>JAWNPC010000953.1:1545000-1937500 GCA_035045365.1 Drosophila leonis | reverse complement strand
TTTTGGTTTGTGTTTTGTTTTGTTTTGTTTTTTCTTTTTGTATTTATATTATTATTGGATATTTGTTGCTGTTGTTGTTGCCTATAAATTTAATTAAAATTTGTATGCTTTGAGGCAACGATTTATGTTAATTTTCTTTATCTATATATATATATTTGTTGCTCTCTCTCTCTCTCTCTCTCTCTCTGTCTCTGTCTCTTCCACTTTCTAGCTCTGTCGCTCAGCTGCAACTGTTTGTTTTTTGTTCTTGGTTTTTGGTTTTCATCAATTAACATGTCCGGCGAATCGCCATTATTTTAAACATATTTGTTTGTATATAATTTTCTTATGCATTATATATATATATATATATATATATATATATATATATATATATATATATATATGTATGTATATATGTATGTATTTGTTTGTATGTATGTATAATTGTTTATAAAGTACTTCAAATTCCTATAAGTTTGCATTTTGTATTAGATTCATGTCAACTATCAAATGTTTCCACTTTGTCATCAAATTCCAATTCTTTTACTAACTCTTCTTCTTCTTCCTCTGCTTCTTCTTCGTCATTTGCTCTTCTTTGCTCTGCTCTCAACAATAAATTTGTAATATTATTTTAGGTTTTTTTGTTTTGTTTCTTTTTGGTTTTATCTTTTATCGTTTAACATTATATAACTTAAAAATTAATGTACATAGGTACTCTTCTTCTTCTTCTTCTTCTTCTTCTTTTTCTTCTTGTTCATCTTGTTTCCTTTTTAATAAATTTTTGTTTTTGTTATAATGTTTTGTTAATATTCATAATAATGTAATTTGTTAAAGAGAAGTTGCACTCGTTTATATATATATATATTTGAATTATTTATTTTGTATCTTTTTTTGTTCGCATTTTATTTTTATAAATTCATTCGACTTAATTACTTAAGGTGTAGTAAACAATAGATGTATGTAAATATACAATAGGTAAAAACAAAGGGTAGAAACAACAATTTAATTGATAATTCGTATGCATAAATATTACATTTGTTTATAATAAATATATGTATGTATAAATAGGCAATAGGTAAACGAAAAAAAAAAACATTCCTAGTAACAGCTAACAACAAAACCCAATTAAACTATGCCCACTTCTGCTTCATCTGCTTCTTTACATTATTCAGTTTGCTTTGATTTTTGTATTCGTTTTATTTGTATTTATTTATTTATATTTCTTGCTTGTAATGTAATTAACAAATAACTAAAATTCGATTAAGTATAAAAAAAAGAATCGACAAACGCCGCGAAGTCGACGCTAACGTCGACGCAGACGCAAATGTAAGGCTGCCGCGCAAGAAGACGCCATTTGCAAACGCATTGAGTTGTTCTTGTTCTTATTGTTGTTGTTGTTTTTGTTTGCTGCGCATTTGCTTTTTTTTTTTGTATTGCATAGTTAACAGGCGCAAGGCGCTCGCATTGAGTTTCGTCTGCTTTTCATGCTGCGCTTCTGCCGACTGCTTCGCCGCTTGATTGTTTAAGTGTAAAGAACAGAGAGAAATATATATGTATGTAAACATATATAAAGAGAGAGAGAGAGAGAGAGGAGAGAGTAAGAGTGAGTTAGGGCGCGTGAGAGTAAAGACAGCAAACAGAGTTAAGCTTAGCTTATGCGCATATGTGTATGTGTATGTGTGTGTGTGTGTTGAATACCGTTAAATATCGGCAATTTGCTTTTGCGTTGCTTGTTGGAGGCTGCTGCTGCTGCTGCTGCACATTTGACATCTGCTGCGCTGCAGCCAATTCGTTTTAAACATATTTTTGTATATGCATATACATACATACATATATATGCATATGTATTTATTATATATATATATTCAGCTAATGACTACGATAAAGATGGCACGTATATAAAGACCACATACACAATCACCAGATGAGAGAGTGTGAGGCGACAATGGCGACAACAAATGTACTCATAAACTTTGAGTTTATTTATTGAGTGTGTGTATGTGTGTGTGTATGTGTGTGTGTCTGTGTGTGTGTGTGTGTGTGTTTAAAGTGTTTCAACAGTAATAGGGAGAGTGTGAGAGGCAGAGAGTGAAAAAGTGTTAGGTATAGTGTGTGTGTGTGAGAGAGAGAGAGAGATTCAGTCGTTTTTTTTGTTTTTGTTTTTCAGGTTGTTTTCTGTTATGTGTTGTTCCTGTCGTTTCTTCATGTTTCTGTAATAAAAGATTGTAGTAAAATATTGCTGTTGTTTGTTTTTGTATTTGTATTTTTGTATTTGTATTTGTTTTTGTTGTAGGAAGTAGTTAAGCGTTAGCTTCTTCTTGGTGTTTAGCTTTAAAGTCGCCCTCGGCGCCACACAACGAAAGTAGTATAATTTCTTAGCGTTTAGCGTTTTTTTTTTTTGTTTAATTATTCGTTTTTTTTTTTGTTTGTTTTTTGCTTTTTGTTAAAAGGTTGATTCTTGCAATATCTTTTTGTTTTTTTTTTTGTTTTTTGGGAAGGTTATATATTGATTTATATGTTGTTTTTTTTTTTCATTATTTTTATTCAGAAACGAGTTAGTTTTTATATAAAGTTGATTTTGTATAATTTGCTTGTTGCATTTTTATAGCATTGCAAATAATTAAATTTACCTAATTTGCTTTACAGCTGCTGCTGCTGCGGCTGCTGCTGCGACGTCAACGTCAGCAGCGGCGCGCCCGTTAACTTCGCTTCGCATATTGTTTTGCTCTTTTGATATAATGTTGCACAAAATTTTGATGATATATGCATTGAATATACTTATATACATAAATACACACATACATATATAGTGCTTGCATATGTGTATGTATGTATGCATGTACATATAACTATTTATACAATTCTATATATTGTTTTAACTGCATTTTATGATTAGCTTCTGTGTTTGCCCATATTTAAAATTGTATTTGTTTTTGTTGTTTTGCTTTTGCTTTTTGTTTTTGTTTTTGTTTTTACTTTATGCTTTTGTTTTTGTTTTTGTGTAATACCAATAAGTTAAACGCTTGCATTTCATTTGCTTTAATGCTCTCCACTCGTTCTGTTGCGTGTTTTTTTTTATATATATATATTTATGTTTCTTTGCATTTTGGTTTTGTTTTTTTTCTTTCTTATTTGTTTTCTTTCAAATGCATTTCAGCTGCGGCTGCGCAGCGACGCCTCTATGCATGCATGTGTGTGTGTGTGTGTGTGTGTGTGTGTGTATTTTGCACTGCCGCAGCTTGAAATTACATATTTATATATATTTATATATATATATCTATTTGATTTGCTTATTCCCTCCCACTCGCACGCACTGCCACCATTTGCTGTTTTGCTGCTCACTTAACTGTCGACTTCTAAAACTGACTTAACAGCGCTGCTGCTGCGCTGCTGCTGCACTGTTGCTGCGCTGCTTTGCTGCTGCACAGCGCTCTTCTACGCCTCTGCTACTCTCTGCTACTCTCTGCTACTCTCTTCTACTTTGCTGCTCTGCTGCTCTGTTTGACTCTGACTTAGAATTATCCATTGATTGAATTCGCACTCGCATTGGCCGCTGCTGCTGCCGCCGCTGAGAGTGACTTTTGGCCCTCCTCCGCTGGCGAGGGCGTGGCATCGCGACGCGGCGGCATCCGCTCGTTGACTGCATCGAGTCCCTTGGCCTCCGCAAATGAGGTAATCTTGTGATTAGGCGAGAAGCCCTGCATGGCATTCTTGAGGGACTGCTTGCCGCCAGACAGAGCGCCGAGGGGCAGGGCGCCCGTTGGCGTCAGCCCCTTCAGCTGCAGCACTGACTCGGACTCCTCGCGCAGCACTGAGAAGACGCGCGCCATTTTGCCAATGGCGCGTATCTTGTTGCGTATGACCTCCTTGCGCAGCGCCGCCTCGTCGTCCGAGAGCGGCTCCTCGCTCTCCTCGGTCATGAGCTCATCATCGGAGCAGATGTTCAGCACATTCACCAGCATCTCGGTGACCTTCTCGCCGACAAAGGGCAGCGACCAGGTGAACACGTCCATGAAGTTGGGAAGCCAGTAGGGATGCGGCGAGCAATTGAACTGCCGGATGTTCATCACGTTGTTCTCGTACTTGAGTACCGCCGCCTTGTTGTTGTACACGTCGAGATAGTTGGGCGCCGAGAAGATGGTGATCAGCGAGGGGAAACCGGTGGTCTGGCTCTTGCGGTACATGCGGTAGCCGGCGTCCTGTGCCTCGTGCGCCCGTATGATCGACAGCAGATTGTTGTTCTGCAGGAAGTCGCAGCAGGCGGCGTAGCTGTAGAAATACGAACAGCCGCGCACCGAGTTGTGCGTGTAGAAGTCCGAGTTCTTCTCGTTGCCAAAGTCCTCGAGCGGATCGGACCACAGCAGGTCGCACATGGGGCCAAAGGCGGGCGGCTCCTTGAATCTATCGAGCCGCCTAATGTCCTCCAGTTCGTGTATTTCGGGCGACAGTCCGCCGTGCACGCAGAGGAACTGCTGGTTCATCAACGCCGCCAACGGCAGGCAGTCGAACGCATCCATGCACGCGTCGTACACGCGCTCCGAGTATTTGATCTTGCACTCCTGTTTGAAGGTGAAGTACTCGGTCAGATGCCGGCACTCGTGGTTGCCGCGCAGCAGGAACAGCGTCTGCGGATACGTGATCTTCAGCGACCACAAATAGAGGACGCACTCAATGCTAAAGTAGCCCCGGTCCACATAGTCGCCCAGGAACAGATATTTTGTGGTTGCCGGCGAGCCGCCAATTTCGAATAGCTTCATAAGATCATAGAACTGGCCATGGATGTCGCCGCAGACAGTCACCGGCGCCTCAATATCGATCATTGTCTTCTCCTGGCGCAGCAGCGTGGCGCCCTCCTGGATGATGCGCAAGGCGGCGCTCTCCTCGATCCGTCCCTCCAGTATGAAATGCTGCTTAAGTACGTCGTGCTGCGGCTTGCCGGTGCGCGCATCGAATACATCGGCGCAGGTTAGCTTTCGGCTGGGTGGAAATGGGACGCTGTCGATCACACGCTCCTTTGTGGATATTGTGCTGCGTTTTGTGGGGCTCTGTGGTGTGCCGCCTGATGATGCGCCCGAGCCTGAACCACCTCCACTCGCACCAGCTCCAGTTGCAGCTGCAGCTCCGGCACCGCCCGCTGTTGTCCCCGTCGTTCCGCTCGCATTCTTTTCGTGTGTATTGTTGACGCTGCTGGCAGCTGATGAATTTGACTTTTGATTTTGCTGCTGTGCAGCAGCCGCTGCCGCCGCCGCTGCCGCTGCTGCTGCTGCTGCTGCTGCTGCTGCTGATGACTGCGACTGCGACTGGCTGCTGTTGCTGTTGTTGCTCTGCGCTAATGGCGAAGACATTTTCCTTGACTTCGACGACGACGACGACGACGACGACGACTACAACTTGGACCAGGCCGTCGCTGCTCCGCCCCCCACGCGCCACGCACTAACGACGCTCCTCAGCTGCGGAATGTCCGGCCTGTCAAATTGCTAAGCGGCTATTGGCAAACAGTTAACGGGAAACGGCTAATGGCTAATGGCTAATGGCTAATGGCAATCGTTTACGTCTATGTCTAACTCCTTGTCCTTGGCCTTGTCCTTGTCCTTGTCCTTGTCCTTATCCAAATGGCCTGCAATCAAAATAATGCAAGAAATTCCATTACATATATATGAAGGTGCATACAGGCATTACAGGTATTACAGGTGTATGTATCTAAATATATCCCACACAATACCATTTATCAAATTGCACTTGCAATTGTAATTGCATTTCAAAGTCCTCGCATCAAAATTCAATTAAAATCTTTTTCGATGCAAAAACATTCGATTTGCTTGTAATTCTCCAATTGGCCAATAACAATTACGTTAGCACTCAACCCCAACCCCACCCCAACCCCATCCCATCCCTTTGGACATGCCAATTTATATTTATAAGTTTGGTTTTGCTTCAAAAGAGATTTTCAATTGGATTTCATTCATTTAAATTTGATTTCATTTTGCCCAACGCAAATATTTTCATGGAGCTGTAAAACTTTCTAATTTGATATGAAAATTATACTACTATTTCAATGAACGCAGCCGTATAAACTATAAATGTGTTCATGAAAATAGTAGTGTGTTCATGAAAATAGTAGTGTGGTCATTAAAATAGTAGTGCGAAATATTTTGAATATAATTTGTATATATAATATATATGTTAATCTTGAAACTCGTTTCAAATTGTTTTCAAAATATGATGTTTTTCACAAAATGTTGCTGTCCAACATTTCAGTTGCACTACTATTTTGATGAACACAGCTGTCTATACTACTATTTTTATGAACACAGCTGTATTATAAAACTGTGCTCATGAAAATAGTAGTGCGACTGAGTACTAAATTTTGAACAATAAGATTTAGTGATGAATACAATATTATATATGATAATATAGAATATTATAATACAAACAATTTTAAACGAATATTAAGATTAAAATTTTTTTATATTATGATTCATTCTTTTTTTTATTAAGATTAACATTCTTTTATTTAATCACACTTTATTTGTGTAGTGCAGCACTATTATTTTCATGAACACAACTGTATATACTATAGTAATTGGTTTTTCGTTAACTTTCTATGTTTTCATTTTTCAAACTTTACTTTAGTTTTTGGTTTTAATCGCTTTAGCTCTCTTAGCAAGAGCTGCGCATCAAATTCTCAACTGGTTAAGGCTTAGAGCTGGAGTTGCAAGACGAAGGCACTGATGCGTCTATCGATGGTCTTTCGTTTATCGATAGAGTCGGTTGTCGTTGATAGAACAGTTTTATAGCTATATACCGACAATTTGAGATATATATGAATTTATAAGATTTTATATATAAGATAAAGATCAAGTTTTCTACTACTTGGAAAAAAGAGAAAAAACTTGATAGATAAGACTGTATAAAGTCGATTATGTCACTGGTTATTGTAGTTCAATACTGAAGGAATTTCCATAAGGTTATATTCCGGACTAAAATCAATATCTATATAAATAATTACATTACAGATAAACGGTTAGTATCCATATGATGACTGTTTGTTTGATATGTGTATATATTAGCAACAGAGCACTCGGGGGGGACCGACCAGCAGATACCCTGAGCCCTGAACAAGCACACTGACTCTATAGGGTATACAAGAAAAAATATAGTTAAACAGAGACAGATATACGGACGAGCATGCCTGCATATCGACTCAGCTTGGCATTACAATCAAGAATATATATATACTTTCTGTGATCTGATACATCTCCTCTTGCCTGTTACATACATATGCACAAAACCATTATACCCCGAATCGCCAATTATAAATGTGCACAGGGTATACAAATTATCGTTTGAATGTATTCGTTTAGCTGAGCACTCGAATTAATCTAGCATTGCAATCGTTTAAAATTGATTTATGGAACAATTTTGCAATAAATATTTAAACAATATCCAGCGATGTGTGTGCCAACGGTGCAGAAATGCAAGAAATGTGCAGGTAAATACTTAATACGCTATCAAACGGCAATCATCGCATTCAATCACACACAGCGCAACGCCACACACACACCCACACACACACGCTGCGTGTAACAAGATAAGCAAGAAAGTGACGTACATACGTCACACACACACTCACACACTCTCACTCTTTCGTTGTCCCTCTCTCTCTCTCACTCTGTTGCTGAATTGGCAAGCAGTGCAATAGCAATTCTGATTGGAAATGGCCGAGTCACTTGCAGTGTTGCCAATTACGCTTTTTTCCCGTCAGATCTGGCTTTTTAAAAGTCAGACTGCGGGCAATATATGAAAACAGCGGGAATTCTAGCTTTTTAGATATGCGAAAGTTTTTTAAAGCTTTTTTTATTTCTTTTTTAATGCATAGGAAGACAAGGCTTTTGAGCAGCAAGCAAATCATCATTACTGGATTTTAGGGTTTGTATTAGAAATTGAAAAAAACAAGGTCATCTGAGTCAAAATGTTTTTTTAATTGTTCTTAACATCGCCGTTTAGCTTTTTCTGGTTTTGTTTCTGGCGTGTTGAAGCTGACAACACTGCAGCGCAGGGGCAACAGATGAAAGTTCTATAAAACTGTAAACTTTTACTGCTTACATTTGCAGCAGTGCGAAATACACTGAAACAAAAAACTATTGTTTTTTGAATTGAAAAGAATATTTAATATACTTTCGTCTGTCTGTATGCAAGGAAAAGCATTTCGATGCTATTGATGCTAGAGACATGATAATTTGCATATACATATTGTATATGCTCGTGTTTATCAAAGCCTTGGCCAGACTTGGCCTTGGACTTGATTAAACTTACGTCTAGATTTATATATACCTACATATATAATAAATTATATCTGTTATCTTCAGTTTTGACATACAGATTGCTCCAATATTAAATAACAATTTCCTTTGTCAAATCATAAAATAGGTTTCACTCCAAGAGTCTTAGAGCTATGTTAGCCAAATTTTGCAGATGCATCACTTTTGATCTGGTCTATGGGTAAAACTATATAATTTATGATAAACTATGATTATTTGATAATAAATTTATTTATTTTTATTTTTTTGCTGCATTTCTATATTATATGTTGTATATATATTAAATATTAATATTATTATATTATATATATATATATATATATATATGTATATATATAATATAAATGAAATTTATTTTGAAATATCTTTTAAATAAGCCAATTGGAACGCATTTTCTAATTAGACTGCATTGGCGGCGTTCCTTTAGGTATTATGCATTTGAAAATGTTTGTTTTAGCCAAGCTAGCGAGGCTGTACTGTAGTACTACGATATGTACAGCAGTGTTCATAAAAATAGTAGTGATACGAAAATTTAAGTTTTGTGATAAATATAATACAGTCGAGTCCCGATAATTCGAAATGGCAAGGGGATCAGTTTCTTTTCGATTTACACAGAAATTCAAATTATCGAGATTTCTATCATATAGATATCCCCATCAAGGGGATAGAATTTTTTCGATTTATCGCGATTTTCGATTTAGCGGGGTACAAATTATCGAGACTCGACTGTATTTTGAAAACAATTTATATATTTTTATATATTTTTATATATTTATATATATTTTTATATATTTTTATATATTTATATATATTTATATATATTTTTATATATTTTTATATATTTTTATATATTTTTATATATTTTTATATATTTTTATATATTTTTATATATTTATATATATTCAAATTGCATTCAAAATATTTCGCACTAATATTTTCATGAACGCACTACTATTTTCATGAACGCACTACTATTTTCATGAACGTACTACTATTTTCATGAACGCACTACTATTTTAATGAACACACATATACATAATTTTATATAAATAATTATATATAAATAAATATATGTAAATAATTATATATAATTAAATATATTTAATTAAATATATATAATTAAATTATAAATTATATAAATTATAATTTATATTGATTTATTTTGTAAATTTTGTGATAAACAAAATATTTTTAATAATAATATACTATTGCTTTTATGAACACAGCTGTGCATATATTATTATATTTTTTTTTTTGTGAACAAACAGCTTTTTTTTAATATTTTTCACACTTTTTTTAATGTTTTTTAAAATAATTTTTAAAAATTGCAATTGCACTTTCTTGCAGTGTATTCGAGTGAACTTATGTATGTGTGTATTTATTTAAATAAATGCATGTATATTTACATACATTAATTAGGTGCAAACAAAGTTCGCCTACCTCATTGTAAATAACCAAGTCGCTGTCTCTGCCTGTGTGTGTGTGTGTATGAGTGGGTGTGGGTGTGTGCGTGTGTGTATTGGTATGTAAACAACTAAGTCGCGTTGGGCTTTTGCGGTCGCACCACGTCGCCTCGCGCCGCGTAACAATTGCAAAATGTCTGTCTAGTTGGATATGGAGCCGCCCGCATGTGTTTACAGTTGGCTGTTGGAGCTGTTATGCAGTCCATGGTTAATTGATGAGCTGCAACAAGCTGAGTGAGCCGAATTGCTTAGCTGTAAAAATTGTTCGAAACAGTTTACAAACTGTTTCAACTTGGCTAAGCCACAAAGGCCCTTACAGAGAAAGAACGAGAGAGAGAGAGAGAGGCGAGAGAGAGAGAGAGAGCTGCAAGTGTTAATATGCAAATAGGCAAATCCTTTGGGGGCAGGGGCTAAATCCTATGCAAGTTGCGCAACTTAATTAAAGTTTGCACTCAACTGTATAATTGAAAAAGTTGCCAGGCACTTTATCCACATGGATAGAATTAGCAAAACTTGAAACTTGAGACTTGGCCAACTTTACCAAGCGATAATCATCAAAATAGTTGCAAAACTAACGAAATATAGATTAAAGACTATTTCTCTTCTATCTGATAGTTTGCCAGCTGCATGCGAGTAATTATTCAATTTAAGTTGCTGCTGCCAGGCACTTTATCCACACGGGTACGGATACAATTTGATAGCTCCAAAGTTGGCCGGCGCAATAATAGGTGAAAGTTGGGCTAAAACTCTAGACTAAAGACATTTAATAGTTAAGTTCAGGCTTCATTGCCAGCCAGGTAAATTGAAAGGAATTCGCATCTATATCTTATATAGTCATGATGTGACAACAACTAACTGCAGCGAAATGAAGTTCAGTTTGAGTATTTTTATTGGAATTTAAGTTACTTTTTCTAAAAATAAATAAATATTTATTTAATTATTATTTGTTTTGTATGCTCATGTTAAGTCTATCATGAGCTCTACAATGAACTGCAATAATAAGTAACTTACAAAATATTGCGATAATACACAGCTGTTTTTGTCAATGCTAACTAGAAGTTGATATTCATATTTGTTCCATATAAGAAGCTATACAGATCACGGATCACATCATATCTTTACCTCCCTCCCTCTCTCTCTCTCTCGCATTGATGACTGCTTTTCATTTTCCCTCTCTCTAGCTTTGTGTCTTTTCTGTCAATTTCTCTCTCTCTCTTTCTCTCTTTATTTTATCTATTTCTTTCTGTGTGTCCCTCTCTCCTTCTTTGTCTCTCTCTCTCTCTCTCTGTTTCTGTACTTGCCATTGTCTTCCACTCTCTGTTTCTCTCTCTTTGTGTCTCTTTGCGTATCACCTTCTCTGTATCTCTCTTTATATCTTTCTCTTTATCTCTTTCTCACTCTATGTGTCTCTCTCCGAATTTGTCTTTCTCTCACACTTTCTCTCTGTTTCCCTCTGGATCCCTCTGCCTCCCTCTTTCTCTTTCTCTTTTTCTCTCTCTCACTTTGTCTCTTTCTCTTTATCTCTTTCTCACGCTATGTGTCTCTCCCCACGTCTGTCTCTGTCTCTCTTCTTTTATCTTTCTCTTTATCTCTAACTCTTATTCTCTATCTCTTTCTCTCTGTGTGTATCTGTCTCTCTCTTTGCTTATTTCTCTTAAGCTCTTCTCACTCTGAGTGTCTCTGTATCCCTCTGTCTCTCTCTCGCTCTCTTTCTCTCTCCCCCGTTCCTCTCTCTCCCTTTGTCTCTCTCTTTGTATCTTTCCCTTTATCTCTTTCTCTTTGTCTCTCAATCTGTCTACCTTTATCTCTATCTCTCTCTTTCTTTCTCTCTTTCTCTTTCTTTCCCTCTCTCTTTCCATCTATCACTCTCACTCTCATATCTCCCTCTTTCGCTCATCCCTTCTCTCCCTCCGCCCTTTCCCTCTTCTCGAGTGTCTGTTCTGTATCTCTCTCTGCATCTCTCTCTCTCTGCCTCTCTCTCTGTCTTCCTCTATTTCTGTTATATATGTTATATATCTATAATTTTGTATACATTCAGCTCAATGATTATGGTGCAAACTGGTTCAGGTCGGGTGCCAAGCGCTAAACCAAACTGGTTAATGATTTGTGTCAGCTGCTGTCCGAAAACAGTTGACAAACATTATTTATTAAAAGCCAGCGCAGTGCTCGAACCGGCTTCCTCTCATCTTATGGCTTGCGGTCGAAATTACTAAGCGAAATATCGATTCAAATGCAGACAGACATACATATGTAATTATACAGATATGACAGATATATATATATAGATATATATAGATATATATACCTATGTATATTGGAATGTTTCCATGCACACATTTTCCATATGCTATTATTTTCTATAATTTCAATTTTCCCTCTTTCATTACACTTGATAAATATCAAAGAAATTTTGATGAATTAAATATATATATCTATATATATATATATATATATATATATATATATCTGTATATATATCTATATGCGTGTGGCTTATGAGCTTATGAGAAATCGATTTCCTCAACTCAATAAGCATTGGAACAGGCTAATTGTTACGCAAGCCAATATGCCCTTAATGGTTAGTTAGGTGAGCGGGCATTACTCGAGCTGTAATATTCTAGGCAATTTGAAGGGCTTTAACTATGAACTCATATGGAGACTTGCTCTGCTGTGACACACACAGGTGCGTACAGGTGGCATCAGAAGGCACAGGTTAAGTTTCCACATAAATTTGACAAGACATTAAATTGGCGCATGCAAATTAATATGCCTCGCAACAACACTTTGGCCAGGTGTGCGTGTGCGTATGTGTGTGCTGATATTTGAATTATTAAACAAGTTTCAGCGCCAAAGTGAAAACAACAACATTTTATCAGGGCCTACACGGGGCTAATTTCCATGCATATATTCCATTTGTTTGTTCATTGTTAACTTTTTTCTTTTCTTTTTTTTATTGCCGTGCGCATATTTTTGCGTTTACACGATCGCACATGCTATATATATATATATATATATATATATATATATACATATATATACCTGCACTCACTCTGATTATTTCTATACCCTGTTCGCAAATTGCGCTCGTCTGTGCATATTGGCTCTGTTCTCTTCTGTAGGCTCAACAAATTATTGAACTAGTTCCACAAAAACTAAATGTGAAAATAGTTCACAAACTATAAGCAAATTTCGAGCTAGTTTTAATAGTCAGCGGCTGCGCTTCTAGCTGAATTTAAAATGATTTTTATACCCTGAACCCATTGAAAATGGGAAATCAGGGTATAATGTTTTTGTGAAAATGTATGTAACAGGCAGAAGGAGACGTGGCAGACCCCATAAAGTATATATATTCTTGATCAGCTCGACAAACTGAGTCGATATAGCCATGTCCGTCTGTCCGTCCGTCCGTCCGTCCGTGTGAACGCAGCGATCTCGCAAACCACAAAAGCTAGAGATCTGAAATTTGAAATGTATACTCGTGTATGTCCTACGCAGTACGAGTTTATCATTTTTTTTCGATAACTCATCCCATTTTTTTATTATCGGTAAAAATCGATAACTTTTCTTCGTTTTTGAATACCGTTATAGCTATAGACTTCAGAATTATTGTGTATATCCGTGTAATGAATACAAACATTTTGCAATTTTTGGATTTTGGATACCACGCCCCCTTCCCCCAAAATTTGAAAAAAACGTATTTCAAATACTAGAGACTTGTGCTTTGGCAAATACATACATATGAATGTCATTATTACGCTGTAAAAGTTTGATTACGAAAGTCCATCTAGAAGCAAACCTATTCAACAAATAAGTTTCCATAATATTGCCCGTACTGCAGCCCAAGCGCTGCCCGCGCGCAGTCGCTGCGTAAACTGCGCAGTAGCAGAGAAAGTGCTTGTGCGTGCGTGTGCATGTGTGTGTGTGTGTGCATGTGTGTGTGTGTGTGTGTATGTGTTGTTTGTATATATGTATTTATAAAAGAAGCGTAAAATGATTTGAATATCGCATCTGCGCAGGGTTCAGGGTATCTTTTAGTCGAGCAGTCTCGACTAGAGCACTCTTACTTGTTTAATAATAAGAAACAATTTTGGTTAGTAATAATAATAATAATAATAATTGTAATAATAATAAGCAATGACAATGATTATAATTTTGGATATATATTTATTAGATTACTTCAGTAAGCATCAAGTATTTTCTATTTAAGACAGAAACAAGAAAACAACTACGCCTTTGGCCTGTGGCTTGGTGGGTGGGTGGTTGAGGTGGGTAGGTGGGTGGCTGGTGGGGCAGAGTTTGCTTTTGCGGTGTTGCGTTGCTTCAATAGAATGAAAAACGTGTAGTTGCTCGCTTTTGTTGTTGTTGTTATTTTGTTTTGTTTATTTTCGCAACGCTTGTTGTTGCTCTTTTTGCCTAACAAATTTCCCATATATATATAAATGTGTGTGTGTGTGTGGGAAAAGTGTGCGTGTGTGTGTGTGTACCTGTACATTAGCTAAGGTTCGTTTGGTAATTTAAAAGCAATTATGCATACGATACGTAAGCGTGGTGCACTTTTCTATTTTACTTTTTCATTATTTTGCCTTTTTTTTGTTTTTATTTTTTTTTATTATTTTTGTTTTTTTTTTTTGCCATGCCATAAAGCAGTGAACTTGACTGACAGCGTGTGGGGAGGCGGTGGCGCGGCGAGGCGAGGCGGCAATAGGTTTGGTTATGTTAGCTCTGTCCCCAGCGTGCAATTTTTACAAGGCAGTTAACACACACGAGCTCACACACACACACACACACACACACACACACATACACACACACACACACACGCACACCTGCGCTTGTATACAGCTTTCATGTCGACGCAATTCCATCAGCACTTGTTATTAAATCTCATGTGGTATAATGGTCGACGTGTCGTAAGCCCAACTAGAGCACGAACGTGGCCTACTGACGTCCAACACGTCTAAAATGAACTGCTGCCAATCGTCGTAAGCTGTCACACCTCACTTTACTCCCTCTCTCTTTCTCTCTATCTCTCTGTGTCACCCTGTCCTTTTCGCTAACACTTTCTATTCATTTATGTCTCTCTCTCTCTCTCTATGTCTTGTTCTGTTTCTCTCTATTACTCTATTTTTCTATCTCTCTCTCGCTCACTCTCTCGCTGTTTGCTTTGTCTCTCTATTCCTTTGCTTCTCTCTCTCTCTTCTCTTTTTCTCTGTCTCTTTCTCTCTACTTCTTTCTATATGTCTCTATTATTCTCTCTGTTTCTCTCTCCCTCTCAATTTCTTTCGCTCTATTTGTCCTTGCCTGTCTCTTTGCTTTTCTCTTGCTGTCTTATTCTCTCTCAATCTCTGTTTCTCACTATTAATCTCTGTTTATCACTCTCAATCTTTGTTTCTCTCTCTCTGTCTCTCTCTCCCAATCCCTGTTTCTCTCTCTATATCTCTGTTTCTCTTTCTCTCTCTCAATATCTGTTTCTCCCTCTCTCTCTCTCTTTCTTTATGTCTCTCTCTCTCTCTCTCTCTCTCTCTCTGTTTTCCACTCTGCTTCTCCCTCTCACTCTCTCTGCTTCTCTCTTTCTACCATTCTCTCTCTCAATCTCTCTTCTTCTCTCTCTCAATCTCTGTTTCTCTCTCTCTCTCTCTCTTTATGTTTCTCTCTGTGTGTTTCTCTCTCTGTTTTTCACTCTGCTTCTCTCTCTCACTCTCTTTTTCTCTCCATCTCTCTATATCTCTCTGACTCTCTCTGTTTCTCTGCCTCTTTAACTTTCTCTCTCTTTCTCTATTTCTCTCTATCTGTTTCTCACTCTCTGTTTCGCTCACTCTGTGTTTCTCTCTCTCTCTCTTTCTCTCTTTATTTCGCTCCTCTCTCTCTCTCTCTTTTTGTTTCGCTCCTCTCTCTCTCTCTCCTTCTCTCTCTGTTTCTGTTTCTCTATATTTCTCTCTCTCTCACAGCTGCTTAGATTGATCTAGAAAATATATAAATACTATCTAAACTCTATGGAGTCTTAGACTCTACTTCAATCTGTTATTCATTTTGGAATATTCTCTCTGATGCTAGTCATATAAATCTTTATGTCAACTGTCACTTACAGGGTATAATGCACAGCCACTAAATGTTTGCAATATTAATAAATATTAATGCATAGAAGCGTTGCACAAACATTTGCGCACTTTGAAAGGCATTAAAAAACCATATACTATATCCACATTATATATAATTACACTACATGTGTGTATATACATATATAATACATACATACATACATACACATGTGTGTATAAATTAAACATTAGCTTTGCAGGCGGACGATTGGATTGTGGTTCGTGTGCTTAACGCCAAATGGGTCCACGAATCGCTACTCGCGAGGCGCCACCTCCATCATCAACCGGTCGAAGCTAATTGAATGCAATTTGAACATTAATATAAAGGCCAAACGGCAACTTACATGTGCTTCAATTTACCTCTATGTGTGTGTGTGTGTGTGTGTGTGTGTGATTGTGTGTTATGCATATTTAGTACTTAATACTTAGTACTAGTTAGCGCGGTCTAACGGGGGATTATGAAACTAAAAGTTATCCTGTAATCAGCGCAGAGTTGAGCTAAGCTGCTAGAGACTCACATCTGCATAGAGAGAGGGAGAGAGAGGGAGAGGGAGACAGAGGGAAAAGGGAAGGAAAGCGAGAGCGAGAGAGAGAGAAGGGGTAAGAGAGAGATAGAGAGAAAAAACAGACAGAGTAACACACACAGAAAGAGAGAGATTAAGAGAGAGAGAGAGAGAGAGAGAGAGAGAGAGAGAGTGAGAGAGAGAAAAAAAGAGAGAGGCGGAGAGTCAGAGAAAGGGAGAAAGAGAGACGCAGAGTCCAAAAAAGAGAGAGATGCAGAGAAAAAGAGAGAGAGAGAGAGAAAGAGAGAGAGAGGCAGAGAAAGAGAAGGAGACGTAGGGAATGAGATAGACGGTGAGACACACAGACAGAGAGAAATAGAGTAAGATAGAGATAAAGAGAGAGAGGGAGGGAGAGAAAGAAAGCGTGACGCAGAGAAAGATAGAGACACAGTGACAGAAAGAAGGAGACAGAGGCAGAGAAAGAGAGATTTCGGATTTTATTTCTCTTTACTTTACTTTGATTTACTTATGAACCATTGATTGTTCTATAACTTTGAACTTTATTCCAGTTCGCAGAGCCTATAAAAATTTCTAGCAAATATAACAGTCAAATTCATCCAATAAAAAACAACAATGCCAATCTATCAATATCAATCTATCAAAATCGATATTTATCGATATTATGCAACATGAAAAGCGTTAAAAATGTCAAGTAAAAACTTTTAACTGATTAACGATGATTAGATATGTATGCAAAACAGATGCTAGAAATGCGATCTATCTATAGATATTGTAAGTGTTAACTTCTTATGGACTCTTGCAGATTGGCATATCCAAAATTCCCACTATCAAAGATGTACTCAATGTCAATTTTCTGCTATTTTCGCTTCACTTGCCAAGTAAAATTGAGGTAAAAGTTCAATTCGTCTCATGTTCAACTATTGTTCAACATTTCGTTCAATTATTTTACAGTCAGTCAGTCAGCAGTGTCAAAGTGGCCTGCAACTAGCTGGCAACGCCTTGATGAACGGTAAATGCCTAGGTGCAGCCAACTTAACGCACAGACGAAATTCTATTTCTTGTTGTCGCAATGTCAACTTAGTACAAATCGGCAATGAACTAAGTACAAATTCAATTCAATTAATGAGGCATTTCACTGCAATTTCGACAGGCCACAGGCAGACGAAGACAAAGAATTCGTAAATTTGTGAACAATAAAAACATGTGTGAGTGTGGGTGTGTATGTGGGTGGGTGGGTATGTGTGTGGGTGTACTAGATCTGGTATGTGTAATTAGAAGAATGCCGAAAACATACAAGAACAAAAAAAAATATTGCAAATAATTCACGGCGTTTGTTAAATTTCTAACTCATTAAATTTCGACCAAGCAACAAATTAAAAATAACAATTTATATATATACTATATATATTTTATATTTATATACATATATATATATATATATTTATATATATATATAGATAGATACTATATATAAATATAAAATATATCTAAATGTTAACTTGGCATAGGCTGTAGGAGAAACAAACGTTCAAAAGTAATTAGTTTGCTTGACTTGGGGGCAAAACTAGGAGTGCTTTAGTAGGATATGCTCGACTAAAAGATACTCAAAAGCAAACAGCTAGTAGTGTCCTAGTCGGATATGGTCGACTAAAAGATACCTCAAAGCCAACAGATAGTAGTGCTCTAGTCGGATATGCTCGACTAAAAGATACTCAATAGCAAACAGCTAAGAGTGTCCTAGTCGGATATGCTCGACTAAAAGATACCTCAAAGCCAACAGCTAGTAGTGTCCTAGTCGGATATGCTCGACTAAAAGATACTCAAAAGCAAACAGCTAGGAGTGTCCTAGTCGGATATGCTCGACTAAAAGATACTCAATAACAAACAGCTAGGAGTGTCCTAGTCGGATATGCTCGACTAAAAGATACCTCAAAGCCAACAGCTAGTAGTGTCCTAGTCGGATATGGTCGACTAAAAGATACTCAATAGCAAACAGCTAAGAGTGCCCTAGTCGGATATGGTCGACTAAAAGATACTCAAAAGCAAACAGCTAGGAGTGTCCTAGTCGGATATGCTCGACTTAAAGCTATTGTACAACAAATCCTTTACACAGCTGGCCTTTCAGTCATTCTATACTTTTTGACACACACATACACAAAAGCACATACACAAGGGCACACACACACACACACACACACACACACACACACACAACGACACACACATTTGATAAGCAAGTGCTAAGAAATAAGCTCTTAAAAGAACTTTGGCTCTAGACGTGCGAGCATATTGAAGCTTTAAGATACCTCAAGGAAGATATGCATACATGCATAGATAAGAATAAAGCCCAAGATTTGCTCACTTTTATACCTTTTATAAAGTTTTACGTAAATGCATGTAACAGGCATCATTAGGCATGGCAGACCCCATCAAGTATTCATATTAATCATCAGGAGGACAAGCTAAGTCGTTCTAGCCATATCCAACCGTCCGTCCGCTTGAATGCAGCTTGAGACTTTATAATTTTAAATGAATATTTCAAATTATCATTTTGTCTTCGATAGCTCAGCTCATTTGCTTGATTTGGTTTGCTTGAATACCATAAGAGCTCAAATTTACTGCATAAGACTCTAGGATGAAGATACTAATATTGAATGTTTCGAATTTTTGATACCTCGCCCCCTCAAAATTTGAAGAAGAAACGTATTTCAAATAGTAGAGCCTGGTGTTATGGTAAATAGAGTTATCTAGATATCAATATCAGGCTTCAAAATGCATTAAGAACTCAATAGGAAAGCGTTATACAACAATTGCTTAGCCATTGTCAGTTATGCCCGCTATTTATCGACATTTATCGACATATTTCGATATTTATCGACACTCAGAAAGACACTATCAGATATCTAAGTACATACAGCTGTGCTCATAAAAATAGCTGAGCTGTGCTCGAGCCCATGCAATACACAGCTGTGTTCATCAAAATAGTAGTGGTTTCAGTCGCACTACTATTTTTATGAACAGCTGTACAGCTTCGCTTGCCTCTTCTCTTGCTGAGAGACTATGCACAGGCCCATTGAAAGTTGTGTTCGGGGGCATAACTAAAAAAAGCTCAATGCAAATATTTACAGTTAATAATAGGGCAAATGGAGCAGCGGCAGCGGCAGCGGCAGCCGCGCTTAATTAAAGTGCACAAATTTATCTGCTGTTCAACTATTTGCGAAATGTGGCAAACTAATTAAAACAGTGTCGAAGTCGAATGCCAATGGCAAGAACAAAAGACGACGACCGCCAACGGCAACAACAGCAGCAACAGCAGCAGCAGCAGCAGCAACAGCTCTGTCTGTCTAGCTGGCTCTCTCTGTGTGTGGGTGTGTGTAAAGTCGGTTAACAAAAACGCAAGCAACAATAACAACCAACAAACAGCTGCAGTCACACTTGTTAGCATTCAAAAGCGAAGATTTTGCAGCACCGACCTCTAAATACCCTCACCAGCTGCAATATGAAACGGTTTATACTATGATATATTGATTGATACTGAAATGTATATAAATATAGTCTATAAGTGTAAATATTTCTTTTATGAACTAGTTCATGAACTATGCACAAAGAACTTAAAGAACATATTTACTCTTAATGAACTAGTTCATTGATAATTTTTGGTAAATTATCTAATTAGTTGTAGAAATTCTTTTATGAACTAGTTCATGAACTATGCACAAAGTATGCAGTTTGTACCAGAACATACATTATGTGGCTCAATTTCGTTGTAGAACTGATAGAACTAGATCACGTGATATCTATTCTTAATGAACTAGTTCACAGATCAGTTTTGGTAATACTTATATACTCTACAATGGCAACTTTACCCATTAGTTGTAGTAATTCTTTTAGGAACTAGTTCATGAACTATACACAAAGTATGCAGTTTGTGCCAAAACATACATTAAGTGGCTCAGTTTCGTTGTAGAACTGAAAGAACTAGATCACGTGATATCTATTCTTAATGAACTAGTTCATAGATCATTTTTCTTAAAAATCATTTGAATAATTTATTCCTACTTAGTTATGCACTTAATAGCCTCTATATGCAGCACAATAGAGCATATAGTTCATGAACTGATTCACGCAGGAACAATTGAACTGCAAAGAAAACATTGCCCAAAGCCATTAAGTTCATCAGCTCAAGCGAACGTTACAAATTTGGAATACAACTTATTATGCCCTCTACAAAGATATTATAAAACAATGCAAAAAAGATATATGTATGTACTATATATATATCTGTATATGCATATATATATATATATATATATATATATAATACGTGTGTTTTTTGTGATACGGAACAATGCGAGACATGACAATATATTGTATTGTATTTTGGTATTGTACTGTGCATTGTGTATTCCCAACTTATTTATGCACGCTTAAACATTCCCACTCGCAGCTAAATATATGAAATATTTCTGCTATACACATTGTAGCGAAGACCTATAAAAATATCTCGAATATATGTATATACATAGGTATATATGTATATTCTTTTGTCAACTTTAACATAATGCTTTTGACAAGGTAACAAGGCAACACCTTCGAATCTCTGCCCCCACTGTCTTAACTTCTTTTCAGTCCTAGAACATGACCTTGGTATCCACATAGCAGTTATATATTCATATTCCGTACACTGATTACGCGAAGATATATGCATTATCTATAATCATAATATCAAACTAATCATATAATCATATAACTAATTACAGTTATTACTGTTTACATACATATGTCGTATATATATTTTTTTAAATTTTCTATTATTATTTTTTTGTAATTTACTATTATTTTTTTTAAATTTACTAATATTTTTTTTTTAAATTTACTAATATTTTATTTTAAATTTACTTTTTTTTTTAAAGTTTACTATTAATATTATTTTTTTTTAAAGTTTACTATTTTTTTTTTTAGAATTTACTATTAATATTTTACAATTTTAATTTCTTATTACTATTCTTTTATATTTTTTAAATTTACTATTTTATTTTATTATATTTTATATTATTATTATATTTATTATATTTTTTTTTTTGTAATTTACTATTTTTTTTTTTAATTTACTAAAAATTTTTTTTTTTTAATTTACTAATATTTTATTTTTAGTTTACTTTTTTTTAAGTTTACTATTATTATTATTTATTTTAAGTTTACTATTTCTTTTTTTAAATTTACTATTAATATTTTACAATTTTAATTTACTATTATTATTCTTTTATAATTTTTAAATTTATTATTTAATTTTTTTGTAATTTACTATTTTTTTAAAATTTACTTTTTTTTTAATTTACTTTTTTTTTAAGTTTACTATGATTATTATGTTTTTAAGTTTACTCTTATTATTATTTTTTTTAAGTTTACTATTATTATTATTGTTTTTTTCATTTACTTTTTTTCAATTTACTATTAATATTTTATATTTTTAATTTACTATTATTATTTTTTTTTTAATTTACTCTAATTTTTTTTATTATTTTATTATTATTATTTTAAGTTTACTATTACTATTATTTTTTTAATTTACTATTATTTAAATTTTTTAATTTACTTTTAATATTTTATATTTTTTATTGACTATTATTATTTTTAAAATCTTTTTTTAATTTACAATTTTTTTAAATTTGCTATTATTTTTTTATTAAATAATTTTATAAATTTATAAATAAATTTACTATTATTAATATTATTTTTTTTTAAATTTACTATTATTATTATTTTTAAGTTTACTATTATTATTTTTCTTATAAGTTTATTATTATTACTTTTCTTTTACGTTTTCTAATTTTTTTTAAATTTATTATTATTATAATATTTTTTTTTAATTTGCTTTTTTTTAATGGGTTAATTTTTTATATTTTTTTTAAATATAATATATATATTTTTTTTTAATATACTATTATTATTATTATATTTTTTTTTAATTTCTTACATTCAGCACTACTATTTCTATGAACGGCCGCAACAAGTGAATTCTGACCGAAAGTAATGGAATTTTTTTTTATCGCAATTCTCTTCATTGATTTTATATTCTAAACAAAACGTACGCATCTTTTTATTTTTTAACGACTAGAATAGCATTTCATTAGGTTTAAGTTTTTTGTGTAGTGCTGCACTACTATTTTCATGAACACAAAATTATATATGTAGGTATATGTATACCTATATCAGAATTCTGTTTTCAATTGATCGATTTTTATCGATGTTTAAGCTGTGCAACAATTTATCGAAACTAGCAAACTCCACTGCGTATGGCATACAATAATAGGGTATATCATATCAAATTTCGCTAGCTAGTCTCTAGCTTTGTGTTGAGAGATATGTATAAGTATATATAGTATATATGATTATATATGAATATATATATATATATATATATATATGATTATGTCAAAGTTTTGCATTTGCATAATTCCCTTTATATACAAATGTAAATTATATCACAACAGCTTTACTTGCTTGTATACCCTGTAAATGTTGTAGATTAATTGAAGGCAATTATGAATGGCACATAAATGATGTGTAAATATATAAACATATATATTTAACAATAGGCCTGACTGAACTGGACTGCATATGGAAAACTCTAACAGCTAAACTTCTCAGATGATATATCTATATATACATATATTTTTTTACAGGATATCTTCTAGTCTGTTCATTAAGTGCAAGCGAGCTTTAGCCTTTGTTACATTGTTTTTGTAACTGTTGCTGTTGTTTTTTTTTCTTCTTTTTTGTCTGTTTTGTTGGCTTAAATGTTTCTGACTTTGACTTTGGCTTTGGCTTTGGCACACATGCAAAGGCCGCATTACATGTGTCTAGAAAAAAAGAAAGCCTGAAGAGCAAGCAGCTGAGAAACAATAACAACAATAACAACAATAGCAACAACAACTTAAAAAACCGTTTTAAATTGCAAATTATGCTCAGCTAAAGGCGAGCGCGTGGCCTTTGCGGCTCCAGTGAGTGAGCTGCGAGCTGCGAGCTGCCCAGCTCCAAGGCTTGCGTCATCCGCATCGATGGCTGGCAAAGAGAGCGCAGCATGTGGCACTGTCTGTGGCAGTCAGCGCATGGGACACTGCTCAACAAACTTCAGCTTTGCTGCTGTCACGCCAAGAGAGGCGCGATTATGCCAAGTGAATTGATTAAAGTAGCATTTCGACTATTTCCGAAACACTTTCGATTTGTTTCGCTTTTATATTGCAAATGCTTTGTTGTCTAGTGTAAATAGGCATATTCAAAACAGATGTCATTACGTAAACCTTTCACAAAAATAAAAATAAAAAATGTTCTCAACTTTTCAGCTTACTTAACTAGTGGCAACATTGCAGGCGTTGCCACATAGCTAAAAGAAGCGTTGCTTTTTATGAACCCTGAACACAGTGAAAATGGGAATGTGGATAGAAGGAGATAGAAGAAGGCGTGGCAGATCACAGAAAGTATATATTCTTGATCAGCTCGATAAGCTGAGTCGATATAGTCCGTCTGTCCGTCCGTCCGTCCGTCCGTCCGTCCGTCCGTCCGTCCGTCCGTCTGTCCGTCCGTGTGAACGCAGCGATCTCGTAAGCCACAAAAGCTTGATCAGTAATATATATTCTTGAGTCGATCTAGCCTTGTCCGTTTACAAAACTACAAAAGCTAAAGAGTCAATTTATATTCCTGTATATTATATTCCCTATACCACAAGAGCCCATAACTTTTTTCGATAACTGAGCAAACTACCTTATCGATAAAAATCGATAAATTGATTTAATTCTTAAAGCATAGCTTGAATACCGTAAAAACTAACAACTTTCAACAAATTCAGCTGTCATTAATACACACTGAAAATATCATTAAGTGGACAAAAGATACCCAACAAGTACTTTCCCAAGGTAAAGCCCATTGCGTGCATATTTTCCACTTTGTATGTGAAAAAAACGAGCATAAAATGATTGCAATAGCAATTCTGAGCAGAGGTCAGGGTATCTCCAAGTCGAGCGCATCCTTGCTTCTACGCCTTTTGGCACTTTTCTTTCCACTTTCGTTTGAATTTTGGGCCTTATTTGCAAACCAAATGAAATTCAAATTTGGAGGGTCCGAAAAATATATGATTACAGTTATCCAATTAGCAATATTTGTTTGCGACTCTTTTCCACTTGCTTTTCGCGTGAAGATCCGGTTGTCAATCAAGTGCAAAAGTTCGCCAAGTTGCCGAGCAACTTGTTGGAAAAGCGAACAAGAAGAAGAACAAGAAGAAGAAGAAGAAGCAGCAGAAGAAAAAAGCCAAAACTAATTAAAACTGTTTTCGTTTTCCTCTTTTTTTCTTTGGTATGAAGAGCGCAGCCTGTTGAATTGCCTGGCGATTTGGACCCACTGTGCGACAGGCCGCGTGTTGCGTGTCAAAGCTTATTCGTTGCCTTATTCTCGTTATATATATATTATATATACTATATGCATGTAATATATATATATTTTTTTTATATTTTTTTTTTGCTTTGGTTTCACTTTTGGCAAGTTTTTGTTGTTGTTGTCATCAGCGTCGCTTCTTGCCAATTATAATAATTGAGTTTGAAATGCGTTGCGACTAAGCAACAACAACAACAGCAACAACCACATGGCCAACAACAACAACCACAAC
The DNA here is from genome assembly GCA_035045365.1 of Drosophila leonis. NCBI lineage: Eukaryota > Metazoa > Arthropoda > Insecta > Diptera > Drosophilidae > Drosophila > Drosophila leonis. The sequence continues at coordinate 1,912,450 of JAWNPC010000953.1, read as the reverse complement.
AACATTGAGCAAACAAACAAACAACAACACGCAAACGCATTTTTTTCGGGCAACCCTTTTTACGCTGTCTAACAAGGCGACCCTAAAGCAACTACATATGATATATATATATATGATATATATACATATATATATATACATACATATACACATACACATACACATACACATAATGTACTCGCTAACTGTTTGGTAATCAACGCACAGCCCACAAGTCGCTCAGTCATATCATTCGATGACGCAATTGTGCAACAGGATAACAATTACTATGTACAACAATTTTCATGTTGTGTTCAGGAAAATAGTAGTGCGACTGAGCTCATGCCACATCATTTTGTAATAAACACAATATTTTTGAAACAATTTCCAAACGAATATTAAACTTAACTAATTAATTGTTATTAATGTAGATATTTCTTTTGTGACTAAAAGAATGCGCAAAATTGTGTCGTTCATGAAAATAGTAGTGGCTACTAAAAAATTAAATTATTTTAATTACTAAAATATAACATAATTCATTTTAAATTTTAATTTACTATTTTTTTTAGTTTACTATTTATTAATTTATTATTTTTTTAATCTAGTATTTTTTTAATTTACTTTTTTTTTAATTTACTATTTATTAATTTATTATTTTTTTTTTTAATTTACTATTTTTTTAATTTACTATTTTTGTAATTTACTATTTTTTTAATTTATTATTTTTTTAATTTGTTATTTTTTTAATTTACTATTTATTAATTTATTATATTTTTTTTAATTTAATATTTTTTTAATTTACTATTTTTTTAATTTATTATTTTTTTAATTTACTATTTTTTAATTTATTTTTTTTAATTAATTTTTTTTTAAATTACTATTTTTTTAAATTTTTTATTATTGTAATTTAATATTTTTTAAATTTACTATTTTTTTAATTTATTATTTTTTTTTATTTACTATTTTTTTAATTTATTATTTTTTTAATTTACTATTTTTTTAATTTACTATTTATTAATTTATTATATATTTTTTTAATTTAATATTTTTTTAATTTACTATTTTTTTAATTTATTATTTTTTTAATTTACTATTTTTTTAATTTACAATTTTTTTAATTTACTAATTTTTAATTTTTTTTAATTTACTATTTTTTTAATTTTTTTTAAATTTTTTTTTAATTTTCTATTTTTTTTTAATTTTCTATTTTTTTTTAAATTTACTATGTTTTTAAATTTACTATTTTTTTAAAATGTACTATTTTTTAATTTACTATTTTTTTTAAATTTATTTATTTTTTTTTTAATTTTTTTAAATTTATTATTTTTATTTTTATTTTTATTTTTTCATAAATAGTATATATATATAAATATATATTTTTACATATATTTTATATACATATGTATATATTAATTCTTATACTCGCGTTTCAAATTCTCTTCAAAATATTATGTTTATCACAATTAATTTTGCTGTGCAACATTTCAGTCGCACTACTATTTTGATGAACGCTGCTGTGTATACAGTTGTGTTCATGAAAATAGTAGTGCTGCAGTACACAAAACTTAAGCCAACGGTACTTTTTACGACTCTTTGTCAAGCCCTGAAGTGTTCATATTCCTAAGTTTGTAACAAAAAAAAAAACATTGCAATGAATACAATAAAATTATGTTAAGCTTAATATTTGTTTCAAATTATATTTAGCATTAAATTATGTTGTCCACTACTATTTTCATGAACACTTGTTTAACTTTTAATGCATATCCCCTTAGTAACAATAAAAGTCGATAACTGGGGAGCTAGAAATTTGTTAAGCAAATGAATTACTAATTGATGCAATTGCTTTGGCAATCTTTCGATTATCCATTTTATTTACAATAAATTGAATCTAGCTTTCAAATGATTCTTTCTATATCAAATAGTTGCTATTGGAAATCAGCTGAGATATATATAATTATGCAATTCTATATAATATAGCAATATCTGGCCCTCCCCACAAGCTAATATACAATTTACAATACAAATATGAACAACTTTGAGCATCCATTAAAATATATACAATATGCAATCCATATAATTAAATAAAATGGCGGCTTTATTTAAAGAGGATGCAATAAATATTAAAAAATAATCATAAATAAATTTTTATCTCTTCTTTATAGCTGAAAGTAACATCAAAATTGTGGAAACATGTGTGCTGCATTATTTTTAATGGGCATTTTGTGTGTTTTTAACCACAATCTATAAAAATAAAAAATAAAAAATAAACAAACAAAAATATATAACATTTCGATAATTAAAATTTAACCATTTGCACATATCATTAAATATGGCAAAATAATAATAAAAATACAGAATACAAAATGGCGACGTGTGTGTCCCACATTCGCAATGATTAAATTTAATGCTGTGTTTGTTGAGGCTGGTGATGAAATCTTCGTGGCCAATAATAATAAAATTGCTCCACATGACAAACCTAAGCAACAACAACAACAACAAAAAGACTCGCTCGCACTCAGGCTCCCTCACAAGCCCACACACACACGCACACACACATGCACACAAAATGTAGTCGAAATTTGAAGCGAATTCAACTTCTTATCTGCTCGCCCTCGCCTTCACGCTCGCCTTCGCCTTCGCCCTCGCCTTCGCCCTTGCCTTCGCCCTCGCCATCGTCCTCTATCTCTCTCTCTCTCTCCCTTGGCCTGGCTATAGCGTAAATTAGTCGTTCACCGTGGCAGCAACTTTTACCGTTAGTCGCAGCCGTCTGTATACAGTTACAGCGAGTGCTAGCAATTTATAAATATGTTTTTTTTTTGTACATTCGAAAATTTCAATTGCATTTTCAACAAATATTTATGCGCAAAGTGTATAATTCCTGCATTTTCCTTTCGTAATTATTTTTTGCAGTTCTTATTTTATTTTTATTTATTTTGCTTTTTTTCATTTGGTTTTTATTGTGCTTTTGGTGTCGCTGTGAGTGACAGTTTGGACGCTGCCGACTGCGCTGCCGACTGCGCTGCTGTCTGCTCCAATAAGTCAAATAGTTTTTCACTTTACGCGATTTCTCATCATGTGTATGCGGGCATTTTATTTATTTATTCTTTGCTTTTCTTTATATTTTTTTTTTGTTTTGTTTTTTGTCGCGCAGTGAAATTATTTTTGGCAATTGTATTTTACTTGCCGCCGCAGGTGCTGGGCGGCATCTGTGTGAGGGTGTGTGTGTGTGTGTGTGTGTGTGTGTAGCAGGCGATTGCGACCTAATTTCGGTTTCTATTTCACAGTTTTGTATGTTTGATGGTTGTTGTTGTTGTTGTTGCAGCTTCAGCAATTAGCATACAGATTGTGTACTGGCAAAGTCACACACACACACACACACACACACACACATACGCGTATATTTTTGTGTATGTTGGAATGGCGTGGGCCGTTTTAGCTTTAGGCCAAAGCATATGCGAAATTGCTTTAAAGCAAAAACGATTTATATATGTATATGTTCATGCACCAATACAAGCGCAAAAAACAGCTGATTTGTGAGTCAAATGCGCCCACACAGCCATACGACCACAATTGTGTGCACACACACACACACACACACGCCCGCCCACATATATGCGGCAATATTTATGTAGAGTAAATCCTTTTATACTATAACAACGGCATGTTTAAACAGATTAACTGTAACATATTTGTACGTTTGTGCGAGCATGCATGCATTCAGCCAGACACCCGCACACACAACCGTTATCACATGCAAAGCTGTTACCCAGTTGTGCGTAACAAAACTGCAGCATCTCGCACACACACACGCACCGCAGCACATACATATTCACAAAACTCTCTAACAAAACGAGGGGGAGAATGAAAATACATACATACATACATATATACATATATACAGAGAGAGAGAGAGAGAGAGAGAGAGGCAAAGACAGCGAGGCTGTCCGTGCCAAGGCAAATACCGTTGGAGAGCACAAAATGTAACAAGCATAAAACTCGCCGCTCATCCAACAGCAAATACAAACACACACACACACACACACACACACACACACATACACAGGCACATACACCCACACGCAGGCAGGCAAATCGCTTGTGGCACAACTTTGCACTCGCTACAGTGGCGACCAGAAAAAAAGCGCAACAGGAAACATTTTTGTGCTGTTGTCAAAATTGTTGCTAAAGCACTTTTGTTTCTTGCTAAGTGCACTCTCACAGCTACAACACTGAGTGAGCGAGAGGCAGTAAAACAAACTTCAGTCGATAGCCAAAGCACAAAAACTCATTGGTCCTTGACCAACAAGTTTGCAGCAAAAAATGCTTGTGCTAAATTTACCGTAAATACAAAAATTCAACTTTTTGCAGAATACAACAGCAACAATAAGGATATACTTTTTTTTCTCAACAAATAAATGCCGAAAAGTACGCCACAGTGTTACGTTTTTGTTTGGCCACCAGTGTAGTAAATGCGTAAAGTAACTGTAACGCGCTGGTAGGTCGAATGGACAATATGTAGATGTAGCCAGCCGCTGAGCAGCTGTTTAAAGCGCGAGCTGAAAGCGAAAGGGCGCAACAAAAGCAAATGTTGGATAGGTGATGGATGCCTGTTGCGGGGCCATCAGAAGGGCTTATGTATGAATATAAAAGGAATGGTACAAAGGACTCGCTTTTGAATTTTTAATATTTATAACTTGAGCAACGAACCGAGAGATGATTTGTATCCCCACCGGAAGCTAATCTCGAGTTGAACTAACTGGCACACTCACCAACCCACACACACACACACGCACACACAGAACAAAGCTGATGGCTCAGAGCTTTTGTACATACATACATACATACATATAAACACATACAGACAAAGAGAAAAGCGAGCTCTGGCAGCGATGTTTATATATATTATATTTATGTATATACATGTAGTATGTATGTATATATGTACATTATATGAAAACCAAAATACATTCATAAGTACACATTTTAAAGCATGTTGCACCAAAAGTGCAAATAAGTATGCTTTATCGATTCCCAGCACACGCACGCATACACACAAACATACTTAAAATATACATGTACAAACACACACACGCATACATATGTATATGTATGCCCGTCCATGCTTATACTTAAGCATATCCATATAAATATTCATACAAATTCATATATCCATACACACACACATACATACATACATATGACAGACTTCTTCTCACAGAAAGAAACTCAATAAGGAGGATAAAAACGAAGTAACGGCACGCGGTCCGCTGAAGCCCAAGCCTCAACTGAGCTTGCCTCGGCGCACTTAATTTTGTTGTTGCTTTTAGCAAGCAGAAGAAGGAGAGATGAGAGTTGCCAGGCAGGCGGCAGGCAGTGAGGCAGGCAGGCAGACAGAGAGGGGCTTCGAGTATATTCCTGGTTTGGGCTTCTGCAAAAGTCAACCCTGACCGCTGGTTTGGCAGCCTGGCGAGGCGCATGCACGAACACGCACACACACACACACCCACACACACACACACATACAAATGTATATATATAAATAAATACATACATACATATATACAATATACATACACATACATACATACATAGGCTGGCATACATACAAACTTAGTCAGTTAGTCGGTCATTATAACGGAGCTGCTGTTGCTGTTGCTGTTGCTTTTCATGGTGTTGTTAGTGCGTGCCGAGTGTCCTGTTGCTGGCGCAACAACACCAATAAAACCAACAACAACAACAACAACTCGTGCAAATGACGGAAATGAAAACACGGCGACGTCTTCTTTGGATCCCGTCGCGTTTTTGGGCTTTTCCAACAGCAACAAATATTGCTCTACTTTTGTATGTGGGTGTGTACATAGTGAGTGTGTATGTGTGTATGTAACTGTGTACATAAGTATGTTTGTATGTGTGTGTGTGTGTAGCGTGCATACGAAATGGCCGCGTTGCATCTGCAACAGCAACAATAGAACCTGTCACACAGGATGCTGATGTCATACGGAAATTAAATGATTTATGTGCATGTTTAAAGATGAAAATGTGAAAATAAACCGAGCAAAGAAACCATTTCAAATCACAATTTTAATAAATGAATGCAAAAGTTGTGAAACTAAGAAATCATCATTAATAGGAATGGACATTGGAATACAATATATATCGATATACATATATTGTATTATTAGAGATCGATAACAAATTGAATGAGAATATGTATTAAATAAGGCATTACTTTTAAGCTTTCAAGATTTCAAGATTTCTGCCAATATCCTAAATATTCTACCAATACACATACATATTCCGATTTCTATACATATATTTTAAGGCATTTACTTGACGCTGCTTTTGGATCCTTCTCGATTGCTGCAGAAAGAGCTTTCTAATCACTTATAAAGCTGCTGCTGCTGCTGCATACATACATACATACATAAGCAGCAAAACACAAATGCAAATGCAAATCCCACACACATAAACATTGCCCGTTAAATGCTTTGCAAACGTAATTTATATATTAAAAGAAAGAATGAAAGAAAATAGCAAAAGAAAACTAGCTTTAAAACCACTGTGCGGTGACGAAGCACCGACCAATGTGAGTGTATGTGTGTGTGTGTGTGTGTGTGGGTGTGGGGAGGGAGATGTGGGTTTGGTGAGTTAGGCAAGACGCGAAAGCACAAACGCCCGCATTCTCTCGTGTCCGTATCTATGTATGTATGTTTGCGTGCATATGCCTGTATGTGTGTGCGCCTGTGGTGAGCTTAGGCTTGCCTTGGCTAAGGCGAATTGTTGCGTGCGACGCCGACGCGAACAGAGTCCTGCTGCTGCTGCTGCTGCTGCTGTTGCCGTTGCTGCTGCTGCTGCTGCTGCTTTTTGTGAGCTTTTCTCCTTGGCCTGCCTTTGTATGGGTGCACGCAACACTAAAAGTCAATTGACCCGAAACTGTTGTATATGTAAATATGTACATACACACACACACACACACACACATACACACATACGTAAGCTATGTATATGTAAACAACGAATGCAGCAGCGCTCTGGCAGATTTTCTTTTTGCTTTTTTCTTTTTTTATTTTAAATTCACTTACAGGCACATAGACAAGTACATAGTACGTCTGTATGTGTGTATTTATGTAGAGTAGGTATGTTTTTTTGTTGCTTTTTTTTTAGATTCGTACAAATCACATACAAAAATCTGTGTTGTATTTTTTTTTCTTGTATTTTGCCTAAACATATGTGTGTGTGTGTGTGTGTGTGTGTGTGTGTGTGTACGAAATGTATTTCTTAAACGAATTCAGTACTTTTAGTTGGTGGTCGTTGTTGTTGTAGTAGTTGCTCCCGCTATTATTAGCGCAATGTGAGTACAAAAACAAAAGACAACAACAACAACAACAACAACAGCAGCAGCAGCACTCGCCGTTTCGTATTTTTTTGTTATTCTCTATTGTATTTGATATACCGCAATTGTTGCTGCTGCCGTTATTCTTGTTCTTGTTGTTGTTGTCGGTGCGCTGTGTCATGCTTTACTTTTCAATCTATTTATGCTTTATTTTCATTTTCATTTTCATTTTTCTTTCAATTATTTTGCTCTCACAATATGTCGCTCTCGCTCTCGCTCGCTCTTCTTCTTCTCTCTGTTAAGCTCCCACGCACGAATTCATTAAGCGGCAACAGCTGCACCATGCACTCTGCATTTGCCGCTAGTGTCCGCACCACTCATAAGAGCGCAAATTGCTAATTGTTGTAATATGCATGTAATTAACTTATGCGCAATTTTCACCTGCAAACTAGCAAAGTGCATTCTATGGTTTGTTTTTTTCTTTTCTTCTATGCATAACTGTTATGAGCTCGTATAACACATTTACCGTGAGTTCAACTTGATTAACTTCAATTTTGTTGCGTACACAAACTGAGAGGGCAAAGCTCAGTGGGCGAAACGGTTAGGCGGTTAACCGTTTGCATCCCAGCAAACAAACAATGAATGCAAGTCCAACTGCATGAATGAAAGCTTGAACTTTGAACTTTGAACTTTTCAAAAAGTGAAATTTGCAAACAATTAATTTAATTATAATTAATGATAATTAATAATTATTCAATTGAATAGATCAGATTTGCTTTGTCCTTTAATGACCTTTCCTTTGGAAATGTTGAATGAATTGATTTTTTTTTATGAATATTTTTAATTTTTTGTTAGTTTTTGAATAAACACATTGAAATAGAGTTGCGAATCCTAAACTTTGTTAATAAGTTTTTTAAACACATAAACTCTTTAAATATAAATTATATATGCAAATCTCTAGACAGTTTTATGGCATTTCAATCAATAATCAGCAAAGTGTTTATATTATATAAATATAATTATATTTTGATAGTTTGTCAATTATCAGAGACACTTAGTCAGCGTAAAGATCTAGTAAAGCTGATATGGGGACAGCTTTTAGTAAATTAGGAGGGAAACATTATTTAGGGAACATTTTAATTTATTAATTTATTCAAATATTTATTAATTGATTCACAATATGACTATATATTATTGATATAGTTAAAATGCTTAATTCAGAGAGAGAGAGAGAGAGAGAGCGAGAAGGAATAAAAGGGAGTATCCGTCCATAGCATACCCTATACCCATTATACCAAATGGCTTATTAAATAGGCCAAGTTTAACTTTCGATTATTATATGAAGTAGAAGAAATGCTTGAAATATCAATATATTGACAATCGATAATTATCGATTTGCTAAAATGATTATTTGTTATAGTAAAATTAACTTTCGATTTACTATATTACTGATTACATACGCCAAATTGAACTTTCAATAATCGAAATATATGCAGAAAACAAAAAACTTGAATAAACCGATATTTATCGATTTGCTATGTTAAATTGCTTATTAAATAGCCCAGGTTTAACTTTTGATTATTATGTGAAGCAAAACAGAAACACGAAAATAGCAAATTATCGACAATCGATAGTTATCGATTTGCTAAATTGCTTATTCAAAAAAGTAGACTTAACTTTCAATTATTATATGAAGAAACAAACAGACGCTTGCCTATAGCGAAATGATGACAATCGATATTTATCGATTTGCTGTTCTAAATTGGTTAATAAATTTAAGTTTAATAATTTAATAAATAAATTTATAAATTTAATAAATTTTAATAAATTTAATATGAAACAAAACAGATGCTCGAAAAAAGCAAAATGTAAACAATCGATATTTATCGATTTGCAACATTAAATGCCCTAAGCTTAACTTTCAATAAACGAAATAAATGTAGCAAAAAAGAAGCTTCTATAAAGCCCAATTTCAACCAATAATATTTATCGATTTGTGCTAAAAATGTGTTCAAAAATAAACGAAATTGAATAAAATTTAATTTATTTAATATGGAAATGTTGAAAATAGACCTAACACTTAGAGCAGCGTATTTTGCTTGAAGATACCCTGTAATTTGCATTAATTTTGCATACAATTTTCATACTACAAATGCATTCAATGCAAACGGCAATTCTAATTTTTTTTTATTTTTATTTTTTTTTTTTTTTTGAGTTTTTATCAAATTGAATTTTAGATTTTTGAGTTAATTTTGAGTTTTTGAAAGTTGATTCCAAGCCATGTGCATATGTATGCATGTGTGTGTGTGTGTGTGTGTGTGTGTGTGTGTGTGTGTGTGTGTGTGTGTGTGTGTGTTGAATTACGCGCAATTTAAAAAAAAAAAACAAAAAATCCATTTAGCTAACCGGGTCATCAGCTAGCGTTGATGGGGGCCAGCGATTGTGTGTCGCATTAGCGATTAAAGCCAGCGGGAATTATAAAAATGCAACACATCGAATGCATTTTCCTCGAGAAAAACATGCCAAAAAAAAATAATAAAAATAAAAAGAAAACCTTGAAGAGATGTCCATGCAAATACACACACAAACACACACACAGAGAGAGAGAGGCGCGCGCGCGACCCTGGATGGAGTTTTGAGTCGAGGCTGTACCGCTCAAGGACAAGCAGTGAGCTGACTCCTTGCAGCTTGCATCAATTTCCGTTTTTGTTTTCATTTTTTGTGCCAATTTTTTTTTTTTTTTTTTAATGTTTTGAGCTGCGCTTGACAACAACAACAAAAAAAAACAGTAAAAAAAGAAGAAAACAAAACTAGTGCACACGCTGCGACGCTGGCAGCGTTAGCGACTGCGCAGCAACAGCGATAACAGCGTCAGCTAAAAAAAAAAAAAAACGTTATGCCCCCTCTGCCCACACATCAGCCTCCTGCCAGCTATCCTCCCCAACTTCTATAGCATGAAAATTTTCGTTGTTGCTTTGCTTGGTGTCCTGTCCCGCACACACACACACACACACAACGTCGCAGTCGCAAGCACCGTAATTTACGTGCGGCTCTGCTCTCTTTCACTGAAAATCTCTTGCTTGTTTGCACACACACACACATGCACGAGCACATACATATATACTCGTGCACCAATACATAAGCTTTTCGTCTTTATGAATTTTACTGTTATTCTGGAATCTCTCTTGCCCATCGCCTTGGATGTATACAGCATCTACAGTTAATTTTGGTCTTTTTGTTTTACATTTGTACATTTGTTATTTGATTTGATTTGAGTTTTGAACACACGGCAGCATTTACACAAATTTCGCATGGTTTATTTGTAGAAATGTTGAATAATTAAATACATACACATATTTATATGTAAAGGTATGCTAACTTTAAATGCATACATACATACATATGTATGTACGTGTACATACACGCACACATACATATATACATATACATATATGTATATTTATATATACTTATGTATGTATGTATGAAATGGGCACACTGTTATTTCTCACTCGTTGCACTTTTTGGCGTATGTGGTTTGGGGCGGGGGCGCGTGTATCTTTCAGTTTTTATGCTCTGCCATTTGGCCAATTGGAAAATCGAAATGAAAAAGAAATGCAAAAACAACAAAAAAAAAACTAACACCGCGGTCATTGAGCCGATTTTTGGTTTTTTGTTATTATGCTTTGCTTTTAGTTGCATGTTCTTCATTTACATACATGTACTTATGTGGGAGCAAAAAAAAAACAACAAAAAAAATACGTTTTCATACACACACGCACCGCAGAGCACGTCTTAGTTCAGTCATATTGGAATTATACATATGTATGTATGTATGTACTTCGCAGTATGTATGCATACGTGTGTGTGTGTGTGTGTGTTTCCAATTGGCGTTTGTTGCTAGTCCGTTGCTCAGCTTTGAGGCTGCTGAGAATTTTTGGTGCTTGCTGAGCCGTCGCAGCAGCGTTTAGCGTTTGGCGTTTGGCGTCGCCCCCTCTATGTACATATGTATGTGGTTTTTTTTTTTTTTTTTTTTTTTTGTGTGTGGGCTTTATTAATAACGCACAATTTCAGAAGAAAAAAAAAACAAACAAACAACAAAAAAAAAACATTTTGCTTGCAATTTACCTTTTCAATATTATTGCTACACTTTTTGTTCACACAACGACGCAGACGCACGATAAATTGATTCGAAGCAAATTTCTAACGCGCTCCCGCATACACGTCCGGCTGAAGTTTCAACGCAAAAGTAGTGCTGCAGAAACAGTCGAAGCCACTATCGATATTGTCGATGGGCTCGATTTCAATTCGATAAGAATTCGCACCGATAACTAATCGATTTCTGAAAGCTCAACTCTAATGCAAGTTAACATACAGCAGCAGTAAATGCACTACTTCAATGCTTAACTACACAATAGCATTAAATGGCGTAATGGTAAAATAGTATTTTATGTTAACAGACAACAGCTAACAGCTAACAGCCAACAGCCAACAGCCATGCAGTACGCTCAAAGCGCTATGGTAAGGGAATAAATCGTAACGAAACCAGAAAAAAAACACACACACACACACACACACACTACGTAAATGCAGATTGTTGCGACGTAAGCGCAAATGGGAGCAACATGTGCGCAAAAGTGAGTACGCAATGTAAACGGAATGCTAAATGTTATCGGCATACGAAATGTTAAGTCGAACTCGTTCACAACAGAGCAGCGACACAGTGGCAATGTTGAAGATGTTTGCGGTGAATGGGGGGTGAGAAAAACGCACAAAGTCAGAGCAGAAAGCAGAGAGTGGGAGAAGGTAACAAAATTACAAAGTTGAAATTCGTATTTTACAACAAAATACATATATTTATCGCGTATGTGTTAAGAAATTGAGTCGTTTATCGCTTTCGCAACGCACAGTTCAAATTTTTAGTGAAAATATACATATAAATAAGTAAATAAATAAATAAATATATATATATATATATCAATATATATATATACGCCCGCTGCATACCCCCTCCCCAAACGCACACAAAGCAACAACAACAACAACAACAACGTCATGAACAACGGATTCAGCACCGGCGAGGAGGACTCGCGTGGCGGCCTCACGGACCAAACCTGCTGCCTGATCGACGACATGGAAAGATGCCGCAATCAGGCCGGCTACGCCAGCTACAGCAAACGCATACAGAAGACGGTCGCCCAGAAGCGCCTCAAGCTGAGCAGCGATCCGAGTGCGCAGCACATTTACATCTGCGACTATCACAAGGAGCGCATCCAGTCGGTGCGCACGAAGCGCCGACGCAAGGACAGCGAGGACGATAGCAACGAAACGGACACCGATTTGCCCAACTTTCCCGATCTCTATCAGCTGCATGTGTCCACGCTGCGTCGCTACAAGCGCCATTTCAAGGTGCAGACGCGGCAGGGCATGAAGCGTGCCCAATTGGCGGATGTGAGTAATGCGATCTCTAAAATCAATTCTAAAATACAAATCATCATCATCATCATCATCATCATGATCATGATCATGATCATCATCATCGCCTCTTTTGCAGACCATTATGAAGCACTTCAAGACAATACCCATCAAGGAGGAGACGGAGATCATAACGTATTTCGTCTATATGGTCAGAATGGGCTCCAACAAATTGGATCAGAAGAATGGCATTGGCAATGATACCACTTGAACGCAACTCTGTCAGCTAACGCGGTATCGCTATAGCTCTCGTTATCGTTATCGCTATCGTTATTAATGCCGGCTGCTGAATAACAGCGCTAGCTCTGTCCCACTCCCACTCACACACACACACAGTTACACAAACTATGCGTACAGTGAAATTTGAATCTAGCCGCAATTGTAATCAAAACTAAATGTTCTGCATTCTTATAATTATTTTTTTAATTTCTATATATATATATATATAGTGTTGCATGAGGCTCATGCCGCAGGGCCGGCCCTGTTGTTGTTAAGTGAGCAATTTTTTATTATAGCCAATTTAGAGTAAAGCAATAATTAAGTTTTTCTTTTTATTAATTTTGCAATTTGTGAGCATAGAAATATTAAAAAGTTCTCTGTTATTGCGGCTATTCCAGCTTCACTGTACCTCGTTAGCCCAGCCGCATGACCCAAATATTCCCACACACACGCACACACACACACACCAGAGCTGTTAAAAATTCCATTTGAATGGAAATTCAAAATGGGTTTTCAGAACAAAAACCCATTTTGAATTTCCATTCAAATGGAATTCTTAACAGCTCTGTCACACACACACACACACACACAGGAACAACAAAACACTACGGGTGCTCCCAAAATAGTATAAACGAAAATGTTGCAATGGAAGAAACATAAGAAGAAGTTTGAATAGTAATAGTAGCGTTTGTTGTTAATAATAATTATACAAAAAGAAAAACACTTACAAATTTTACATAGTTATTAATGCTATGTATATGAAGCATCATGACCCAGTTTTGGGGCCAAACAAAAAACAAAAACAAAAAACAAAGCAACTAACACATTTACCTAAGCCTTTCATTAAATGCTGTTTGTCAACAAAATTTAGCCAAAAGCAATCAAACAAAAATTCTAAATCTGCCAACGTGAAATGCATAATGAATAATAAGAGAACAACAATCAAGAACTTCATAACATTCTACGTAAAGGAAAAGTAAAAAGCAGAAAACCTGTTTAATAATATACAATTATTAAATTAATTCTAACTAAATTGTACATGTAATTTTAACATATTGAATTTTAAGAACTAAACTAAACTAAAAAGAAAAAAGAAAAAACAAAAACATTTTTGAAATTTGATCAAAATCTGCCGTCTTCGGCAGATCGAATAAGCTCGTTCAATCGCTCGCAAAACAAAACAAACAAGAAAAAACCCTTGCAGAATTGTTATAATATACATATATATATATATATATATATATATATTCTACCAAAAGCAGCTATAGTTATAGTTATAGAAGTAGTTTTATCTCTTCGGCTGTTGTTCCCTAAGAGCCTTAAAACTGCCTGACTATTTGGTACATACTTATAAACGAGATTGGTTAAATACGTTAAATTGTCATCTGCAAGGGGCCAACAAATGTGCGTGGCAATAAAAACAAAAAGAAGCAAAATGTTTTTCATTTCATTTACAAATTGAAAGCACTTCGCGTTTAAATCGGGTAGCAATTATTAATAATGGATCTTAGTAGCAAATATACATGAGAATTTTGTTTTCAAAAAAAAAAAAAAAAAAATTGAAACAAGTCTTTTATTTATTACTACAATCTACAATAATAATAAAGAAAGAAAATGGAAATGATCTCTGACTCATGACTTACATATTGCATTCGCGCGCTTTTTAAATAATATCGATACTTTGTTCATTTTTCATAAATGTGCGCAATCGATATATATTGTGCTATTTGAGTAGCTCACGGAATGCAGTCATTCGTTTTTTGTTTTTTTTTTTCGGCACTACTGGTATTTTGTCATTTTCGTAATTATCGATGTGTGTCATTTATATATATCGATAAGCTACCACATCTCTAGCTTAGTTCATTTTTTGTGGTGGTTAACGTATAAATGTGCTGCGTGCTGATTTTTAACTCATTTTAAGAATATTTACATTTACTATCTAAATCGCTCCAACGCAATTGAGACTAGAAAGCAACTGGATATTATCTTAATTGTTTTGCCGGAGCATCGCAACGCCAAGAAAGACAGACTCGGCACCCACATTAACCAACAACGCTACATACAAAGACCCTCACGCATACAAACACACACACACACACACACGAAGAAGCGTGCGTGCTGGTGTGTGTGCGTACGTGTGTGTGTGTCAGTCAGTGCGTGCTGCTGTCGTCGTTGTCGCTGCTAAGAGGAAGCAGCACCAGCAGCCAGCCAAAGGCGAACGCTGGACGCGAAAAGGAGTCCAAGAAGTTGTAGGCAACGCCAAAAAAAAAAAAACTTACCGGAACACTAAAGCATCAAAAATATAAAAATAATAACAACAGCAACAGCAACAACAATAATAATAACAACAACAACAAGCACACACAGGAAAGGTGTTGCCAGTGATCCCGTTACCTTCATCCCACAACCCACACACACACACGTACAGAATGCAGCAACAAGAATCCGGTGGCGAGGAGAGCTGGCTGGAGGAGCAATGCCATCGCGAAATCAGCGGCCAGAACGATGAATACGAGCGCGAGTTTGTGCGTCAGCGCGACAACAATTTAAGCACCGTCTGGGGCGCATTCCAGGACTCGGCCACCGCCGTGGCACAGCTCTATCGCGGTAAGTGCAACCTCCCCTCCCCCTCCCCCACCAACACCCAGTTCATATCATCTTTGCCATCTCCAAATCAATTTTGTTTATGCTACTGGGCTACATATGCACACATACATACATACATAAGTATTTGACGATTTATATCGCATACATATGCATGTGCACAGTGTAAGTGTGTGCGTGTGTGTGTGTGCGTGTGTGCATAAAAATAGTTTGGATGAGCATATTAATAGCGACCGTGCAGCCTGCTTGCCTGCCTGCAGCAGCAGCAACGACAACAACAACAACAAGTGCATGCATACAACAGGCCCGGCTTTTAAGCTCTATCCCCAACACTTGTGTGTGTGTGTGTGTGTGTGAAAGTTTGCTGCTTCTGCTGCTGCTGCTGCTGCTCTCGCAGGCATCATTCACACGCCTTAAAATTCTCCACATTTTCTATTCTCCACATATTCGTTTGCAATCTACGCATTATCAAACTGCAGCAGAAGGGCCTGCCTGTAATGTTGATGTGTGTCTCTCTGTCGTATGTTCGGTTTTTTTTTTTGTGTTCCTCTTTGCATGGTGGAAAAATACGAACGAGGGGAAAGCGAAACGTAATAACATTTGCGCTGCGCAGCGCAGCGCAGCAAAAGCAGCATTTGTTGGTCCTTAGGAATTAGGCAGCAAATTCCTTTCTGTAGATTTTCCATTTAATATTATTATTACACAAATTCTTTTTGTTTCATGTAAGCTTGTAAGCTGTCAATTATCGTCTCAATGTGTGTGTTTGTTTAAATATAGTGCGTCATTTACGAAAAAAAAGAAGAATTTGAGAAACAGCTGTTTTGACAGTCGCTGCTGAGAGTGGAAGCTGCTGCTGCTGCTGCTGACGTCGCAGTCGCTGCCGCCGCCCTAGCGGCATATGTATTTGTCTTCTGCCTCTTCTCTTCTTTCTCATTTTTGTTGCTGCTGCTGCTGCTGGCAAACACAAAAGCAAACTAGCCGAACCCAAACGTTTCTAATGCTCCTTTTATTTCCGTTTCTTTTGATTGCAATTTTCGTCTTTTTCTTCTGGTTTCTGCTGCTATCTCGCTTGCACTCGCTCACTTGCCCGCCGCATTGTCGTCATTTGCCATTTTCCCATATGCACTGCGGATCAATAATGGCAAGTTGCTCTTTTTGGTCCTTTTTGCCGTTGTCTTTTGTGCAGCAGCAGCAGCAGGTGCTGTCCCAGTGCATAGTGCGAACGTGCGAAAGAAGAGATCAATTTCCCATGACGATCGTTGCGTTTGGCCATTTGGTTATTTTCTTTGCCATTCGATATATTAAGTAAACGAAATATGAGGATCTGGGGCAAATAATTGAAAAGCTCAATAGCTTGCCAATTTATAAGCGATTCATATTGTATATGTATGTGTATAATGTGATATACATATGTATGTATGTATGTATGTATATAATATGATATATATGTATGTATGTGTATGTTTAGTGAGACAATTAATCATGTATTCCAACCAAATTAATACTGCAGGTTTTTTTGTTGGTATTTTTTATTGAAGTCTGCGCGAAGTAATACCTAAAAAATACTTAAAAATTAATATTTAAATTATGGAGCATAATAATTAAAGTAAAATATTATTTTAAATTACATTGAGTTTAAAATTGCTGTAAAAATCAATGAAACTTTTTAGACTAACTGGAATATAAATTTTATTTAATTTATTTTTGCAACTAGTTTAATTTTAATATAAAATTTAAAAACTTTACTTTATTTAATATCAATCCCAATAATAATGTCATATTTTATTTATTTATTTATTTTTCCTTAATTTAATTTGCAGAGCGCTCTTCCAACACATTTTCTTCAGAGACTGGGGCACTGTGGCTGCCCTTTCAGACCGCAGCTGGCACTGTGACAACACTCTACAAAGGTGAGCTAAATGACTTTTGATATATGTCATATCATATAATAATCCAAATATATTTTAGAATCATGTGATGGTCTCAAACGCACCAGCGACGCTGCCATACAATGCGGCTACCAAAGACGCACACGCGAATTGGCCGATTGGGCACGCAGCAAAAAACGACGCATGATACGGCGCGAGGATTTGCTGGCGTATTTAGCCGGAAAGCCGCTGCCAACTCAACCAACGAATCCACATGCCAATCGTCGGTGAGTCCGCCTTCTTGGGCTGCCGAGCATATCCTTTTAACTAATACCTATCTCTCTCTCTCTCTCTTTATCTATCTATCTCTATCTCTGTGCCTGTGTGTCGTGCAGGTCACCTAAGCCGGAGCACCATCAATGCGGCGGAGTGCATCATCATCAGGTGAACGGTAGCGCCAATAGCGTCACTGGCTCAGCGATAGGCTTTGCCAGCAACGGACTGAACATGATGCCACCCACCACGGCCGGCGGACAGCCAACGCATTTGCTTAACGCCGCCGGCGGTCAGGCGGCAACAGCGGGTGCCACAGGCGGCATCGGTGACGATCTGCACACTTTCAAGGAGGCCTTAGTTTTGCGTCCACGGTAATTATTTTAGAGACAGCAAATGTTTCGAGATCATAGAGAGCTTAAAGATAGCTTACTTTATGTTAACTATTCCATATTTGAGTAATTTGTGTAGTCCCCAGAGAGCATTTGACTTCTCTCTAGTTAAGCATTTCATGTATTCATATTTTGATAGATTGCTGATTAGCATTTAGATTGAACTAGCCTCGTCTAGCCTATTCTATTTCATATTTTCATGTATATATATATATAGAATAGTATATAGAAGTCATGTAAGACTACAGCTCGAAACCAACTAAGGATATATTCATATATATTCTTAATGCTTAGCCACAAAGCTGCTCAGCTATGCTGCATAGACTTCAAATTCGTATTTTAGTTGCAGCAAATTTAATTTAAACCTTCTCGAACCCATTGCAAATAAGCTGAGTACAATGATCAAACAGATGAAGGGACTTGACGGACTCTATAATATATGTATATACAACTGTGGTCAGAAAAATAGTAGTGCAACTGAAATGTTAAAAAAAAAACAATTTGAATATCTATATATAAATATGTATATGTTAATCTTAATACTCGTTTCAAATTGTACAAATATTATGTTTATCACAAAATGTTGCTGTCCAACATTGCAGTCGCACTACTATTTTAATGAACACTACACTTCAGTGGCACTACTATTTTAATGAACACAACATTTCAATCGCACTACTATTTTAATGAACACTACACTTCAGTGGCACTACTATTTTAATGAACACAACATTTCAGTGGCACTACTATTTTTGTGAACACAGCTGAAAATATAACCAACATAAGTATATCTGTGATACAATTTGGTTATATATAGATATATAAATTCTCATTCCAAATTGTTGTCAAAATATTATATCACAAAATGTTGCTATGCAACATTGCAGTGGCACTACTATTTTAATGAACACTACATTTCAGTGGCACTACTATTTTAATGAACACAACATTTCAGTGGCACTACTATTTTTCTGACCACAGCTGTATATATACATATATAGTACATATATCCGTCCGTTCATTACAAGAACTAAAAATGCTACCAATTTCATCAAATTTGATTTGAATGATCAATAAATAGCTCAGTTTCGATCGAAATCGATAATAAATCTATATTATATGATTTGAATTGATTAAGATTATATGACTCGAGTATTTAGACGGGCTCTAAGACAGCAAATTTATTATGTACAAAAGGGACGGCATTACTTTTAGGAACAATTAACTTGATATACTCGTTTATCAAATGAATAGAGTATATTAGATTTGTGAAATGTCCGTCCCTCCGTCCGTCCGTCTGTCCATAAATACGCAAAAGCTAGACGCTTGCAATTTGGAAGATATATTCGTTGTTAGCCTATGAACTGTTAAGATTCAAATCGGGAAATACTATAGCTGATATAACAGAAACTCTATGAAATTTAAATTTAAACGCCCATAGACAACCGAAGACCAAAAACATATAGAAGATGAGTCTGCGCCCATTGGGGGAGCGAATAAAACTATATCTTCTACAGTTTTAAAGCTAAAAACAACTAAATCTAGCATATTAGTTACTATTAAGATTATCTATAGTTTAATTTAAAATTATATATTCATGCTCACTCTAGGGGCGTGGCATATCTACGCCCTAAGGAGATATACTCTAAAGTCTTGGAGCTAACACAAGAGTTAAGTCTGCTTGAGACGTACCAAAAATGATCGAAGTTAAGCGAGTATTGCGCAGTCAGTAGCGCACGACTGTTACTTATTATACTCATTTACGAAAGGGAAATTAGTATATTGGCTTTGTGCAATGTCCGTCTTGCTGTCCGTCCGTTCGTCCGTCCGTTCGTCCGCCCGTCCGTCTGTCCGTATGAACGCAAACCATTTCGCCGCTAATGAAGCTAGAGACTTGCAATTTGGAATATATACTCGTGTATACCCTCGAACTATAAAATGTGAAGATTTTCCCGATACGCCCACTAGAGGCGTGGCAAATCGAAAAATGCATTTTCCGGTAGGTCAGAAAAACTGTTATTTGTAGTGCTAGAGACTTGAAATTTGGAATACATAGTCGGGTTGACAGCCGAAGAACAATAAGATATGGCGGATATATGTATGCCCATAGAGTGCGTGTCATATCGGGTATTTTCTACCGTTTAAGAGCTAGAAACTTCAAATTTAAAGACTAATTTACTGTTGGCCTCTGTTGATTTGCCCATGAAATGATATAGATATACCAATTGGGGGCGTGGCACATCAGAAAGTGGTAGCATTTGGGCCGTTAATGAGTATTCAGCAGTCGGTAATGCTCGACTGCAAAGTTCTTACTTGTTTTTGTTGGGTTATGAATGGGTTATGATCTAACGAGAGATCTAAAAAAGATCTAAAGATCTTTTAGGACAGCATCTCAGCTTGGCTTAGAGTGCAAAGTTAACTGAAATTGCTCGATGTCATTTTAATTTATAGACAAATATATATACTATATATATATATATATATACTAATTGCTATTGTCTTCTCTTTCACTCTAGCGGACCGGAGCTATTTGCATTTGTTGCCAACGAAATCGCGCGCCATTGCAAGCGTCCCGGCAGTCCCATCGATGACAAAATGGACATTTGCCATTACAGCAGTAAACGTCAGCGCTTTATGTAATTACACATAGATCGACACACACACACACACACACACACACACACGCATGTCACACACACACACACACAGAGACACAAAATGAATGCGGCTAAACGAAATGCAACAACAGAATTCAAGGGAGAACAAATAACTGCTCAGACTAGCAGCTACCGTTACACACAGTGTGTGTGTGTGTGTGTGTGTGAGTGTGAGTGTGTGGCAGTTAAGGCGCGACTTAGTATAAATAGTTTCAGTACTATTATAATGTTAAATTTTGTTTATATTTATGCCGTAAATTTCTTGTTAATGCGGTTTGCTGCCACACACACACAGATACACACACACACACACACACACAGATACACACACATAGACACACACACATACACCGAGCAGCATAAGTTAACTTTAGTTAGTGATTAAGCATAATTCGCTTTTGCTGTAAGTTTTCAAGTCAAGAGCAAAAAAACATAGCGAAAATATTGTGTTAACACAAACACACACACACACACACAGACATAAGTTATATTTAGTCTAGCCTAACACACACACACACACACACACACACACACACATACACACTTTCAAAACTGTTATACGTAGACTTAAACGCGCAGAACTCCCTTAGCCAGGTCCAGTCGTGTTACCAAACCATTTATGTATAAACACTTTGAGGCGATTATGTAGCAAATGTTTGTAATGTATCTATATATATATATATATATATATATTTGACAGATCTGCAAATACTGTTATACGCCAAATGATGTCATGTATATAAGTGTTTAAGGCGGAACTGAGCCAACGCAAAACGTTTTGAAAGCAAACCTTATGTATGTACGTACTAAAACCTTCGCTATTAATATATATATGTAAAAAAACAATATATATATATATATATATATATATATATGATATATATACTTGTTCATCTAAATAATACAATTCACAACATCATCGCAAACGCTTCCCAAATTCCGAACACGAACTAACCAAAATTGAAAGTCAAATTTAATAACAAGAATTATAGCAAAACCGATGTTAATATGGATTGTAAGCGATATTTGAACTTGGCGGCAAATTGTTGGCCGCATTTTGTAGTTAGCCAGATGAAAATCTCGAAAATAAGATCTATATAAAAATCCCCCCCCCCCCCCCACACACACACTTCATCTATGTATATGTGTAGCAAACGATGATAGAACTTGAGAATGTAAAAAACAAAAAAAACAAACAAAAACAAGCAGCAACAAAAAACCACAACAACAGCAACAACAACAACAAAAACACATACAAAATTATATGTATTAAAACAAAATCCTACATGAAAATATTTGAGTTGTAATAAGTTAAACAAATATGCTAAACAAAAACAAAAACAAAAACAAAACAAAAATCAAGAGCAGAAAAAATATTCAAGAAAACAAAACGAAGCAATTCAAAGGAGAAACAAATTAATTTACAAGAATAAGAAGAAGAAGAAGAGGAAGAAGAACACTATAAGTTAAATAAAAACTTAAAACTTCACGAAAGAAAAAAACTTGGATATATTTTTATTTTATTTTAATTTTTATTTTTTTGTTGTTGGTTTTATACAAATATTTGGTTACTAATATATGCTAATTGAAAAACAAATATATATATACATATATATATATATATATATATAGTTTAAATTAAATTAAGATACAAAATTAGAATATTCTTTGAGCTTACAAATTATTATAAATTAAAATTGATAACTAATTTAAATATTTTTGCATACTTTTTCACTTATTGCGCCATTTTTGCTCATCCAATTGAATTTCCAGCAACGAAAGAGACAGCAAGAGTGTCCAATTGGCATGTGTGTTTTCTGATTGGAATGCCAGCTGTTTTACGATTTTGAACGAAATTGAAGTTAAATTTGTTTTGAAAGAAAAACTTCAGAGTTTTTTTTACATTGAAATTCATTGCTATTTTTTATTTTCATATTCATTTATATTATGTATTTTTATATATATATATATGTATATTAGAATTTTGTTGTTGTTTTATTTTGTATATTTATATTAATAGATGTGTACATATATATATATATTTTTTATTATTTTGTATAACTGCACAGCTGGCAATTAATTACATATACACATACATACATACATTAATTCGGGTGAGGGAATTCATTAACTAATACAAAACAAGACGATTGCAATGTAGCGAGGCTGTCAAACTGTGCAGCAGTGGCTGTCTAACTGTAACAGAACTGCAAGCTTCAATTTGCTTTTGGTTTGCATTCAAAACAGAATAAAAGCTAGAGTACAACTGTGCCAGTTACAGCTATATATATTTATATATATATATAAATATTATTTGAACAGAATTTGTTAAATCGCATCTAGTATTTTGATCAACAGCAACAAAATGAATGCAGCAACAATTTTATTTGATTTTTGTTTTTCTTTTTTAACTAGAGTTATCAACAAAATTGTGAAAAAGATTTTCTGCATTTTTTGTTTGTTGCACAATTTCTAGCACAATTAAATAAATTTAGTTATAATTGTTATTTTCTTTTTTTTTCTTCATTTTAATTCTATTTTTCATTTCATTTTAGACGTGTGTTTGTATGTGTGTGTGTGTGTGTGTGTGTGTAAAACAATGTGAAGTGAAAAATAAAATTTGTTAAGAAATTGATAATCGATTGTTTAACGATAACGATAACGATACTTTTTTTGTTTTGAACTAATTACAATGCCTTGCCCTAAACGGAATGTTTAAGTCCAACATTTCCAACTCGAATTTTCTCCTCTCTCTCGCTCTCTCTCTCTCTCAGTGTTTCCAGCCACTCTACTGTTCATGCTGTGCGTTTCTCTATAGAAACGCTTAAAATTGTACGTGAGAACAGTTCTTTTTACATATGCATTTATACATTTATGTGTATATAATGCTTAATATGTCAAAGAAAAAAAATAATATATATATAAATTTAACATTAACGGACTTATTTTTGTTTATGTAAATGTTATATATATATATCTATATATATATATATATATATATATATCAAGGTGTGTGTGTGTTGTCCACTTCAATAGCGAGTTTAAGTTGTTTGTGTGTGTGTGTGTGGGTGTGCGTGTGTGTATGGGTGTACAATAATAATAAAAAAAAAAGTAGAAGCATTTAAGAGCCTTTACACAAAACCGGTGCGTGACGCATTGCGCTGGTCCCAGCCTAAAACTGTACCCAATTGGCATTTGCCGAATTCTGTTGACCTTGATTGCCGCTAAAAACAAAAAACGAACAAAAGACAATTAGTTAAAGCCCATTTTGGCTGCTTAGTGTTAGCGCTTGGCTTACCCTGCGGATGCGTAATCGGTCCATTCCGTGCCAGCACCGCCACCGCCACTTGTCCGGTGTGCTGGCGAGGCGGCCGGACTTTGGCGCAGTGTTGCGGCAGCCGGCGCGGCCGGCGGTGGTGCGATCTTGGCTAAGCCACCAGGCGGCGGTGGTAGCACACCGCCAGTACTTTTCCCCTTGCCAGTGCGCGAGGTGCCCTCGGAGCCATCCTTTTTCTGCAAGCAAAACAGAAGTTGAGAATGAGAGAAACAGAATGAGAACAGAAACATAGTATGGGTTAAAGATCATTCGAATGACAGTATTGCATAGATATGGATAAGCTGGATATTGCATTGATGCATCCATATTCTAATGAGCTGCATAGCAGATACAGACTGAAAGCAGCTCCATTCATCCCAACTCATACTCAATCATATCTCTGCTTAAAGCTGTCATGTCTGAAACTACGTGGTATCTGGCAGTCGGTTACACACAGCAAATATTATTGTGGCGACATTTACCGTAATGCGCATGTTGATTTTAATGGTTTCGCCCTCCTTGAAGCCCAGATCGAGCTCCTGTTTGGGTTCGGTTTTCTCCTTTTCGATTTGCTCCTGATTTTTGACCCATTTGAAGTGATCCTGTAACGCCACATTCAAATCGAACGAATCGGACCGATCACCAAAGCCCAGGCCCAGGAACGCCGATCGACCATTATCGTCCTGGACGCGTATGACAAAGTAGCGTGAGCTGTCCGAAACCGCTTCGATGGCCACGCCGGGATATGTATCGATGGGGCAATTGGCAAATAGAGCACCGCTCGTCTTATCCTCCAGCTTCAGTATGCAGGCGGTGCCCTTGGCCACCAAGCGCATTCGTCCGGTCCAGGTGGGCTCTTTGAGGTTCCAGTCCGCTGCTCTGCGTGTTACAAAAAGAAAAAAACAATTTTGATTTATTTTTTTTTTTACTTTTTTCATTCAGTTAATACACCTTGTTTACTTGCTGACATATATATGTATGTATGTATGTATGTATGCATGTGTGTGTGTGTGTGTGTGTGTGCGTATTTTGTATTTTATATTTTGTGCTGTGTGAACGCTTCAAGCGAAAACAAAGAAAGTCAACAAAAGTAACAACAAAAACAATTACAAAAGCTTTGGCCACATATACAAACACACACACATACACGCACACGCACACGCACACACACACACACACACACATGCATATGCATATAGATAGACGAGCGCGCACGCAAATGCATATACATACAAACATTTCACTTGCAAGTGAAATGTACAGCAATTAAGAGAAACTGCGAAGTGGGCGCTAAAAAAAAAACACACAACTGCATACAAAAACAACAAAAACAAAAATCAATTGGAATTGAACTTCAAAGAAGGCAACAGTCAACACAACAAAAACAACATTCATGGTTTTTTCTTAACCTTGGCTATTGCTTTTGCTGTGGCTCTTTGCCACATATTTCAGTCTCATTTCCGTGCCTTGCGCATTTTTAACATAATTTATGCATTTCTCATGCACACACACACACATAATATGTGTGCGTGTGTGGGTTGTGGGGGCGTCTCTGTATGAAATCACGAAACTTTCAATTGCACCACAGCAGTAGCAGTAGCAGCAGCACCAACAACAACAACAACAGCTAGGCAAAATTTTGTGTTTTTTTTTTTTGCAGAATTTCTTGTATAGTGGATGAAATCTCACCTGTATCCTCTGTTGCTGGCGCGAGGCGGTATTTTGTATATAAATACCTCGGGCTTTACAATCAGCACACTTTCATATTCCATGTTTTTTTTTCTTTGAATTAATACTATTGTTTATTATCTTGCCTACGAGTTCCGTTTATAACTTTAAGCTTACAACTACATATACTGTGTAGCTGCAAGACAATCGATGCCAAATATCGATAGTGTGGTTAGTCGGAGCGCCTCCACAAAACTAAAGGTTGGAAATAAAATCGGTTTATCCTTTTTTGTTTTAGCTACTGTAGAGCTGCAAATGAGTCGCGGATGATATCTCTTACTCACTTTTTGTTATACGGACTTGCTTTCTAGCGGCGGCGCCTATCTCATTAGGTAGTTTATATGCGATTTAAAGATGCTGACAACGCACGCGCGGCACGATGACGATGATTCATGTAGAACTGATACCACTTATTTTTGGGAATTCTTGAGTTGAAGTCGTGCTTTTCAGCGATTCAGCGTAATTTTATTGCACTGTTTATTAGACATATGCGATTTGAGGCAGTCGATAACGAAACTGGCAGTATGATCACGAAAAGTGCTGCAGAATCGATACCACTTAACGATGAATTTTCAATTTGTTATGAGCTATCGACAGCTCTACGAGACAAACAATAACAGCTGTGCACAATCGATACAAATTTATAAAATTTCAGTATTTTTATTTTGTTACATATCCAGTTTTTACGTCAGTGAATTGTGACAATACATTTACTTGCTTTATATATAATTCTTATTCAGTTTCTCTAATCAGTTTTTTGTCATATATTTAGTCAGAAGTAACGAAAATAAATAATTGTGAAATATACGACCTTAAAGTATCGATAGCACACTTTTATGTAATTATTATCTGCACAGATATCGGTCAATCATTTCGCTATATCGATAAGTAATATTGACATTACTAGCCAGCACGTTGTTTGGTGTGGAATCTTAGTTTGTAATATAGGAAAATGCCGCCGGGTGTGCAAATCACAAGCGACAGCGATTTGGATGTTGTCTTGGAGGAGTTTAAGAACAGACAGTCGCGTCGCGACAGCACTAGTGCCAAATACAGCTGCAGCATAAGCGGATGCAATGAGAGCTTCAAGCGTCTGGACCAACTAGATCGCCATGAATATCACCACACCGGTATTGTGAGTATAAAAGTGCCTAAAATACTTATCATTTAGTTTATTACTGATTATCGCTTAATGCAGAAGAAGCACGCTTGTAGCTATGATGGCTGTGATAAGAGCTATTCCATAGTCACCCATTTGAAGCGACATCTGCGTAGCACACACGAACGCCCAGCGGCCCTACAGAAGACAGTCAAATGCACCGTGCCACAGTGCAGCAAGATGTTCATCTCGACGAGCAACATGACTCGACACTTGCGCGAGGCACACGAGTGTCCGCGCGAATACGTATGCAGCCATTGCTCGGCCAAGTTCAGGCAAAAGATGAAGCTGCGCCGCCACGAGATCACACAGCATACACAGGCGTATCCGTTTCGTTGTGAGAAATGTATGCGCGGCTTCTATCAGCAGTGGCAGCAAGAGAGCCACCAGCGTAGCTGCAAACTCTACTCTTGCGCCCAGTGTGACGAGCAGTTTGACAAATGGACGCTCTATACGAAACATCGCCGCGAAACGTTGCACGGACGCGAGAGCCACAAGTGCGAGCATTGCGACAAGAGCTACGATAAGCCCAGCGATCTGAGTGCACATGTCGCTGCCAAACATGCAGCCGATGCGGAAGCAACGTTCGCATGCACCGAGCCCGGCTGCAATCGCAGCTATTCGTATGAGCGCAATTTACGCCAACATGTGCTGAGCAACCACACGGGCAGGCGCTTCGAGTGCCTGGCCGTTGATTGTCAGCGCTGCTTTAGCAGTGCCCAGAATCTCAGCAAACATCTGTTGCGGGATCACACGGCTAAAGAACGCAAGCCAGCTCAAAAGAAGAAACCAGCTCCAGTGGCGTCGCGCAAGCGTCGTCGTGATGCGGGCAAACCCGTGCGCTCTCAGCTATCCAAGCTGGCTAGCGTGGTGCTCGACAAGAAAGTGGATAAGCAGGTGCGCCTGCGCCAGCCATTGGCGCTAACGAGCGTGGCCAATGAGCTGCTGGACCAACAGGATAAACAAAAGAAACAAGCTGACGAAATGGAAATTGAGGAGCTGCTGACACATACGCTGCAAGACGACAACGAACAGGACAATGAGTCAACGGCAACTGAATCTAAATAAGGCAGACATGCTCCAAGGGGCTGTCTGAATATATAGATATATATGTGGATGTATATAAATATTGTTATGTATCTATATTCTAATGGAATTCCTTTTGTCTGGCACATTCGATGCATAATTTATATTTTACTGCATAAGTTTTGTTTACCCATTGAAAGAAAGTTTTGTAAGAATGTCAAATGTTTGTAACTGGCAGAAGTAGGCGTGGCAAACCCCATAAAGTATATATATTCTTGATCAGCTTGGCAAGCTGAGTCGATATAGCCATGTCCGTCTGAGTGTCTGTTCGCCCGATCCACAAACCACAAAAGCTAGAGATTTCAAAATTTATACTCGTGCATAGCTTATCATTTGTTTTCGATAGCTCATGCCATCGATTAAAATCGATAATTTGACTGCGTTTGCATGCCGTTTGAGCTAGAGATTTCAAATTTACTGTGCCAGCTCCAAGTAATGCATGCAAAGATTTGGATTTTAAGCTTAATTTAAATTTTAGTTTAGTTCAAATTGAATAGTTTCGCTTCTCTGATCCATTCAGATTATACGAATATAAAATTTAATTTAAATGAATTACTATTCTTAAATTTTCTACATTTTCATATATAAAAAGTGTGTTCTAGTCAAGAAATTAGTTAGTAAATAACGTTAAGATCCAAATGACATCCAAATGGATGTATCAAAATTCTAGATTACTATATTCTCTGTGTAGAGAATGCTTTGTAGATAGTTTGAATACTGATAAATAAATGCAAAATTTAAATTGTAATTAAATAAACTTGAATTATTTATTCATCAGTTAGCGAGAAGGATTCAAAAAGTCTACATAGTTCACATTAGAATTTTCTATAAATTATACAAATTTGATTGCAAAAGTTTTAATATGAATTGCCATATTGCATATTGATCTATATTCTATTGTATATACAAAATCGAATCAGATCTCGATAAGTGGTTGAAGTCAGTTCCATTTGCATTTTTTATTAATAAAATAACGTTCTTGAAAACAACTTCAAATGCGCTTTATGTGGATGAGGCGGCTGTATATAAGGGCGTATGCTGTGTGAGCGTGTTTGTGTTTGTGTTTATCTACAACGAATTGATGATCTTTCGACTGCGCATCTGTTCCAGCCAATGCTCCAATTGCTGCTCGGGTGTTTGTGGCTCGGGCAGATAGTAATGCTGCGGTGGCTCGCCCTCCTCCAGCCGCAGGAAGTAGTGACAGTGCTTGTACTCAACGCGTCCATAGCGACCGCGCGCATGTCGACGCATACCCTTGAAGACACGTCCTTTGCCCACAAAGGACTCAGCTGGTGCACATAAATGACAGCACATTAGTTAGGGCACAAATATTGGTAACACTTATTTACTTACCAATCCACAAGTTGCTCTTGTACTCAACATTGTGCCGCTCAACGGCCATTTGCTGCGCCTCCAGTATCGTCTCCTTGACGTCTGTGGCGCCCTTTTTGAGCACAAAATTCAGCTGCTTGAGCGCCTCGTCTACGGACATGCCACGCACAAAGGCCGCTATATACCACATCTTGTCCGGACTATATTTAATGTTGCTACGCATATGGCACACATACTAGAAATCAATTAGTTAGCAATCAATTTCAGTGAACTAATTAAAGGTTGGCCAAAAAGCCGAAATGTTAGCAAATTTACCGCCTTGCGTGGCTCCTCGTCCACTTCCTGTGGCGGATGCACAGTTTTGTTGTATTCCAGCCATTTGCGCGGCCCGTAATTGTGTTTATTCCATTTGGTGCAAAGACCCCCAGAGGCAGCCGTGTGCACGCCGCAGCCATCAACGTTTTGCGTGATCGCAGGTGGCATGGCTAACAATTTGGCTGCGCTGGTTGCGGGGGCAGCTGCAAGCAGCGGCGTTTGCACCGTTAGCTGCGCCATTTGCCTTATCATTTTGTGCATGGTGCTTCAGGTTTGTTTAATAAATGTGTCAAATGATTTAGAGCAATAAAAAAAAAACTTGAAGCACCATCGGTCGCGTAATCTGCCAACAAACAGCTGTGTGGCTCTTGAGTCGAACACATATCGATATTTCGATATTTCGATAGCTCGTGCTAGATCTATTTGCTGATAATATTTGCTGATGCGTACCAGAACTGCCATCTCTTGCTGTGTCATCGATATGAAAACAGTGAAAATACCAGACTGAACGTGAATATCTTCTGAGTTTGCTTAATATTGGAATTGCGCACTAAATTTGAAGTTTTTATTTTTCATAACAAATTTTGCAGAATGGTAAATGTTTCTCATTAACTTTAAAACTTTACCTAAATTGTTTTTTTTTTCTTTAATTTTACAAATTTAAACATAGGTTTACAAACTGAATTGTTAGCTACATATGTGATCAGCTTGATCCGAAGTATCGAGATTGCCAATCGATCATTTTATGTGAGCGTAGTATTTGTTAAGAAGAGCTTACCAACAAATCACAATTTTTTGGTATTTTTTAGAATGATTTGAAACAATCACATTGCATCTTGTACGCCATATTCGGGCTCCAAAGTATATTGTAAGCCGTTCTATGTAATATGGAAAATGCAATTCGTATCAAAAACGAGATCGACGCCTCCTACACCACTTTCAAATACAAACAATCTCCATCCAAAGATGATGAGGACGCATGCACTCCGCTGCGTGACGAGGGCGGCCAATCGCCCCTCGATCAGGCAGCAGACGGTGCTAATGGCGCCCCCGACTGGGAGAGCGAAATGGATGATGAGGACGAGTTACTGGCACCGCCGCCACCACCATCACTTGAAAGTGAGACGTACATCAAGCGGAGCCCACAAAATGATTATTGCCAAACACCACTGAGAGTCGCGAACCTAGACGAACTGGAGCACGCAGCAGCTCAGAGTGAGCCTGAGCTAAATGGAAACTGTTCGGATGTGCCGAACGATGACAAAGGAGATGTAAAGCCGTTTGTTGTAAAGGAAGAACGCAGAGAATTGCAATTGGGGTTTCTCGATGACCTTTCGGAGAAGGACTTTCAAGGCATCCTAAGTGGTTCATATAGCCAAGCGGAGCAACTGGATAAAATGGATCTGGAGCCGCCAACTAGTGCAAATAGCGAAGACGAGCACGAACTGCAAGTCCGTATCGAGCAGCGCCAGAAGGAACTGGATAAACTGGAGCGCACATCTGCCGAGAAGAAGAGGAAGAAACAAAAGAAGGAGAAGAAATCCGAAGGCCATAAAAAGCGACGTCGCAGCCGCAGTCGCAGTCGCAGCAATAGCCCCAGCCCCAGCTCACAGAAAGGTCGCAAGGAGCGACGCCTGCTGGAGAGTGATCGACCGAGTGGATCGAGATTAGGCACCAGGCAGGTGATAAAAGCGGAGCCCGAGGAACTGGATTGTGTGCCACTGCGAGCAGAGGAGCAGAGCATCAAAGTAATCAGCATAAACAAACTAATGCAAGCAGCAGCGGAGCCAAGCACAACTCAACGATCAGTTCAAGAGAAGCGCCAGCTGGGCCTGGAGCGGGCGCAGCGTGTATTAAGTCAAATGCGGCTGAAGACGTCAAAAGCACCGGAGACGGAGTTCCTGGTGGTCAACACCATCAAGAAGCTGCCCAGCCTGGCGGCATATATGAGAAGTGAATTGTTTGAGAATCCCTCGCCGCTGTGCAACAATTTCAATGTGCGATATAAGTTCAACTCGACGTCGGCATCGAACATCGATTTAAAGAAGTGGGGCTTGGAGCCGCTGCCGGAGGCGACCAGAGCGCTGTTGCGTCTAACCGGAATGGACGTGACGCGTCTGCTGGAGCTGCAACGGAACACAAAGATGTCGCTGCAAAAGCTGAGAGACACGCAGCAGGCAGAGGATGGGAAGTGCAGCAAGGGCGATGATGAAGTGCTAGTGACCGGCCTGTACAGGAGTGCGTCAACCCAAACGGATGCACGGATTACCAGCCACAGTCGGGACGTTGGTGTTCAGGCCATGCCGGCAGCGTATCAGGGCGTCTATTGGCTAAATCCTCGCTTCGACGATACGGAATTCACGCAGCAGCAGACCAACGTGCTGCTGGCACTGAAGGAGCTAAGCGCCTCCGCACCCAGCTCGTCCGCCTGGGCCGAGCGACTATTTCGGGAACTGCGCAATGCTCTGGCAATCAAGCGGGCCGAAGCTAAAGAATTAAGACAATAATGAACTGAAGGAACGCCAAAGTGCATTTTACAATGACCAAATATCCCAATATGGGAGCCAATGCATCGAATTTACAACTACTTAAATAAACGCCTCAACAAATAGTTATAAAAAGGATTAAGATTTCTGATAAATTCATTTGCTTCATTACATATTTAAAGTGCAAATACACGTATTCAAGCCAAAGAGACGTGAATCAAAGTAAAATAATAAATAGATAAATAAAAAAAAAAATAAAAATTGTATTTTAAAAAAAAAATTGTAATTTAAAAGAAAACAATTTTGTTACTGATTGGAATCGCAAGGTTCGTGAACTTGCTAACTCTGATTGGAAACGGTCAACTGGGAAATGTCTGATTTCAAATATTTATCGATAACATATTCAAAGTGTAAATACACGTATTTAAACCAAAGAGACGTGAACCAAAGTAAAATAATAAATAGACAAATTAAACAAAAAACAAAAAACTTTACTCCACATAAATTGTATTTTAAATTAAATAATTTGTAAACAATGTAAAAAAGAAACAATTTTGTTACTGATTGGAATCGCAAGGTTCGTGAACTTGCTAACTCTGATTGGAAACGGTCAACTGGGAAATGCCTGATTTCAAATATTTATCGATAACAGCCGAATGTGAGAGCATTGCCCAACACTGCAACATTTATATCCGGCATTGTCTGGCCACACCGTTACGTCCACGTAGAAAACAAACGGACGACATTGTCGACGTGCATATATTTATTTAAGATTTAAACATACAGCGAGATGCAATAAACAAAGATCAATAGAACGGAGCAGCGGACTGGCAGGCGCAGAGGCAGTAACTCCGTGCCGCTGACACTGACAACAGCCTCTAAATATTGAGCAGCTACAATATAATATATAATCTATAATATATAATATAATATAAACATATAGAATTTGAAATATGTTGGGTGGTAAACGCACAAGCTCCCGCCATGTTGCAGTCGTGCTCTTGATGTGCCTCTTCTGGTACGTGATCTCGTCCAGCAACAATGTCATTGGCAAAATGGTGCTCAATGAGTTCCCATTCCCAATGACCGTCACCCTCATCCAGCTATGCAGCATCACCTTATATAGCGGGCCATTCTTTAATTTATGGCGAATACGCAAATACCAGGAGATACCGCGCGCCTACTACATGCGCCTAATTGTGCCATTGGCCATTGGCAAGCTGCTCGCCTCGGTCACCTCGCACATATCGCTGTGGAAGGTGCCCGTCTCCTATGCGCACACAGGTCAGCACCACCAACAACAACAACAATTCCAATCAAATCAAATCAGAATTACCAGCACACGTCAACCCAATTTATACTTTACAGTCAAAGCAACAATGCCGCTGTTCACCGTCGTGCTGACGCGCGTCTTCTTTGGCGAGAAGCAGCCCACACTCGTGTACCTGAGCCTGCTGCCCATCATCACGGGCGTGGCAGTGGCGACCGTAACGGAAATCTCATTCGATATGCTTGGCTTGATAAGCGCACTCATCTCCACCATGGGCTTCTCCCTGCAAAACATCTTCTCCAAAAAGGTAAAGCCAAGCTCACGCACCGTCTCACCGTCTGACCAGTCTCACTTAACACTTATTCCCCATGCAGGTGCTCAAGGACACGGGCATACATCACTTGCGTCTGCTGCATCTACTTGGCAAGCTGTCCCTATTCATATTCCTGCCCCTCTGGCTCTACATGGACAGCGTGGCCGTGTTCCGGCACTCGGTCATTGTATGCCAATTCGATTTGTTTTCTTTTTTTATTTATTTTGATTTGATTTGATTTGGTTTTTTGCAGCAAAAACTGGACTATCGACTGATTGCGCTGCTCTTCACCGACGGCGTCCTCAATTGGATGCAAAACATAATTGCGTTCAGTGTGCTGTCGCTGGTGACGCCGCTCACCTATGCCGTGGCCAGCGCCTCGAAGCGCATATTCGTGATTGCCGTCTCGCTGCTGATACTGGGCAATCCGGTGACGTGGGTCAATTGTCTGGGCATGACGCTGGCCATCATCGGTGTGCTGTGCTACAATCGTGCCAAACAAATCACCAAAGCCAGAGAGTTGCCGCTGCAGGCGCCAAACACTCACATCAAGTACACGCCGCTCGCTGACAACTACTATCGCAGCTCCATCAATGGCAGCGTGGGGGGAAATGGCCTGCACAAGATGCATCAAAACGTACAAATGCCAATGCCAAGCAGCAGCAACAGTTTGCTGGCGAATGGCAGTGGAATGCCCAGCGGGAGCAGCACGCGCCTGCTATTCGTTTAGGCACAGCTAGAACATTCGCTTCAACCCGACTTGACTGGTTGATAACATCTCTTATCTGACGGAGTTCGCTATCTACGACGGGCCCAATCAATACCCATAATTGAATAGTATTTCCGCCTTCGAGCAGGCCAACTGTTGCCCAACTGTTTCTATTTCAATTTTCATCATTTGCTGTTTAGTCACTTTTCCTTTTTCCCTTTTTAGTTATATTGTAAAAAATTGTATGATAAACTGTATGTGAGGGGCGGTATGTAAATAAGTATATGATTCGAGACTGAGACTGAGTCCGCAACGGATTTGCCTCAATTGCCGCTGAAATGGAAATGGAAATGGAATATTGTTGCCATTCAATTGTTGCAATTTCAATTTCAATTTCAATTTTAATTATGCCTTAAAAACTTTAATGTATTTACAAAATCGAATCAAATTGTTGACCGTGTGTACATAGGCAAATAAACACATTTACTACGTGCTAATGTATATCCCATGGCTTTCACTTGGAGCCACCTGCCCAATCCCAACTACCAATCCCAGTCCCAGTCCATATCATGGCTATGCGTGCAGCAGCTTTATCCATTCGTTTACCACTGACTTTTGATAGCCAATGCGATTGAGCAGCGCCTCGGAGCGCCAATTGTTGGACACAATCCATGCGGTGAGAGTCACCTCCTCCCGTTTGGCTATCAGTTTGGTCATGACGGCAGCCAGTAGGCCGCCCAGGCCACGACGCTCCGCCTTGGGCAGCACCTGCAACATGCTTCACAAAAGACAAACCCTTAGCTATGCAGCCCATTTGACTGTGACTCGACTCCGTGACTTACCCCAGGCCAGCGAAATCATTCTGAAAGATCCAGGCAATCAGTTCGCCGGTGTCGCTGCGACAGGCGCCTACAGTGCGATTGAACCTGATCAGGGCACGTATGTAGGGCAGTGAGCCCTCGCCCTTGTTGGGCCATATCTCGTGCACTAGTGGAGCATCGTCGTCGGTTAGCTGACGCAGCTCGAAGTCCGTTAGCAGTTCGGGCACAGTGATGGCCTTGGCATCGGCATGTGGCAGCACCATGCCATAGCACTGGCGCGCCTGTATGCCCGTGGCGCCCCGCTGCACGGCGAGCTCTTTGACGCGTGCGCAAAAGTCCAGATCGACGTTGGTGAGCAGCGCCCCCTTGGACCATTGTATGTGGCGCGTCTGCTCCAGGCATTCAAACAGCTCCTGACCACCTGTTTGCCAGCTGTAGAAGGAGACGCTCTGCACCACATCCTCATGCAGGCTGACGTACGTGCCGCATAGCCGGAAGTCGCCGGTGCGATGCGTATAGAAACGTTTGCGCAGCGATATGTAGCTGAGATCGTTCCGGGCAATGCCTGCTGCCTCCAGCTGGCGATCCCATTTACGCTGATTGTACATCAAGAGATAATGGAAGTTAAGCTCGCCATATTTCGTCCTATACAATGCCATCAGCTCATCCACTTCGTTGTCGCTGAGTGGACGCAGTATATCCAAATCCTTATCGCCCATTTCGACCGATGCCAGCTGCTGATTGCGCTTGCAGAGTTAGAAATTGTCTGGCTTCGGCTCGCGTTGGCGTTGCTTAATTCAGCGAGCAAACCAGAAGCAAATGCACACAGGAGCGGATTCATGGGCAAGCAAAAACTATAAATAAAATATATATCAAATTATGGCAAATTTGAATTTGATTTTGAATAACGTATTTTCAATTGGCTTATCGAAATAGATTTCGGTTTAATTATGTTCATGATCTAGTTCACTTCACGATCGCTCTAATGGCTCAGCTTGATTACATATTTATTTAGCTTGTGCTGCTTTTTTTTATTTTTTATTATTTAAAATAAATGCAATAAATAACTATATATTGATATACATACAATCACTTGTATGTTTTCACCGCAGTCCAGCCCTGTAATCAAGCACTTACGACGTGCCAAATTAAGTAATTCAACTGATTAGATTTCCCGCAATACAGCACATGCGGGGCAGCGACGTCGATGACGTTGCCTCGATGCAAATCGATATGTTAATTTCGATAGGTTCAATCGGTCGCTCGCTCGCTCGCCCGCCGATGACACAAAACTTAAATGCAATTCCGACAGCCAATACAACAACAACAACAACAACAGCAGCAGCACAGGAAACGAGCTGAACCTAGCAACGCAGTGGCCTTTGTTTGTTTACAGTTGGAATTAGTTGAATCCCAGACTTACACATAGACCTCATTAATATTTATACTATCTGAGCAATTATGGTGCGCAGTAAGTTGCCCCAACATTTGAATTCTTGTTTTTGTAATCGAATTTATCCAACGTCTGCAGTCACAGAGGAGCTGGTGCGCAAAAAGTCGGAGCATAATGAGCGACTAATTAGCACGCTGGAGGAGCTGTCACTGCACCAGGAGGACATCGAATGCATTGAGCACATACAGAACTGGTGTCGCGACCTCAAGATACTCCTGCTGCAGTCCAATCTCATAGCACGACTAGAGAATCTGTTCAAGCTGAAGCGTCTCGAGTATCTCAATGTGGCGGTCAATAATATTGAGCGTATTGAGAACTTGGAGAGTCTCGAGTCGCTCAACAAGCTCGATCTGACGCTCAACTTCATTGGCGAGCTGACCAGCGTGGAGTCGCTAATTGGCAATTACAATTTGCGCGAACTGATTCTGATTGGCAATCCGTGTGCCGAATATCCCCATTATCGTGACTATGTGGTGGGCACGTTGCTGCAGCTGCACAGCTTCGACTGCAAGGAGATATTGCCCACAGAGCGCCTGCAGGCGCAACGTCGCGTCCAACAGCATCGCGCCGTTATCGTCCAGTGTCAGGCGGCGCAGGCCATTGAGCGGGATGAGCAACGAATACGCGTGGCCGAGCAGCAGCAGCAGCTGGCCAAACAGTGCGCCGACATGGAGGACGAGGATGAGCGTAGGCGCACCTTCTGGAATTCGAAAAGCGAACACTGCCCGGAGATACGCACTGAGATAGCGCGTCAGCATAAGCTGGGCCGCGAAAAGCACGAACCCTCACCAAATCCCTTGACCACCAATTTCAAGCGAAAGCCGCATCTGTTTGCGCCCTGCGGACGACCCTACAACATCAATCAGGGCAAGTTGGCGTTTAATTTTCAGGATGAGGCCGATCACTATAGTCTGCTATTGGAAGTGTACAAGTTTGTGTTGAGACCTTGATACTTTCTTGATGAAATGCATAACTCATTCTATCATATTTCAGGCATCTGGACACATCTCTCATCGATGTGGACGTACAGACAAACTATGTGCGTGTCACGGTCAAGGGCAAGATCTTCCAAATGGCCTACAACGAGGAGGTCAAGCCGGCTGAGTCGATTGTGCAGCGTTCCCAAATCACTGGCCATCTGCAGCTTGTGCTCAAGAAGCTCCGGGCCAACGAGCTGCTCGCCGTCAAGGCCAAAGTGCATACGCCGCAGCAAAGGTGAGTCAATTCATCCTAATCCCAGGCAGACATAATAGAAACTTTCGACACTTGCAGTGCTCCGGCTGCTAAGGAACCCTGCGGCACAGTTGATATTGGCAGCATTTGTGCTTCACCTGATTTACCCGACTTGATCTAGGATGAGGAGAGTGACAAGGCTGCCAAGGAAGCCTGGCAATATTTGTGCTGATTTGATTGAAGTGGAGACAAGCAGAGAAATAATGTTTATATTTAAAAATTGTTTATTTAAATATTTTTGTTTTTTTTTTGGGATTTTCTGAGACAAGCAAAGAAATAAGGATTTAATTTTGTTTTTATTTAAAAATTGTTTATTTAAATATTTTTGTTTGGGATTTTCTGTTTCGTTGCTCAGCTTGTGCTCAAGAAACTCAGGTCCAATGAGCTGCTCGCCGAAGTGAGCAGAGTCCAGGCAGACGCAATAGAAACTCTGACACTTGCAGTGCTCCGGGTGCTAAGGAACCCTGCGGTACAGCTGGCAGCATTTGTGCTCCACCCGATTTGCCTGACGATCTAGGATAAGGATTTATTCTTTTATTTTAAATTGTTTATTTAAATTTTTTTTTATTATTTAAAAATTGTTATATTTCTTTTTATTATTTAAAAATTGTTTTGTAAATTTTTTTTTTATTATTTTAAAATTATTCTTAAATTTTTTTTTATATTTAAAAATTGTTTATTTAAATTTTTTTTATTATTTAAAAATTGTTTTTTTTTTAATTTTATTATTATTTAAAAATTGTTAACTAAAATTTTTTTTATTATTTAAAAATTGTTTATATACATTTTTTTTATTATTCAAAAATTGTTTATTTACATTTTTTTATTATTTAAAAATTATTTATTTTAAATTTTTTATTATTAAAAATTGTTTATTTAAATTTTTGTATTATTTAAAAATTGTTAATTTAATTTTTTTTTTGTATTTGTATCTACATTTTCTTTTTATTATTTAAAAATTGTATATTTAAATTTGTTTTAATTATTTAAAAATTGTTTTTTAAAATTTTGTTCATTATTCAAAAATTTTGTATTTAAATATTTTAGCTTTTTTTTGAGATTTTCTGTTCGTTGCTCAGCTTGTGCTCAAGAAACTCAGTTCCAATGAGCTGCTCACCGAAAGAGAGCAGAGTCCAGGCAGACGCAGCGCTCCGGCTGCTAAGGAAGCCTGGCCAAATTTGTGCTCCCACCTGATTTGTTCGACTTGATCTAGGATGAGGAGAGTGACAAGGCTTTATTTGTTTTTTTTTTTTTTATTTAAAAATTGTTTATTTAAATATTTTTGTTTTTGTTTTTTTTGTTTTGTTTGGGATTTTCTGTTTCGTTGCTGCGCCTCTCATATTCCTGCTGCCTTCTAGTTTTCAAAACTCCGCGCTGACCCAGCATAGTACCAGATGTCTATATACATACATATATATACAAATGTATATATATATATATATGTATATATGATTGCTTATATTGTATATGTAGTTACAATTCATGATGTACGTTCGTGTGAGTGTGAGTGTGTGTGTGTGTGTGTATGTAATAAAACTGATGCAAATACATAGTACAAATTGAAATTATTCTTTGTTTTTTGTTTGTTTTTGTGATCTAAACGGGAATAATGATACTAAGTTATAGAAACCGTTTTGCCAAAAAATCCTTACTCATGCTACGCAGTATACATATATAAATATATATATAGATATATATATGTACGTATCAAAACGAGTTTTGGTTGATTAATTTATATATATATATATATTTTTCGATTCTGATGTTAAAGAAAAAGAGCAAAACAAAAAACGAAACTATTCAAAAAGAACTAAATATGGTACGAATTCTTTTTTCTCCTGGCATGATCGGTATAATATATAGATATATATATGTTATCATTTGAAGTTTGAACAGTTGATTCTGAGCCAACGGAAAGGCATATCTCATCTAAAGGGGTTTCTCGTTTATTTCAGTCTCAGAGCGGCGCACTATAGTTTCCACCATAGAAAATGGATTGTTTTTGTTTTTGTTTTATTTGATAGTTTGTGGATCGGGGTAGAGGAAGGCTAGTATTGTATTGTATTTTTGTTATCTTTTTTTTTGTTTTGTTTTTGCATTCAGTGCTTACAAGTTTATACTGCGGGAGTAAGGATCGTACGATCATTCCTGGGCCTGGCTTTATTTCGTGAAGTTAATGGTAATCATATGCAGTCAATATTTTATATGTTCCTTTTGGTTTTTGTTTTCTTTTTTTTTTTGTTTTGTTTTTTTTTTTTGGATAGCAACAATCTTGTATTCTCTCTCGCTCAATATAATATTTCGGTTTTTTTTTTGTTTGTTTTAGTTGTATGTTAAATAGTAAGTATTGTATTTAGCTGTGGTTGTGCATTGTATTTTGTTTTGTTTTGTTTTGTTTTTTTGTTAGTTCTTTTCTGTTTTCTTAATACAAGTTTTTTTGTTTTGTTTTTTACTTTGCATTTGCGTTTTTTTTTGTTTGCTTAAGTCCTTTTGTTGTTTGTTTTGGTTTGTGGTTCCCATAGAAAACGTATAATAAAAAAATGTGAACAAAAAATAAAAGACATTTCGAAAAAAAAGCGTTTTGCGTCTTTTTGGTTACATTTTCATCTGGTTTTTCTTTCTCTCCATTGTTTTTGTTGTTTTGTTGTCTGTTGTTCTTGTATGCGTGTAATTGTTGTTGTTTGTTGTTGTTGTTGTTGTATGTTGTCTGTTGTTCTTACTGCGGTTAGACACAAAAATGTTAACAACATTTCACATGTTGGAAAACGAGGTAGGACATTGTTTTTGTTTCGATCATCTTTTGTTTTTTGTTTTTGTTGTTTGTTTTCTTTCTGTTGTTTCTTCTTCTGCTTCTACTACTGTGTATATGTTTTTGTTATTTAAAAAAAAAAAAAAAAAAAAAAAATTAAGCGAAAAAAAAACACACACAATGGTTATTAAAAGCAGTTAATTCAATAAGTAATAACTAAGCGTCCGGTTGAAGCGGCCGTCACGTTGCGAAACGAGTCAAATAAATTACAAATAGCAATACATATTTTGGTTATACCTTGAGACTTATATATCATAACGTTATGTTCCAACTAAGCTAAGTTGCTGCTAACTGTGCCTGGCCCGGCCACAGCGAGCATTAAACAACTAAAATCTAATAGAATTGCCCGGCTGCTCCGCCCTATGCGTCACCCACAGTCACAGACGACCAAACGCCAAAGATAGCTGGGCGGTTGTGGGATACAAATCGACGTCCGAATATAAAACTATATACTATATATATCATATGATATATGATATAAAATGAAAACGCGTTTCTTCCGCTGCGCCTACAAAACCTACAACTACATTACGTTCGTATCCGCAT
Source organism: Drosophila leonis (assembly GCA_035045365.1). Classification (NCBI taxonomy): domain Eukaryota; kingdom Metazoa; phylum Arthropoda; class Insecta; order Diptera; family Drosophilidae; genus Drosophila; species Drosophila leonis. The sequence goes on along the minus strand of JAWNPC010000953.1, from coordinate 1,871,074 downwards.
GTGTGAATATATATATACATATACATATACATATATATATGAGTGAGTGTGTGTGGGTGTGTGTCTTTTGTGTGGTGTTGGTGTGCTTCTGCTGCTGCTGTTGTTGTTTTTGCTGATGATGTTGTTACTGTTGTTGTTGTTGTTGTTGTTGTTGGGGGCGTGTTGACAACTGTGACGACAGCAACCAATTTCCTCACATCACCGTCAGACACACATACGCACACACAGGCAGAGCAGTGTGGGTCGGAAAGGGGGCATGTGGCATGTGGCATGTGGCATGTTGTGGGGTGGTAAGAAAAAAATTGACTCTTAGACCCGCAGGATCTCGCACGCTTTGTTATAGCAAATGGCTATCCAATCGGGTTGCGTGGCACCCCATTGTATTTGATTGACTTCGCCTTCAGCAGCTGTATAGGCTAAAATTGGATCCTCGATTGCGCGTGGCATTTGTTGTATATCCCAGATCAGTGCTTGGTGATCATCACCGGCAGTGCAAATGTGACAGGAACTGCAAACAATAAAATTATATAAATTTTGATTCTTTTACTTCTTCCACTTCTACTTTCGAGTTGTGCTCGCTCACCTATGCGGCGCCCACGCAATACCGTTGACGCACGCTCTGTGATTGCTCAGTCTTGCAACAGGTGTACAAGGAACACGAACATCTAAAATAATAACTTCACATGAATCCATGGCAACTGTGGCTAAGTAATTCGGATCCTGTTTGTTCCAGGCTAAACGCAACAGGGCGGTGTGCGCAGGATCCTAAACAATTTTCGAGTCAATTAGTTAGTAATCCACCCATGCATGCATGCTTCATATCGTTGCTTACCTCATAGATAATGGTCGAATGCTCCAGATGACGCAAATCAAACATGCGCACTGAGCCATCAGCACCAACAGAGGCAAACATATCACGTCCACCGCCGGCACGTGAAAATGCAATATCATAGACCTCCTTGTCGTGTGCTATCAGCTGCGTCTTAACATGCCCAGCCACATAGACGCGCGCGTGCGGCTGCCCAGTTTCCAGGCCCCATATTGTGCATGTGGTGTCAATGGATGAGGTGCCGACCAAATTGGGATCTACCTCATTCCAGTCGAACGATGTGAGCGGCGCACAAAAATCACTATTTTTATTATTATTTAAAACGCACTCCAAATGGGTATCCGGTTCACCGGCGCGCCACACACGCAAATAATCACCGCTGGTGGCCAACAGATCGGGATAGATGCCTTTCGAGTCTGGTATCCACATGATTTTTGTTGTCGGATATGGATGGTCAAAGGTGCTGCAAATGCAATAACAATTTATTATTAAGCTTTCAGCTGATGTCTATAGAGTTAAGTCTAAGCCTTAAGCATGATCTGTCTTCTATCTTCTGTCTACTCTGATTACCTTGTATAACAATTTACAGAGACCTGCTTGAGTCAGCTCAAGTTAATTACTTGTTAAACATCAAACTTTTTACAATATTTTCATTTCATCTCTCTGTCCATCTGCTCACCTTTTAGCACTAAATTCGCTGGTATCCTCGTCCAGGCTAATGATTTGCACTTTGTTGTTGTACTCCTCGATGAAGCTACCCAAGGCAAGGCGGAAACGTTTGTCTGGCCGGACGCTCCAGTTCATGGAGTACAGCGGCCATGGCGCCAGGTATTTGTATATTTCCTTACGTTTCCCCGCGGTCGATGACATAACTGTAGAGCATATGGTAATTAAACAACAAGTTAGACAGAAGACAACTTCACGCAGAACTTACCTAAATATGTATGTATATGTGTCTGTGTGGGTGTATGTGTGTGTGTGAGTATGTTCGTTGGGGATATGAAGATATATCAGACGACAAAGTTCCTGTGCGCAATAAAAATGATCCAATAACCGAACTTTTAGACAAGGTTTCTCACAAAAGCTAGCTGGGCGGGCGGGCTGGCGGTTGTTGTTGATGATGATGATGATGGTGGTGGTGGTGGTGGTAATAAGACAAACCTGCTAAAAATTACGATGGCAATGCGGATGATGATAATGACGAGACAAATTGAAACTTCAGAAAATTAACAAAAAACCGCTGTGCCTTTTGGTTTACTGTACACGGAGAACAAAACACACACACAGACACACACAAAAAGAAAAGAAAAGAAAAGAAAACCGAGAATGAGATGTTATTGTTGTAGAAATCATTTTGTTTAAGTTTGCAATTGTAGTTCAATTAATTTGATTCATTGTGTGGCTCACTTCATTTTGTGTGACGACTTTGGCGGCGGCGCAGGCTAAAGTGGTGCCCACTCAGCCTTTTCCGGTTAGATTTAGCTGTTTAATATCCAGATTCACAGAAATGTTTGTAAGCTATATTGGTACGGCGGTGATACGCAGTCTGGCTGAAAGATAGTCGTTTATTAACTATGAATAATGGGCTACTACATTTGAATACATCATATAGCTAACTAAGTTGAACTCTTTGCTTAGCTATATCAAAATTTGAATGCACATTATGGTAAATATGAGCGAATTTCGCCAACATAGGTTTTCGCTAATGCAAAAGTTGGCAACACTGTATGTAATGCGACGCGACAATTTGCGGCTGCAGTGTATTATTCGTAATTAAGTAAATACGGGTTAACGCGCCGCATGAGCACTAACAATAGTGATAGCAGCTGTTTACTTAATTAAGTATTTATTTGCATTAAAATTTCATTAATTTTTAAGCGATATTTAAATACAAGAACTTTTCACACCTGAACTAAAATTTTCTCTCAAAATGTATATACACGGCGGTGTTGCCACTTTTTGTGTTATTTGTGATGGCCACTAAAGTCGATCACTTATGATTTGATTGCTGGTGCGATACAAAATCATTTATCGATACTCGCATAGTTGCAACTCTGGATTTCGGTAGTTCGCTTGCAAAACTGACTCGCTCTTAAGTGAGTTCTGCGTGCTGTGGGCTGAAAAATTGCATATAAAAGCCAATATTATAAGTTATTACCATGTAAAGAAGCTCAGTCAGTGCAATTTTTAAGTATTTTTATGTGTGTGTGTGTGTGTGTGTGCCAAGAGCTGATACAATTAAACGTATACAAATTTTTTTTCAAACGTCGTGAGTAGATGGTGCCTGAATGATGAATTTTATAAATAAATATACTGCCTGTCAAGGCGTTGTGTTCCCATAATTAAACATATATATATGAAAGTGTTTGAGTTCTTAAGCGAAATTCACAATCATAGTCGTCACTTTTCCACTTTCCATTTTTGAGAAAGATATTTCACTTTGCGTAATTCGTACGTTGCTTGCTTGGCCGCGTATATATACATACATATGTATATATGTGTGTGTTTGTGTTTGTCGCCTTTTGGTGTGTGTGTGTGTCGCCAATATCAATATTGCTATTTCATTTGCACATATGGCGCTTATAGGCCAGGCACAGCAGCGCAGTTTTACTACTGCCGCCACCGCCGCACCACCCAACCAACGGGAACGTGGCCGCCAGCGCCAGCCAGCTGTGTGCATGTGTGTGTGTGTGTGTTGTGTGCTTTTAAGCGCTTTTATAAATAGATTTGCCTTTTTTTCAATTTTTTTTTTTGTTGTTGCTTTAATTATAATAATTTCGATTTTTGACGTGATTTTCGGCATCGTTGCTTCACAAAGGCGAATTGGAATGTGTGAATCTGAAACGGTTGTAGTGATGTTTATAGTTGTAGTTGTAACTGTAGATCGATATGATAGTGACCATGTGTCCGTCTGTTTGTTTACGTGTGTGTAACAGAGAGAAAGAGAGAGAGCGAGAGCGAGAAAGCGAGAGGTTGTGGCGCCCTACCCCACATATACTCGTACACGCACGTACGCACACTATGAAAGCCGAGCAACGGTTTCCTCGGTTACAATGACATTGCGCGCCGTATAGGGCCGTAGACAGCCTGGCGGCATCTTATACACACACACACGCACACATACAAACATATACAACTTCACTATTACCGCATAGCTACCCCACTCGCTCATTCACATTCAATATGCACACACACACACGCACACGCACACATACACAGACCGGCAGTTGCATTGAGTTGTTGTTATGACAAGCTGCAGCGCCGTGAAATTTCAAGTATTGTGATTTTGTTGCTGTTGTTGTTGTTGTTGTGTTATTTTGTAAACAAGTGTGACATGACGAAATGACGAAGTGGGCGACGTTTGGTGGCGCTGTTAAGTTTCTGATACGTTTATGAAATTAGTAATCAACTGTAATAATTAGTCAGCAACTATATATATATGTATATGTATATAATATATATTAATATATTAATTTATATTATATATATTATGATACATTTTATATATATTTATATATGCTTATGCTTCAGTGTATTTATCGAAGGTCATTTGCTGATTAATTCTCTACTTCATTTACAGTTTGCCTATTCTCCACTGCAACAATAACGGGTCTTTGACGTAGCATAAGCAACAACTTTAAATAAATAACAATTATAAACTATGTAAATAATTAATAAACTACAAGGAGAAAAAAAGCAACTGCAAGCCAAGCCAAGGTGAGCGAGTTGAGCCATTTTGAAAGTTACTCTCACTCATGCATCCACTTTCACTCTCACTCTTACAGCAATAATACCAGAGCAACAATTACAAAGCAAAGAGTAACAACAACAACAGAAGAAGAAGAGTTGTCATTGAGAGCAAGAAATACTAAGCTCTGCCAAATCAGTAACAAAACCAGCCGCAGCAGTAACAACAACAACAGCAGCAGCAGCAACAACAACAACAACACCAACAACATCATCGATAAAAATCAAGAATTCGATTCGATTCACAACGGCAAATCCAAACGGCAAACTGGTCCGATTGAAGCGGTAGAACGCTGCTGCCACTAATATGCGTGTGATTTCGCCGCGTAGATCGTCAACGTCAGCAGCGGGCAGTGGCAGTCTCTACGGCACAACGTCGACCAGTGGCGCTGGCAGCTCGACCAGCACTAGCGGCACAAGCAGCGGCAGCGGAGGCGGCACAAGTAACGGCTACTCGCGCTACTCCAGCACCTACTACGATAATCGCGGCAGCAGTCTATCGAAATTGCTGCCCTCATCAACTGGTTCGGGCACATCAGCAGCCGGCTCATCATCCACATCCGCCTACAATCATCACAGCAGCAGCAGCAGCAGCAGCGCGAGCAGCTACTATCCCAGCTCCTATTCAACATATTCGAATACGCCGCGCGTCAGCACACAGCGGAATAGCATTGCATCTCCATTGTATCTGAGCGGCGGATCTGGCTCTGTTCTCAATTCTGGATATCGGACTAGTTCATCGTATTTGAGCAATTATGATACAATTTCATATGGCCGATGCGGAGTGAGTGTTATTGATGATTATCGCTTTAGCCACACCTAACTCCTTCCTTCCTTCCTTCCTCCCTCCCTTCCTTCCACCGCCCCGAATTCCCAATCCCATTTAAATTCCTTCGATTAATTTTTAATGTACATGCATATATCTATATCATATCATATCTATCTATCTATACATATGTATGTGTGATGTTCAATTGTTGGCTGAACAGAGCTCTCTATATATAGTATTCTGTATTTGTATGATGCTGGGCATATGTACAGTTGTGGTCAGTGAAATAGTAGTGCTGCACTGCACAAAACATAAACCAAATGAAAAGCGACTTTTTCCGATGGCCAATAAAAAGTTTTCCACTTTTTGTTTAGCATAGAATGTAAAGAAGTGAATTACGAAAAAATCCCGTTACTTTCGTTTATAAATAATTTGTTTTTGATGATTTTAGGGAAATTGCATTGAAAATGGGCTGTTCATTAAAATAGTAGTGTGGGATGTAAGTTGAAAAAAATAATAGTAAATTTAAAATAAAAGTTTATTTGTTATATTTTACTAATTGAAATTAATTAGAATTGCAATCATTTTTCATTTTTCATTTTTAGTGGGTAGAGGCAAGCATTACTAGGCAAAAAAGAGAATTTTATCTGCTAGAATTTAAAATCAGGGAATAACTTATAAAGAAATTTTGGACTTAGAGCAAAGTATTAGAGCAAAAAATATGTGTGCAACATAATATATGAAGTTAGTCTAATATTAAATGTTTTTTCTGTTCCTTTTTTAGTAGCCACTACTATTTTTATGAACGACTAAATTTGCAGAATTTTCCTAGCTCAAGCCCTGAACTCATGTTCTAAGTTTGGAACCAAAAAAAACATCTAAATTCATAAAAAAATTTGTTTATCTTAATATTGCCTTCAAATTGTTTAAATAATGTTGTCTAACATTGAGGACTCAGGCGCACTACTATTTTATTGATCGCAGCTGTACATCTATTAGAGTAGATCTCTATTCACCTTTGAAAATCCCCAACAACTTCACTCTCGTACTTGAAACTCCTTACTGGGCTTGGAACAAAATACAAAACTCATTCATGTGCACAATCACACACACACACATACACATACCTACACACACACACACATTCAAATCATTTGGTGAGTTTTCTATTGTAATAGTCTAGGATTTGTGTGTGTTGTATTTGTATGTAACTTGCATATATTAAATACATATACATATGTACATATGATGAGGACTGTTCCGATTAATAAATATGATCTTTGAATTGAGCGAAAACCACCTTAAGCAGTAGACCATGGAAAGACCTATCATAGAGCGTTTAACTATGCGATATGCTTACCTGAAGCTATTTTTATACATGATTTTCATGTAAGCGAGGTCTGTTTAAAAAGTATTGCGACTTTTTGTTACAAAATTATTTGTTATAATATAATTCACATAATTTTGTCCCCTTCAAAGTGGGCATTACTTAGAAATTATAGATCGAAGCACTTCAAAAATTCGTATATTGTTCCATTTTCATATGTTTCAAAGGCAGAGATATAGCTTGGAACTAAGCGCAATGTTATATAAATTTGATATAAATATTTGAATATTAAATATATTTGAAATTAAAAATATGTTTATAGGTAAAAAAAAATATTAAAAAAATAATAATATTTAAATAAAAATATTTTCATCTAATCATCACTAGATGATATTTAATATAATAAAATAATAATATTTTTATTTAAATATTACTATTATTTTTTATGTATTTTTTTTTACCTATAAACATATTTTTTTTGTTTTTATTTTTTTTTTAACTAATGCAAATATTTAAGAAACGAAATCGACTCAATGAAAAACAAACGGAACAGCCCTTTGTATATGTATGTACACATTTATATGTGAGTATATATATATGTGTATATGAGCGTGTCATGCATACATACATACATACATTCATGTATTTGCCTGTGTTTAGTACGAAAAAAAGAAGAAGAATAAGAAGATAGGCAATTTTTAATCAGCTTTGGCTGCGCGTTTCATGTTGTGCATTATCCAAAAAGTCGCAAGTAGCCCATGGCATACACTTACCTGGTCGCCAAAACCCAAACCTACTTAACACACCCACCTACCTGTCCACACACACACACATGCATGTGTTTACATATGCATATATATGTGTGTGTGTGCATATGTTTCTTAGCTAGTACTTGATTCAGCCAGGCACGCCCATGTTGGCTCTGCTTAGAAGCATGTCAGTACGCCCCTTTCCCTTCATAAACACACTCACACACACACATAAATATATACATACATATACATAGATATATGCATATATATATACACACACCTTCTAGAGCTTTAACTGTGTATTTACCGTTCTTTTTGTGACACTCGTTTGACAGTTGGCGGCATTTTGAAGTTACATTTTCAGTTTTGCTAACTTGTCATTTGTTTTCGCTCTGATGTTGTTCTTGCGTCGCAGTATGTGTGTGTGTGTGTGTGTGTGTGTGTGTGTGTGTGTGTTTGTGTGTGTTTGCTGAAAGCTGCGATAAGGCGGCGTATGCGTCATGACCACAAACATAGACCCACCCGCCGCGCCATGGCAATGGAATGTTTTCGCCAAGTCAAACCACTTGTTGGCACCGTTCCAATGGGACCAACAGCAACAGCAACAGCAACAACAATAAGAACAGCAGCAACACCAATTGCAACAAAAGCCCCCATTACAACAACAACAACAACAACAAATGTGGGCCGCCCTTGTGCCATCTACATATGAAAACGTTTGTTGGCGGCATTAAAAATATTCAAAATTTGCAATATATTTAATATGACAAAGATGCATTGTGTTAGTGTGTGTGTGTGAGAGTGTTTGTGTGTGTGTGTGTGTGTGTGAGTGTTTGTGTGTGTGTGTGTGTGTCGCTTTGGCAATAAATACATGTGAACATATGCATATACATACATACATATAATAAGCATGTATTTGAAAATTTCAAAAAAGCCCATCGCTTGATTTGCACATGACTTATCGATAGCGATAACGATAACAAATTGACTTTTAAATTGTGCAAGTCACCAGCGCTATTTGCCGACGACATCATCAATCATTTACATACATACATACAAATGTATGTCTGTCTGTCTGTCTGTCTGTATTCTATTTTGATAATGAACACGAAAATAAATAAATAAGAGAATTAACTGAAATCATGTTGATCAGCTAAAAATATATATAAAAACAATTCCGTTCGAATTGATGTTCAAATTGTGAATAATTCTTATTGCTAGCAGCTCACTCTCTCTCACTCTCTCTCTCTCTCTCGCTCTCTCAGTTTATATGAAAAAACAACAATTTATGTTTGCCAAATATTATATTTTATATTTAATGATTTCGTGCGTGTTTTTCAAACATTAAGCAGATAATATATGTAAATTGATGCCCAAAATAGATGCCAAGCGACGCATAATTGCAAATTGCGATCCAATTTTTTTCTGAAAAAAAAAAATACATATATATATATAAATCTGGAAAGATTCTACATTTAAATATATGCATATATCTTGTCATCGTTGTTGGAAAAGCGAAAAAGGTGGCAACGCCATATCGATAAGCAGCTTAGCTGGACTATGCAAAGTGCATGACAGCTTTTGTCATGCAGTTGCCCAAGTGCTAAGTGCATGTTAAATTTGCCAGCAACATGTGAATGTGACCTAAAAAGAGAGCAACTTTTTCTTTGAGTATTCAATTGTTTGTATTATTTTTTTTTTCAATTTACTGCATTTTTTTTAAATTTTATTTAATTTACTTTTCTTTTTTTTTTGGGAGTTTATTATATTACTTATTTTTCTTTCGTTTTGTTTTTTGTTATAAACAAAAAATTTGATTTTGGTTTGTGTGTGTTGCTGCCCATCATGAAAACACATCAAAAATTATGATCGTTAACCGTTACCGTTGACCGTTAACCGTTAACCGTTAACCGTTACCGTTGCCGTCATATCACAACCAACTAAATCGCATTCAAAATGTCACACATCTGTATAAATGTTTCAACCACGAAAACACGAAAAAAAAAACAAAAACATGCAAAAAAAAAACACGTTCAGTTGCCGCGTCGAGCAAAGGGCACAACATCGAATGGCGATGGTGGAACAGCAGTTGGGTCAGCGGCTAGCTCGACGGCAGGCAAAGCGTCAACGGCAGCAGGAACCAAAAATGACGATTGGTGCTCGAAGTATCGCCGAGATTCTGCTATCGATAAAAAGCGTGCAGATGGCAATGATGCGATATCTAACGGCAGCAGATCAAAACGTTTGCCCAGCTCATGCTCATCATCATCCCTAGAACATTTTGTTGCCACATCCGCCCTGGACATGTACGAAAAGTACAGTCCGGCCAACTATAAACCCAACTGTGAACTGTCACGTTCCAGATCGGCGGTCAATGAAGCCGACACTGACAACAACAACAACAACAACAACAACAACAAAAGCAGCAATGATAACAGCGCCACCTGCACCGTGACAGTGGACAGGCCGCGCAGCAGCAGCCGCTACAGTCGCCTCTATAGCAGCAGCAGTGATGCCGGCGGCGATCCAGGTGCAAGCGAAACAACACACACAACCAGCAGGCAACGCAGTGGCTCCGGCAGATACACGATAAGCGCCAGCAGCAGCAGTGGCGATGTGCCAACGGCCACCTTTACGCTGCGCAACAATCGTACGCGTCGCAATGCCGCACAGGAGGTGACAGTGGCCACACCGCCAACCACCATCACCAATGGCCATGCGACGGAGGCAAGCAGCAATGGGCTGGACGCCAAGCTAAATGGACTCTCGCTGCTCTCGACATCGCCCAAGCGCAATGCCATCTATGATAGCTCCAGCGTTACGGCAGCGGACACCACAGACGATGCGGCGGTTACAGTTGCCAAGGCTAGGGCCAACGCCAACGCCAACGCCAATACGAATGGTGATGTCAACGGCGACGCTGATGGCGATGGTGATGTCAGTGCGACAGCAACGCTGACGCTGGCAGAGGGCGCCGCTGCGCGCAGCAAGGTAAACAATGCTGAAAGTTCAAAAACGCCAGGACAGCCATTCAGAAAAAACCGAAAACTAGCAAATGTTAACAAATTTAAATTACTAATCGCATGCCAGGGTTGCCACCCAGGACGAGCAGCTGCCAAGCGATAATGCGATAACACTGTTCAACTAACTATCGATATTTGAATTTTTGCGCGTGTTTTGCTTGTTGTGTGTGCGTGTGTTGTATGTGACTTTATGCATTGTTGCTTTTGCCTTGCTTTCAAAATGACAAAAACAGAAACAGAAAAAGAAAAAGAAAAAGAAGAAAAACTTTCCCAACCACCTCAAATCCAAACCCATTCCTGGACCTTTTGTGTTAGGATTTATTAGTATTTATACTGCGGTTACGGTCGGCCGGCCAAGCAATCAGCAATCATTAAATACATGTGTCTATACTTATATATGTGAATTATAATTATTTATATATTGTAATTTATATAAACTCATGTATATGTACAGACATACATAGATATATTGAAATCTCACATGGCATCTATATATTGTTTCTGTTTTGATCCATGCTCTCTGTTGTTTTATTTTGTATACGATCTGGCTTTCTCTTTATTTGATTCGTTTTGTGGCTAAACAACACCTTTACACGCATTGCTCAATTAATCGAACTACATCTATATATATATATGTGTGTATTTCTATATATTTTTAGCTATACTCTCGCAGAGCGCGTCCCTTTTAACTAACCAAACTAACTCACTTGATTATATTAACTCGCAAAACCTGACGAGGGCAAAAATCATATAACTATTCAATCCAGAGCAATCGAAACCAAAAACCAATCTATATATATATATATCTATATATATAAGTATATATAATATATATATAAATATATATATATACATATAAATATATATATATATTATATATATTTATATATGTAAATATGTATATATATAGAATATATGTATATGTATGTTTGTGTATATATATTATCGATAACGCAACTGCAACTGTAATTAGTAGAACTGATCGAATCGATAATAATTTAGGCAGGCGTTCCAAACAAAGTTCAAAGCATCCATAATTGACAAATTTTAGTTAAATGCAAACAGTCCAAATGTGGTGTATAAGGTATAAGTTTTGAGAGTATGTATTTTTGGTAAGCACAACACACCTTTTCAAATTCGAGAAAATAAAATTGAACAAACACAATAACAAGAACATCAAGAACCGTATAATAGGAAGGATAATAATACGAAATATATATAATAATTCATAATCACATATATAAAAAGTGTTAATAATAATAATAATGATAATAATAACAACATCAAGGCGGATCAGATAAAAGCATTACAAATACAAACACAAATACAACAAGCAAGAATTGGAAAAAAAAGAAGAGAAATTAAATCCAGATTTGCATCGCTTCGTGTGTAACCGCCAGCCGCAGCAGCAATAGCAGCAATAGCAGCAACAGCAGCAACCACACGATAAGGAGCTGTTGAATGATGTTAGACATTAAGAAAACCAGAGGATTCCATAAGATTCCAGCGTCCAAACTGCAGCGCGAGGCAAACACTGCAGCAACAGCAGCAGCTGCAGCGGCAACAGACGAACATCAACAGCAGCAGCAGCATCAACAGCCACCGAAGCAGCAAAGAGGCAATAGTAGCAACAATCATAGTCATAGTCATAGTCAACAGCAACAAACACAGGCGACAACACGACTCGCCAAATCCTTGAAAACCAGTGGCAACAGCGGCATTGGCGCCACTGTCCTCCAGAGACAAGCGACTGCTGGCAAACACGCCGCCAGCAACGGGCCAAGCGGCAGCAGTGGACGTGCTGCAGCGGCGGTGTCGGCGGCGGCGGCGGCGGCCACGGCCAGTGCCAACGTGAATCCTGTGCGGGCGGCCAATCAGCGCTATTTCCTGGTATCCAGCTACAAGGATCCCAGCTTCCTGAAGGCCGAGTGTGATTTGGCGCATGCCCAGGTGACGCTCAAGCCGACGCCAGCTGGCAAGACGCACAAGCGCAACAAAGCGCTCGACGACCACAAGAATAACAACAACAGCAATAAAATTGCCAACGGCATTGCCAGCGACATTTCAGTGAGTGAGATGCGTCGAACGACGACGCTTAATGGCAATAAAGCGGGCGGCACGAGCAGCAGCAGCAACACCAACAACACCACCAGCACCACGAACACGAACAGAACAACAACAACAACAACAACAGCAGCTGGCAACTCAGCCGTCCACAGGATTGATATCAAGTATAGCCACAGCCATAGCCAGGGCCATAGTCATAGCAAACAGCAGCTGAGCCAAAAGGCAACGGTTGCAGCAGCAACAACGACAACGGCAACAGCTGCTGCTGGACGCCTTGCGGCTGGCAAACTGAAGCCGACTGTGCTGCAGTGCAATAATAATCACAGTGCAATGAACAGTCATAGCAGCTACAATAATAACAATAACAACAACAGCAGCAGCAGCAACAATAGCAACAGCAACAACAACAGCAACAGCATGCAACGCCAGCAGCAACACGATGATATTAGCTACATTGATAGCGACGATATACCGACCAGCACAGCAGCAGCAGCAGCAGCAGCAGCAACAACAGCAGCAGCAGCAGCAGCAACAACTTTAACAACAACAACAACAGCATCTGGCGCCACAACAACTGGCCATAAGATGACAAATATTTGTTACTTTAAGCCCATAACGCCGCCACTGCAGCTGCGCAATCAGCTGAGCGGAGATAAGCCAAGTGGTCAGCGTGCGCTGCGGCCCAAGTCCACAATAATCTCGTTCAGCAATTCCAACTTTGCGGCCAGCTATGAGAAGTTCAACAACTATAAGCACACAAATGGCGAACAGCGGCCCAAGGAGCGGGAACGAGACCGTGAACGTGAACGTGACCGTGAACGTGAACGGGAGCGGGAGCGGGAGCATGGCGGCAGCAGCAGCAGCAGCAGCAATGCGCGTCGCTATGGCATCGATTCGCTCAGCATTAAGGCATCCATTGAGAAGTTTAACAATCTCAGCGAACAGAAGCGACAACCGGCGCCGTTGCGCAACAATGCAACAGCTTCAACAACAGCAGCAGCAACAGCAGCGGCAGCAGCAGCAGCAGCAGCAGTAACAACAGCAGCAGCAGCTGCTGCAGAGGGCACAACAAACAGTGCTGGCGGCAGCAGCAGCAATCTGCAGCAGCGTTTCAGCGGCGACATGGAAAATTCACGCATTGCAGCCGGCTATAGCAGCTCCTTGACACGTGCCGCATATCGCACCGGCAGCAGCAACAACAGCAACAGCAGCGCCACAGCAGCAACGGCAACGGCGACAGCAACTGTGGCGCCCATGGGCAAGTCGGCCAATCGGATAGCTCACGGCCTGTTGGCCAGGGCGTCCAATGCGGAAAATGTGAGCACAGCGATGGCAACGACAACGGCAGCAGCAGCAACAACAACGGCCAATTCCAAGGTAAATCTGCACCATCATCATCACAACAACGACACGGCGGGAGCGGCAGCAGCAGCAGCAGCAGCTGTTGCTAACTCGACCAGCGCCTACACTTACTCTGCCAGCGGCGCAGTCAGCAGCGTCACAGCCAACGACAGCGTAAGTGGCGCCCAACTAGCATTGGGGCAGGCGCCCACTGCCCACTTTCTCTCTCTCTCTCTCTCTTTCTCGCTCTCTCTTTCTCTCTCTCTCTCTGTTTATCTCTCATTATGTGTTTTAGTTTATGGTTTATTCAACTATGTAAAGTTTTAATTAAGCAATAGCTAAAGGGGCTGCTGTCCCAGCGTCCATCATGTCCATCCTTATCACAAGCACAGACCACAACACCGTTATTCGTTTTAATTTTTCAGCCCAAAAAAAAAAAAACATAATTTTGTGTCTGTCTGTCGTTGTGTGAGTGTTTGTTTTTGTAGTTTTCTTCTTTTTTATATATATATATATTATATATATATATATATATTTTCGTGTAGGTTTCGAGGAACACTGCGTCTTGATTTCTAATTGGATTTTGGTTTCGTTTTGCCTTTGTTATCGATATAGATAAAAAAAAATAAAAAAAATAATCGATTCGATGTTTGGTTTAATTTTGTCTCCCTTTTATTTTTTAGCTAACCCTCGCTTGCTTAAATCGCCATGTTATTATTATTATTCGTTAAGTTTCGTTAAGTTTGCATGCCAATTTACATATTTTTCGTTGTTATCCGCCATACACGCTCACACTCACACTCACATACTGACATACTCACTCAGCTGCTCGCTCTCACACCGATACCAACGCCAGCCAATATCGATAAATGCATCCATTTCTAATGATCGATTGCTCGCTGCTTTTGAATAACTAACTGTAATTTAATCATTGCATATATATATTTTCTTATTTTGTTTTACTTTTTCCCACTTTGTATGTTATGTATCGATAAATCGAAATTGTGTGTTTTGTTCAGGTGGCACGCAATACCAGCAGCGCTCGTCCAGTGCTGCCACCTGTCTCGCCAACGCCCAGCCATTGCGTGGAACGGGACCGGGACAGCGGACGGAATAGTACCAACGTCACATCCTCTTCCATTGGCTCCAATGGCTACAAAAACAGCCGGGACGAAAAGTTCGAGGGTGAGTAACGGTTTAACTATACCCCAAATCCAATAAAACTAGTTATAGCATATATAATGCCATCCTTATACAAATACATAGAGATGTTGTGTGTCCGATATACTACAGCTGTGGTCAATAAAATAGTAGTGCGAGCACTAAATGTTAGACAATATAATTTAGTGATAAACACAACATTTGTATAACAATTTGAAAGCAATATTAAGATAAACATTTTTTTTTAAATTTAGATGGTTTTTTGGTTCCAAACTTAGGATATGTGTTCAGGGCTTGAGCTAGAAAAAATCTCAAAATTTAGTCGTTCATAAAAATAGTAGTGGCTACTAAAAAAGGAACAGAAAACTCATTTAATATTATACTAACTTTATATATTATGTTGCACACATATTTTTTGCTCTAATACTTTGCTGTAAGTCCAAAATTTCTTTATACTAAGTTATTCCCTGATTTTGAATTCTAACAGATCAAATTCTCTTTTCTGCCTAGTAATGCTTGCCTCTAGCCTCTACCCACTAAAAATGAAAAATTAAAAATGATTGCAATTCTAAGTAATTTCAATAAGTAAAATATAACAAATAAACTTTTATTTTAAATTTACTATTTTTTTCCAACTTACATCCCGCACTACTATTTTAATGAACAGTCCATTTTCAATGCATTTCTCTAAAATCGTCAAAAACAATTAAATTATGAGCGAAAGTAACTGGATTTTGTCGTAATTCTGTGCTTTACATTCTATGCTAAACAAAAAGTGGAAAACTTTTTATTTGCCATCGGAAAAGTCGCTTTTCATATGGTTTATGTTTTGTGCAGTGCAGCACTACTATTTCACTGACCACAACTGTACATATGCCCAGCATCATACAAATACAGAATACTATATATAGAGAGCTCTGTTCAGTCAACAATTGAACATCAGAGAACAGCTATGTTCATGAAAATAGTAGTGCTGCACTATCTAAAACTTAAATCAAATAAAACGGAGTTTTCAGTCTGTATATATGCAGACTTTTGAAATCTATTTTGATCAAATTTGGCATATAAAACAAAGTATGGCTTATATACAATATAGTTAAAGCAGTAATCCTTAACTTTTTGCGATGCAAGCAATAGACAAGAATAAATTGTATATATAAATATATAATATATAAATAAATAAATATATAATATATATATATATATATAGAAAGCACAGTATAGAAGATTTAGTACTATATAATAAATGAGGTACTATATAATTTTGATATGGAATACATTGTATATTGATTTATAATATTCCTTCGCCCTTAAGTAGGCTCTGCTCGGCCAGTGTGTTATGGATGTCAGTTAGATTATTTCAGTATGCCAGTTGACATAGTGAGCCAGATATACATACGTAGGAACTTCCGCATAAACTAGATCTCTAAACCATTCAAAATGCCGGCCGTCAATCGAACGCGAAGAAGGCAAATCCATGACACGCCATCCGAATTGGGGAGTGCCTTTTGGGCCACGCCCAGTTAGCTATAATAACTCCGATGGCGTTTAATAATAAAAAGTTTTGATTAAATCCCATTGCCCACAGGTCTATGCGGTCTGAGAAATATTGGAAACACTTGCTTCATGAACTCGGTCATCCAATGCCTGAGTCACACGACTGAGCTGACGCGCTTCCTGCGCGCCCATCATACCAGCACGCGCACGGCAACCTCCAAGGATCAGCAAATACTACACGGCAAGTATTGAAATTAAATTGTTATACTTATATATCTATAACTATATCTATATCTATATCTATATCTATTGCTTTACAGAATTTGCCAAACTCATACAGGAAATGTGGACGACAAATGTGCACAGTGTAACGCCGATGGAACTGAAGCGTGCCTTTTCGACAAAGCATCGCATGTACAGCGATTACAATCAACAGGACGCGCAGGAGTTTCTGCGTTTCTTTCTTGACTCGCTGCACTCGGCGCTTAACAGCGGTGTCAAAGGCGAAACGCTTAACATTGACGATAATCTCAGGTGAGTGAGCTTACACAGCTTACACTAAATCAAGACTAATAAATGCAATTCAATTGCAGTGACAATAAGAAGGCCGATCTGACTTGGGAGTGGTATGCAAGGCATGAGAATTCCCTGATACGAGACCTGTTTGTTGGTCAATTGAAGAGCACATTGAAGTGCACCACGTGTGGCAATACGAGCGTCACCTTTGACCCATTCTGGGATTTGAGTGTGCCACTACCATCGTCAAATCGCTGCAAATTAGAGGCCTGCTTGGATCTGTTCATTAGAGAAGAGGTGCTAGATGGCGACGAGATGCCTACATGCTCCAAATGCAAGACACGCCGAAAATGTACCAAAAGCTTTACCATACAGCGTTTCCCCAAATATTTGGTGATACGTAAGTGACAACACAATATGATATATAAATAAATATAATTTACATTTGCTTTTTGTGCTGCTGTCAGATCTTAAACGTTTCTCAGAAACGCGCTGGAGTAAGCTGT
Organism: Drosophila leonis; assembly: GCA_035045365.1. Lineage (NCBI taxonomy): Eukaryota > Metazoa > Arthropoda > Insecta > Diptera > Drosophilidae > Drosophila > Drosophila leonis. Next base: position 1,853,539 of record JAWNPC010000953.1, on the reverse strand, counting down.
CGAATATTGTTGAGTTTCCCACGGCGGATCGTGAACTCAATATGGCCTCGTATGGGGCAAACGCAAATTCGAATGTGCATTATTCGCTCTATGCGATCTCCAATCATATGGGTATGTTCGAATCGATTCAAGCAAACACAGCAATTGCTAATCAATCATACTTGTTGCATGTACACAGGCTCAACGGCTGGCGGTCATTACGTGGCTATCTGTAAGCATCCAGTCTCACACAAGTGGCATGAGTTCAATGATAATAGGTACATATACGGCCATTGAATTACTATTAGTATTTTATGTAATTGTTCATTAATTTTCGTATTCATTGTAGCGTTAGCGATGCTATACCCGAAAACTATCTCGTTTCATCCAGTGCCTATATCTTATTCTACGAACGAGCGTAAAGCTAACTAACTAACTACTCCACAACATCCTGGCAGTTGAATGCAAATAAGTCTATAGCGACAGCTACAACACCAACAGCGACAGCAACAGCAACACCATCAACTGCAACAAAGAAAATAGGAAAACAAAAAAACCAAACAACTAACAAAAAGAAAAAAAGAAAAACAAAAAGAAAGTGCAATAACAACAGCAACAACAAGTCAAACAACTAGTAAATGTTTCGTAGAATTTTGCAAATATGCAAACGTGCGTAAATTTATATTTAAATTTAACTATAAACTAATTCTTAACTTCAATCCAATTCCGAACAACAACTATGGATTGGATGGCAAAGCATGTATATGGCGATCGTTGGAGGCGAATGATGTATATAAGAGATGGATTTAACCCTAAACAAACACCAAATAAGAACACTAAAACATCAAGAAACAAAACAAAAACAAAAACAAAAATGAACGAACAACAAAATAAGAATTCAACAATTTATGTAACACAGCTTTCGGCAAGCCAAAAACAGCAAAAGGTCAACAACAGAAAACAGCAAAAGCTCTGAACTAACCATAAAGCAAAAGCAAAAGCAAAAGCAAAAAAACAATACAAAACTTAGGCAGAACCAAAAAAAAAACACAAACACACTAGAACAGCAACCAAATTGTTATTTTTACAAAATTTCGTCTTGCATTTCTCTGGCATATATTTAGTTTGATATCTTTTGAAGCATCCTTCCGTCTTAGAATATATATAAACACAAACAAACATACAGAAACAACATAATGCCGAAAACTAATACTTTATGTATAGCATATATATGTGTGTACATATACATATGTACATATATGTGTAAATGTATATATATATATATATGTGTGTATATATGTATATATGTATGTATATATATGTATAATATGTACAGCTGAGCAAAGGCCAATCCCGAGCTATGTATTGAAGCAAGAGTTGCGCTAATCTGGTTTGCCGAAAGTCGTGTCAAGTGGTTGTGTAAAAAATGAAACTAAATTAATAACAACAAACAAACAAAGAAACGAAAGTTGAAAAGAGCAAACAAGACAAATGCTAAGAAATTTTCAAGCAAATGAGTTGAAATCAAATCCTAATTTGAGAATTCAGCCAAACTTGTGCAATGTATATCAGTATATATTTCATAAAAAAAAAGCAGCAGCAACAAGAGCAACAGCAAATGGTTTGGATCATTAATCAATAATATAATAAAAAGAAACAAAAAAAAAAACGCAGTAAATAAGGGGAAAATTAGGGGCGCTTAGCAGCGCAGCTCCATAAAACAAAAAAAAACAAAACAAAACAACACAACACAATACAACACACACAACACACACAACACACACAACACTCAACACACAACACTCATCATAACTAGCAAAAAAAAAACAAAAAGCTTTTAGCAAATGATTAGTTATTAAACATTAACAACAACAACAAAACCTGAGAGACGACAAAGAACATTTTGGCGCGAAGTGCAACAATTAAACAGAATATAGTAGATGCATAAAGCAAAAGAAAAAGAAAAGAAAAACAAAAAGAAAAAGAAAAAGAAAAACAAACTGAAGCTGCATTGTGAAACGTACTTATGATAAATGCTAGCAGCTAATTATATATTATATAATTATAATGATGAGCATAGCACGAAAAACAAAAACAAACCAAACACAACACAACACAACAAATGCATTGATAATTAACATTTACAAAACTTTTTGTTCCAAATCAAATTCAAATTCAAATCAATCCAATCGTCCGCCGCGTTCAACGTTCGAATTGAACATCAAACTAGTCTCAAAGTTATAGACATTGTATCTGGCGATACAGAGAACCTTGTTTTATTATCTATATATTTATATATATATATATAGTTTGTTTTGTATGTATTTTAGTTGCTGATAAACCAGATGTCCCTACAACACTCCTCACACACACGCACATACATTATAAATATATATATATGTATATATATATTTAATTTTTATTTTTATTTTATTTTTTTTGCTATTGCTACCTTATATTTGTTGCCTTATTTAATTTATATAATTTATTTATTTATTGTATTTATGTAAATGAGTTACACAAGGAGCAGCCGAAATACATACATGTATGTATGTATGTGTACATAATGTTGCTTGTGCCCCAAACAATAATAAATACACTTGCCTTGCCCCACACACACATATTACAAGAGCTACTATAACTTAACAAACATACAAACACACACACACACACACACCAACACCTACACCTACACCTACACTGAGCATAAACACTAAAAGAAAACAACAACAAAAAAACAAGACACATTATTTATTTATTTGTAAAAGAATGAAACAACAACAACAACTACTACTATATATATTTTTTCTGGCTTAACTATTAGTTACAATTATAATTGTTGGATATTTTACTAACGTTACAAACAAAAAAATGAAAAATAATAAAAAAAAAACCAAAAAAAAACAAACAAAAAATGATAACGAAATATAAAATGCAAAAAAAAAAACAAAAAAAAATCCAAGTCAATTGGTTTTATTGGTTTGGAAATTGAGGTCTAAGTTTGAAATAGAGGCGCGATAGCGTCTTTCGTTCTTTTTGATTACTTTTTGGGCAATTTCACGATTGAGAGCGAGAGAGCTATATATATAGTTGCTGCTTGTCTGGCAGCTGGCAGCTGCTTTGACAATTGCGAATGTCTTCTGATTGGACTTGTAAAGTCTCGCAGCAATCAGTGATGTGCGTAATGGCCAATTGACGTAAAGGAGGGGAAACAAACAAATGTTTACGTTTTATACCAGTTTGGTTTTTTTTATCGATAACTTTTTCAATTACATTTACAAAATATACTACATTCCTTGTGGTTTGTATCGGAGGCTGCCTCACCCTGGGTTCTATTTGTGTGTCCGTCAATGTGTGTATGTGTGTGTGAGAGTTTGTCTGTGTTTGTTTGTGTTCATGTGTGTGTGTGTGAGTCTATATGCTTGCTGGTTGCTTATATGTGTGTGTGTGTGTGAGTATGGTTCTCCTTTGCATACAGCAATGGGCAATGATTTCGTAACTAACAAAAAACTATGCAAAAATGTTATTACAAAATATATATATATAGTATATATGTGAAATATTCATTCATGTGTAATCCTCTCTCAAACGGATGCAGCGGCGTTAAAAATATGTTCTCCGGTTGTATGTTTACAGATGCGTCTTCTGGGCGAGAAACTAAAATCCAGAAACGTCATTTGCCTTAATAAACGTGCGAAAGCTTAACATTAAAATACAACTAGCCAACTGAACGCCGAATGGCAAGCGACAACGAGAATTGGCGGCGACGAAGGCGCCATATGACCGTCGATCATTTGTGATTCTCATCCTTGCTGGCCTTGGCACTGGCGCGCGTGGCCTTTGTATCCTCGTACATCTTTATCAATTGGCTCTTGGTTGGCATCGGCTTGATATGACCCCATTGCACTAGGTATTTGATGGATAACGTGGTGCCACCTAAAACAAAACAAACAAACAACCCAAATATATATACACATCTGAATCTTTTGTCATTATATTCCCCCCTTACCCAATGTCAAGGCATAGCGCACTGGCGTGGCCACCTTGTAGCACAGATAGGCAATGGCATAGTGGCCCATATCTGAGCCTTGCACCTTCTCAATGATGGTCTCGCTCAGGTGTAAGTACTGGAGCACAGCGGGCACATCTACACCGCTGTTGGTCAACAAATGCATACAGATTACATATGTATATAGATTGCTGATGAGGCTGGGGAGCTGGCAGTTGCTTACCTCTTTGATAGATAGTAAAAGCCGCCGAACCAGCCAATTGATGTTATCACATGCACCGGTATAAGCACATACCAATATTGCTTATACATGTGCTTGAACTTGGCAAATAGGCCCATGTTCGCCGCCTCGCCAAACAGTTCGTTGGAATTGGAGACGGTGGCCGTGGATGAGGATTTGGTGTCCGTCTTGTTGGCGTTGGCACAGTGCGAGTTGGATTTAGTGCTAAGACGCGCATAGCTGTGATATTTGGCGATAAGCAACGGCGACAATATTGTTAATGTTGCTGTCGTGGTAGTTGTAGGCAATGCTGCTGAGGATAATGGTGAGGCTGATGGTTTGCCATTTCCCTTGTTGATGCTGCCCAGGAAGCTGAGACAACGTGGATTTAGATTGAGATTCACTCGAGGGCTGGCGATGCGCCCAAGAATGCAAACAACGCCGCTGCCAACACTGCGGCCGCAAAGCAGGCTCGACAGAAGTCCAACCGTTACCATGGCTTGTGCGCTCTGTGGTAACACGAATTTATATATATTTTTTTTTGGATTTTTGTTTTTTATTTTTGAAGAATTGAAAATATGTCGTCAGTTCTATAGAGTTGAAAGGTTTAATAAACGTTTGCTTGTGTATTTTATTTTTCAATTTTTTCCTCTCTACTTTACCACTCAGTTTTAGGCAACCCGGCACAATTTCACCTGCTGATTGGAGATGTGTGCGTGAAAATATATGACGTTGCCGGCCCAGACAGAACGAATTCTCTTATTTGAAATATGCAGTGTGCAAAATCAAACACAACCTTGCCCAGAAAGTATTCTAATAGGAATCTCACTATTTGGATGATGTTCGTCCTTGTCTGTATTTAGGTATTGAATTTATTAAGAACAGTTCATATTAAAAAGGAAAAGTATTTATGAAAATCACGACATTTATACTCACGATCTCCAAACTAATTTGGCCAGCGCTGCCGTACATTGCCAAAAGAAATCAACTTGGAAAATCAGCTGATGTGCTAGCAACACGTGTTTCAGATTCGTTGGCAACGCGGTCATTTGCCAATATTAGTATATTTTTATACAAATTACTTATCGATATATCGGTATTTATTGTATATCAATATCATTTCAATTCACTTCGAGTGTGTGTGGCGCATTCGCAAACTTTATAATTTAATTGTTTTCGAAACTTATCATACGCCGGTACTCATAAGACGCCAAGCGGCATGGCTACTGCAACTGGTGAACTGTCCAAGAAGTAAGTACATGCTATCATTTCGTTAATTGGAAAGTTAATCCCTATACCAAAAGGCGGCCAACTAGTCCAACTAGGCACCAACTGTGAGGTTAAGTTGAACTGCTTAGTTGGTAGACAGCGGCTGATAAATCAGTTAAAAATAAAATAATATTTATACGTGACGGCTGCACAATGCTTGCACGTAAGATAGTTAGACAATTGATATATTTACCGTTACTCAAACAACCAACGGTGACAACTACGAGATTATACCATGTGACCGACATTTCGCTGGCTCCAAGCAAACGCACAAAACTGTTGGTAACCATCAATCGACCTGATGAAATTGATCTGATATTGTAACTTTGTTTTTGCAGTGAGCTAAAACGCCGTCTGAAAGCTGAGCAAAAGGCCAAGGAAAAGGCGGAGAAGGAGGCAACGCGCTTAACCACTGAGACTCCAGAAGCCGGTCAAAAGAAAAAATCTTCCGCCGAACTGGAAGAGGAGATCTCACCCAATGAATACTTTAAGCTGAGATCAGCTGCTGTTGCTGATTTGAAGCAAATATCTGAAAACCATCCGTATCCACACAAATTCCACGTGAGCCTCTCACTGGAAAAGTTCATTGAACAATATGGCCAGCTCAATGATGGCGAAACGCTCGACCAGATCAATTTGAGTGTTGCTGGACGCATCCATGCCATACGCGAATCCGGGGCCAAGCTCATCTTTTACGATTTGCGCGGCGAGGGCGTCAAGCTGCAAGTAATGGCCAGCGCCAAGTCATACAAAAGTGAAGCGGCCTTTGAGCAAGACACGGCCAAGTTGCGTCGTGGCGATATCATTGGCGTCAATGGCCATCCGGGCAAGACCAAGAAGGGTGAACTATCCATTATGCCCACTGAGCTGAAGCTCCTCTCGCCCTGTCTGCACATGCTGCCCCATCTGCACTTTGGGCTCAAAGACAAGGAGACACGCTACCGCCAGCGCTATCTCGACCTAATACTGAACAACAGAGTGCGATCAAATTTCCAGATTCGCGCAAAGGTACGTGGCAAAAACACATGAATAATAACCGTATAGTATTTGTATACTCATTATTAAAACAATTTGAACATATCCTGTGCAGATAATATCATATGTCCGACAATTTTTGGATCGCATGGGCTTCCTTGAGATTGAGACACCAATGATGAATATGATTGCTGGCGGCGCCACAGCCAAGCCCTTCATCACGCATCACAACGAACTGAAAATGGATCTGTTTATGCGCATAGCACCAGAGCTGTATCACAAAATGGTCGTTGTAGGCGGTCTGGATCGGGTCTATGAGATCGGTCGCCAGTTCCGCAACGAGGGCATCGATTTGACCCACAATCCCGAATTCACAACTTGCGAGTTTTATATGGCATATGCCGATTACTACGATTTAATTGAGATTACTGAGCAAATGATATCTGGCATGGTGATGGCCATACACGGCTCGTACAAAATTAAATACCATCCTGATGGTCCCGATGGTGTCGAGCAAGAGATTGACTTTACGCCACCATTCAAGCGTGTGTCTATGATCAAGACTCTCGAAGAGAAGCTGCAGGTCAAGTTCCCATCGGCGGACACATTCAACACTGCGGCTACCAACGAATTTCTATCCCAGTTGTGTGCTAAGCATCAGGTGGAGTGCCCGGCGCCACGCACCACTGCCCGTCTGCTGGACAAACTGGTCGGTGACTTCATTGAGGAGACGTGTATCAATCCGACATTCATTTGCGAGCATCCGCAAATAATGTCGCCGCTGGCTAAATACCATCGCAGTGTGCCCGGTCTCACGGAGCGCTTTGAGCTGTTTGTGGCCAAGAAAGAGGTGTGTAATGCGTACACTGAACTCAACGATCCGGTGGTGCAACGTGAACGTTTCGAGCAGCAAGCTGGCGACAAAGCCGCTGGTGATGACGAGGCTCAAATGGTGGATGAGAACTTCTGTACGGCGCTAGAATACGGCCTGCCACCCACCGGTGGCTGGGGCATGGGCATTGATCGACTAGCCATGTTCCTGACCGACTCCAATAACATTAAGGTGCGTACTAAACCGAAAGTTGCCAAACAATCAATCAATCTCTAATACTGTTGTTCACTTGCAGGAGGTGCTGCTGTTCCCTGCCATGAAACCTGAGGAAGCGAATCGCACACCCGCAGCCGATGCAGCCGATATAAAGCAATCCGCCCAGCAATAGACGAGCATTTCATCAGTTGACCAGTTACAAAATCCCACACACACACACACACACACACTCACACACACACACACACAGACACAGCTGTCATGTGTGTGTATGTGTTCCAATTCTCTGTGTATTGCTTTAAATTATTAATTGAATTAAAAATGTATTAGTTTCCGATTTCAATTATACAATTCTTGTTTGTTCTTAATGACCTGAACCCATTGAAAATGGGAAATCAATGTTTTTGTGAAAATGTATGTAACAGGCAGAAGGAGGCGTGGCAGTCCCCATAAAGTATACATATATATTCTTGATCAGCTCGAGTCGATATATAGCCATGTTCGTCTGTCCGTCCGTCCGTCCGTGTGAACGCAGCGATCTTGTAAGCCACATAAGCTAGAGATCTGAAATTTGAAATGTGTACTCGTGTATACCCTACGCAGTACGATCTTATCATTTTTTTTCGATAACTCATCCCATTTTCTTATTTTCGATGAAAATCGATAATTTTGCTTTGTTTTTGAGGCGTAACTTGAATACCGTAATAGCTATAGATTTTAGATTTACTGTGTATATCCGTGTAATAAATACAAACATTTTGTTATTTTTGGATTTTTGATACCACGCCCCCTTCCCACCAAACTAGAAAAAAACGTATTTCAAATACTAGAGACTTGTGCGTTGGCAAATACATACATATTAATGTCATTAGTACGCTTTAAAAGTTTGATTACGAAAGTCCATCTAGAAGAAAACTAATTCAACAAATAAGTTTCCATAATATAGCCCAAGCGCTGCCCACGCGCAGTCGCTGAGTAAACTGCGCAGTAGTAGAGCTTGTGCGTGCTTGTGCATGTGTGTGTGTGTATGTATGTGTTGTTTGTATATACATACATACATATGTATGAAAGAAGCGTAAAGTGATTTGAATAGCTCATCTTCACAGGTTTCAGGGTATCTCTTAGCCGAGCAGTCTCGACTAGAGCACTCTCGTTTGTCTTTCCAATTCATTAGGAATTTATTAATCAGCCTAGCCAAGTAGTTGGCCTTGATCAATATGCAATATTACAACAACAACAAAAAATGCATCGACTATGAAAATAGATTCTTTATTTCATGTTTAGCAACGAGAAAGCTCGTACACTTTTCTAGGCAATTCAGGTTTTTTCTTTGTTAAATTTCTGCTTAAAACTAATGAAAATACTAATGAAATTAAGTAACTGGGTACCCAAACGCTGGGTAGCAACAAATTAAAAAAAAAACATAAAATATATAAAAAGGAAACATTCGTTGTTCGTTCTGCTTAGCATACGATTGTGTGTGAGTAGGGCTGATACTGATACTGATGATTAATAGTCGGGCTCATCCGCTGGCTTCTTATATACGCTTCCCTTCTTCTGCATATATTGATTGATAAATTCATATGACTTATTCTTAACCGATTCGGTGCAGGCCAGTGTATATCCATTGGAGTCACAGTAGCGCATCTCTTTGGTCATGATGTGGTGGCTTAGCTGAAAATACATTCATACATTAGTCGACTTGTCGCTGAACACTCGCGCTTACTATCAACTCACTCGTTTTATAAGAAACTTGTAGTCCTCATCGCTGGCAATGCGACCCAGCTTGCAGCTCTCCTTGCGATAAGGACGCAAAAACTCGGCTACATGACCGCTAATCTCGAAGCGAAACTTTTCACATGCTTCGCGGCCAACGGATGTGCTGCTCAGTGATCTAAAAGATATTTCAAATTAATGATTAATGATATTCAATCGCATCTGATTCTGGACGAGTTGTGCTTACGTCTTGCGCTTCTTTTCGCGCTCGTTACGATCTTTCTTTTGGCAATCGGCTGCTTGCGTTGGCATTGGCATTGGCAGTTTACGTTTGGTTTTAGCCAGGGCATCTCCATCTGAGTCGCTCAATGGCGTTGATATGTTGCTGTTGTTGGTTGACTCCACAGTCAGTGGGCTTGTTTTGTTTGTATGGTTGCTGCTGGAATCGAGCACCAGCTGCTCATTCACAGAGATGTCGTTGGCAGCAGTTGGGCCGAGCTCCTCATCGGATGAGTACAAATAGTCCTGAATGGGCAGACTATCGTTGGCTTGGCTTACTCCAGCTGATTCCGCATTGCTGGCATCGGTTTGTGTGCGACGAAAGTTCTCCTTGCGGCGTCGTATCTTCTCCTTGTTCTCCTTGTACATGCGCGACTCCTGCTGACTGTAGGCGCAGTCCTCGTCGCGTCGCGGACTGATCTCGCGGACCGAGACAAGTTTCTTGTGACGCAGTTCGCGACGTTCCTTCACCTTCGCATCGATATATTTCGCCAGCGCGTCCTGACCGAGGCTGCCCACAAGGTTAACATCAATATGGACCAGCTCGTCGCCAACCACTTGCTTCTCGGCTGTGTGTTCCGAGTCTGATGAATCGTCGATCAGCTTTTCCATGCGCTGCTGTGCAGTTGGCGGCTCCCACTGCGGGACTCGATCCCGAAGATTGTAATAATAGACGTCACCATCGGCGGTCATATTAAAATGCCAGGACGGCGGCAATGGTGCCACGCCAGCGGGCAACTTACACACCACATCATCGCCGCTCTCCGGCGATTGATGTGCGGCGCTAGCCGCAGCAGTTGCATTGCCGCAACGCGCTGGCGCTGCTACCAACACATCGTCGCTGTTAAACCATTCCTGGGTCTCCGTATTCTGGTAAAAGGGCAGCTCCTTGGGATCAGTGCTGAGGTCAGCGCCAAAGTATTCGCAGCGCACCTCATGCTCGCGCTTATCCACGCGCTTGTCCGCCTCATCTTGCGCCACCTAAAACAAAGTTAAATATATAAATTAAATATATTTTAATTAGTCCAGTCGAGCGACATACCTTTCGCTCAAATAGCGAACGTCGCATCTTCTTGGATATTTTGCGCTGTCGAGGATCCAAATTGACGACGCTAGGGCCAGCATCGGCGTTGCCATTGCGCTCCTTGAGCTGCGTGCCCAGGGCATTGTTGCCCACCATGCGCACTGGCTTGGGCTTCTCGTAGCGATTGCTGGTGTCGCGCCTGAAGCGATCCTGTCTGTAGCGATCGCTGTGCAGCGTGGCGGAGGCGCTGTTGCTGTTGCTCTCCTCCAGTGCGGTGGCCGCATAATGTGTCTGCTGCTGGCGATCCGCCTCGCGCTCATGCTCCTTCATCTGTTCGATACGCTCACGCTTGGGTATGCGAAACGTTTCGGGCAGGGCACTCCATTTTTGCAGCAGCCCCACCATACGTTGATGCACTGCATCCAGCTCCGCTTGTGGTTTTGATTGTTGTTCTTTGGTTTCATCGGGCCCAGCTGCAAAATCGTTGCTCCAGAGCTCCACGCTCTGATAGACACGACTATCGGTGAGCATTGTTCTGTTCCGTATGGGCAGCGATTCTAGAGCTTGGAGCAGTGCCAACCGCAGCTGAATATCTTTGCCACTTTCGCTGATCCAGGCATGCAGCAGGCGCAGGCCTTGGTAGTCGAGGAAAAGTCGACGGCAAGACAACTCGCCGTGCGTGAGCACGCCCAGCAGCTGGAGGCGTGTCTGCATCAGATTGGCGCGCACCATGCAGCGTGACAAGATCAGTGTGTTTGCTTGATTCTTGAGGCCGCTGCGATTGAGCAAACGCAGCTGCTCCAGCACATCCGGATCTTCCAGCTTGTCGGGCATATTCGAGGCGGACTTCCCGCCACTGACACCACTGCCACTGTCAGTGCCAGCGCCAGCGCCACCACCACCGCCGGCACCACCGTCACCGCTACCACTACCGCCAGCCGCACCGCCAGCCGCACCGCCAGCGCCACTGTCCGATGGACGTAGCCAACGTCCAGCCTTGTACTCGCGATCCTTGGGCTTTGATGGCTTCTTGCGCGCTGCTGCCCTTGACGGCTTGCCTGATGGCTTTGACTTAGTGAGCTTAGTTGCCTTGGTCTTGTGTCCCTTCTCGCCTGCTTGTCCCTGATCCTCCTGCTCATCCAGCTCCTCCATTTCACTGTCACTCTTCGCATCCAGCTGCTCACCCTCATCCGAGTGCAGTTCGCCGCCAATCCAGCCGCGACAATTGACCGCCTCGCAGTAGCAGCGCTGAGCGTCACGACCATAGCGCTGATATTGATAATCAAAAGTGATCTCCTCGCCAGCCATGATCGTCCGGACGCTAAAGAAACCAATGCGCAGCTCTCCATTCACCGTCCACTTCTGGGTCTCTGCATTCGGGTCACAGCTGTGATTGATGTACCGCGATATGTTGCCCTTGGCGGTGGCATCGATGATCGCCTCACTGCGCAGTGCCATAAAGTAATAGTGGCGATTGCGATCGCGCGAATACAGATGCTGGCGGTGCTCGAACTCCTCGCTGTCGATGACCTCGCCCACATATTCCATAATGAATTCGCCGGGCGGTATCTGCAGCTCGGCTGTAATGCCGCAGCCCTTCTTTTCGGTACGGAAGACGCGGCAGGGCCAGCACTGGTGCCGCTGGAATCGTTTGTTGGTGCAACGTCTGCCATAGGTGCACAGCGGTCCGCACTCGATCATTAGCATACGATTGATGCAGCCGGCGCCGCAACATAGATGCCCCATGCCCCCGTCCTCGTCGCCAGTCAGAGAGCAATCGCATTGCATTTCAGCATTCTCCTGACTAACTTGACGGCCGCAACGATAATAATTGTCGCGCAACGGCTGAAACGAATTGAGACCCTCCTGGCGCAAGAACTGCTCATTGATGGCATTGATGTGCGCCAACTCGGCCAACTGCTCCTCCATGCTGACGGAGGCGACCATCTGGGTGCAGTTGTTGTTGGAGCTGCTGTTGCAGTTGCTGTTGCTGTTGTTGTTTGTCACGCCACGATGCAACCTGGCCCTGGGCAACGGCGGCTTCTGCTTGATGCGATGCGAGCGACGCACTTTGCCATTGGCAGCTGCATCCTCCATGTAGCTGGCCGTAATGATGGGTTGCGGTGACGTTGAGGGCGTTGTGGCCGGCGTCTCAATATTGGCCACACGGCGTGCATAGTCATCTGCACACGGCTCCCGCTTAACGTCCGACTTGTAGTCGCCACCGAGCGGTTTATCGTCATCGTCGCTCAACTGGCTAAGGTTTGTCAATGAATTGGACATGTACAGCTCAGCTGTGGGCGTTGGTATGCCACAGCCAGATTCGGTTTCAGCAAGCAAAGAATGTAATGTTTTGGGCTTCAACTCTAAGTCCATTGAATCCTGACAGATCAGGCTGCTAGGCAACTCTTTCGACGCTGAGTTCCCTTTGCGTGACACAGTTTGCGGCTTTGCCTTGGACATTGGCTGCTTGTGTTCGGGACCGGGACTGGGCGGCAATGCCTTGGATGAAGGCTGTGAGTTGCGTTCTTTGTTGGTAATCAATGTTGGCAAGACCTCGACCTCGACGTCGACACGATCCTCGCTAATGGTATTGCGACGGTTCTTCTTCTTGGACTTCTTCTTCTTCTTGGCAGTAGTTGAGTTGCTTTGTTGCTGGCTGTGGCTCTCCGGCTCCTGTTCCAGTTTGGCTGTTTGCTTCTCTTGCTTAATTTTTTTTTTGGTTTTCTCTTCATGGCGCATCTGAGCGCTAGCCTCGTCCATTGCCTTGAAGAGCGCATCGCACTCGACAATGGACACGCGTGGCGGGACTGCGGCAGTTTTTTTCTTTTCCTGATTGGTTTCCCCATCAGCATTGTGACTCGGACTAGACTTCAGCTCAGCCAGCTGCATGGGCTTGAGATCAGCCACTAATGGACTTAACATACGGGGCAGTGATAAGTTGGATGAATCTGATGAGCAGTGTTGTTCCGGAAGTGCAATATCTTTGGTTTGCTGCTCAGCAGGGTCCACAATTGAGAAGGTATCAGTCATCGCGTGCTCTGGTTCCTCCTTAATATCCAAGGGGAAACGTCTTATTTGGAAGTCAACAGAATTCACTGATTGGACATCAGTGTCAGGCACTTGTTGTATTTTCGATTTGTAATTGGATTCCGAATCGGATTCCAATTTCGGTATCAGTCCTATGTTAAGACTATTGCTCATAGTGTCCTCAATGAGATCATTGGTATCCTCAGGTGGCGACTCCTCCCCTGATGAGTCACTCTTTAGGTTTATTTTGGAGTTAGCGGCTGTGATTTGGGCAAATGTTTCTTCTAACGTCATTTTGAAGACATTTGTACCAAGCATCGTGCCACGGAAACTGGAGCGTTTGCTACGCCGCTTGGTTGCCGTCAACAGAGCGCAGTCCTCCTGTGCCCCTTGCTCCTTCTCTACGCTAATATCGCCTAAGCTTATTGTACTTTGTGGTTCCAGTTGCTTCATAAATGACTCAGCATTCGATTTCAACTGATTCTGACGCATGTTGGACAACATCGCCATGAGGTTATTGGTTTGCATCTGCTGAGCATCTGCAATTGTTTGAATCTCCTTCACAGGTGTCTTTTCTTCTTGTGATTGAGAGTCGTTTTTATTAATTATTGTATCAGTCTTTATATTTACTTCTGTATCTGCGGGCAGTTCGGTAATTTGCAGTGGCTTTGGTTTATTCAGTTCATCAATTGGTGGCATGGATTCACGGTCAAAGAATTCTTGGTTCGTTGGCATAGCCATACGCTTAACGCGGACACGCACCTTGTATTTAAACAGAGTTTTCATTAGATTGTCGACGTAGCCATTGCTCTCAACGCTGGCAGTAGTTGCATTGGCATTCGCGTCAGAGTAGCTGATGCTACGATCAATGCCAGCACTGCTTGCGTCTACATCTTGTGGCTGTGCCCTACGGAACCGTTCACTTCTGCGTTGTGCCGGTATTGCGACGGCTAGAAGTGATGGATCGTCTTCACTTTGCTTGTTAGCCAAGTCCGACTCCTTACTGCATACTTGGTCAAGAATCGGGCACTGTGTTGGCTCCGGCTTGGCAAACAGCTCAGCCGAAGATGGAGATGGCAATCCCATAGGCAATTGAAAATCTGCAGCTGCTGATGGCGTTGCCGTGTCAACATCGAGCATGCCAAGTGCACATGTGCTTGGTGTTGCATTTTGTAATTTGTTTGGCTTTCGGTTTTTATTTAGCAATTCCCGCACATCAAACTTGTGCACTTTTTTGCGTGCACTGCGTCGACATTCGCTCACTGCCGTAGATACTGCAAGCGTGCTTTCTGCTGAGTTCTCTGCCCCCAATTGCTCGGCTGGCGTTTCGGCGCCTACACTCACTGCAGTCGGCAGTGGGATGTTGTTCGTAGGGCACCCGAAATGGTTGCGCGGCGTCGTTGCGTTTGCCGGCGTGTTTGCAGTTTCGTTTGACTTTGGTTCGTCCATTGATTTTAGTTGGCGCCAAAATCAATGTACAGGCACTTTGATTTAGCCGGCGCACGCAGATTTAATACTAGCCTACATTTGTTAAATTTACAAATTATAGCAAAACAGCTATTTTCAATCAGATGCGGAGTGCAATTAGAATACTCACTTAGAATAAACCTACTAATGGACTTAGATCCAGTGCTTTTTCTTCTTTTTTCGCATTTGTTTAACAGGATTCAATAAATTGACCGTTTAACTCAACAATGCATAGGAAATAAAAATTAAGCAGGTCAAGCGTTGCCAGACATTGTACTATCGGTGTGTAAATTTAACTGTTTTATTGAATAAATTAGTTATCGAGTACCATTCACTTGCCAATTCTGAGAACTGTTCACAATAACCATACACGTAAACATCGATATATCGATATAATTGAACAATTGTACTCGGCACTTTCAGCGCGCATTTTCTTTAAAAGGAACATTTCTTTTTATAAATAAAAATGCCGCCAAAGCGTGCTAAAAAGGCTGCTCCTAAACCTGTGAGTATTATCAAATCTATACCCAAATACAAAAAAATTAACATTAACATATATATATGTACATCTATGGCAGTCTCCGGCAACGAGTGAGGAGTCCACTGCACTGGATCCCAATAAGCCGGTGCTTTACATTGAGCATTGTCGCTCTTGACGAGTCTTTCGTCGTCGTGCCGAGGAGTTACATGCTGCTCTGCAAAGTAAAATTCAAGATGCAGGCCAGCTCTTCCAACTCCAATTGCAACTTAATGCCCAAGGTGCACCCAGACGCGGAGCATTCGAATTGTCCTTCGCCCCACATCCCACAACAGTTGCCAACGAACAGCTGCCCATTTGGTCCGGTCTGAAACGCACACCGCGTGCCCAAAAGTTCCCCAATGTCGATGAAATGTATGAGAAAATTATGCAGGCCTTCAACGATCAATCCGAAAAAAAGAATAAACGCAAACGCCAATCATCATCATCATCGCCAACATCCTCATCCAGTTTGCCAAAACGTGCAAAGGCGTCAGCCATTCAGTCAGCAAAGGCACCAGAATCCAAATAATGTGACTTTGCATCGTTTAGTTGATTGGCATCGATAGTTTTTCAGTGGTAGCGCCATATGATCATTGAACGGTAAATCCCTAATAGGAACTGTTCACTGTGAAACTTTTGCCTGAAAGCTGAAGAATTTGTGACGTCATCAACTATGCGGATCGCTTAAGATCACATGAAGATAAATAATGAAAATGAATATTGATTGAGTTTTATCGAATAAAATTCTATTAAATATAGAGCGTTAAAAGAGCTCATCATATATATATATACATAAAAAATATATTGTGTTGTTAATGAATTTGTTATACTTAAGTTTCTCAAGGTTTGTCGTTTGTAAGTTTGGAGTCGAATAGACAAAAACAATATATAGAGATCTGTTTGAAAATTGATTTATAATTACGAGTTTTATATACATATAAATATCTCATGTTTTTTATTCGTACAAATTTTGTATTTCTTCAGCCAAGTTTTGGTGATTGTGCTGTATACACTATATACGTACATATAAAAAAGCATATATAGTCCAGATCTAAATAACTTCAAAAATTTGTCTAAAAGCCTTCCAAAGGTTTATAAAATTATGGTTTTTGTTTTCTTCCTTTTCAATTTTATTAGAACTTTTGTCTTTGATTTTCAAAATGTACACAGTTTTCTCAATTTTTTTGTTTGTTTTTGTTATTATTTATTTATTTTTTATTTTTTTGTTTGTTTGTTTATTTTGTATTTCAGCTCTCTCACTTCCTTATGAAATAAACTATTCCTATAGAAAAAATTTTGGTTTACGAAATTGTTTTTGTTGCGCTGGACTGGACTGAAACCCTTAAACCCTACCACACTGCCTAAGAATACATGAAGCCAATGAATTTCAAATTTGAACTTAATTGTATTTAATTAAATAAACGAAATAAACAACAAAAGATATTTTTTAAATTAAAAAAAAAGAAAAAAACAAAATTAAGTTGGAAAAAATTAAATATGGCGGCAACAAAAACCATTTGAAAATTGTGAGGAATTTCGCCGCGCTTCCTTTCTTCATATTTTTGTTTGTTTAAGTAAAGTTGCATTATATATATATATATATATAAATATATATAAATATGTATGTATTGGATGTATGTATGTGTGTGTGTGTGTGTGTGTTTGTTTGTGTGTGTATATATATATAGGTTATCAACAATAAATTGGCTATGGGAACGTACAATTAGATAGGCGACAGAGTTACCAGTAAGAATAAAAATTTTGCTACGCCTGCTTGGATGTATTTTGGTGGTTTTGTCCTGGTTTGTCTGGTCTCGTCAGGTCTGGTCTGGTCTGGTCTGGTCTGGTCTAGTCAGGTGCTGGACTCGAATAAGGAACTAATAAAAACTAAGTCTTACGCTAACTTGTAAATTACAAATATGTTGAAAAAAAGTAGTAAATCACCGTTTAAGAAACGAATGCGATAAACAGTTAATTAGATAGATTGATAGGTAGTTTAGGTAGTGGGTGAATGTGGTCCATACAAAATGCCACCTACATGGGGTGATCCTAGCGTTACAGATACTTGCGATAATTGCGCAAATGCGCATTGCCATCCTCAACGCCGACGCCACCGACGCCAACGGCAGCGGCGGCACTCTCGAACGATGGCGGCTCATTAACCAGGCCCGGACTGGGCGGATCACATGTATTGCTGGGCATGCCACTGGCGCTGGTGGTGGTGTTGCCTGTTGGTGTACCTTTGGCACGTCGCCTGCCCCGTGTGCCAGCGCCGCGAGATCTCCGCCCACCGCTCGATGTCGGTGTGCCGCCAATGTCGCCCGCCTCAATCGCTTCCAGGGACGCATCCAGCGCCGCATCTGTGGTAGTGATACGCGTTCGCGTTACAGCGCTGCGTCGGCGCGCACTGTTGCTGTTGCTAGTGGTGGCAGTTTCGCTGCTGGCATGTGTCGTTCCACGTTTGCCCGGTCGACGTTTGCGCCGCTTTTTGTTACCATAGCGCGGATCGTAGTCGTATTCATCGTCTGCTGGTGATTTTGGATCCTCCAGCGAATCCACATCATTCATGTCCATTTCGTCATAGAACCACTCCTTGGGCAAATCATCTTTTGATTGATGCTGTTGCTGTTGTTGCTGCTGCTGCTGCTGCGTTTGCAATTGACTGTCTTTGCTATCGGATGTGTCACCGCCGGCGGCGCCCAGCGAACAAGACTCCTCCATGCTGAACGCCCCATTAAAGTCATGTGTTGTATCATTGTGCAGCGTACTGAGCACTGTCGGCGTTGTCGATGCGCCGCCACCCGTCAGCATATTGAGGCTAAGCGTTGAACTGCTGCTGTTGGTGCTGGCTATGCTGGCGGTGCCACTGATGGCAGTGCCGCCAATATTGATGCCACTGGCCACTAGCGCCTCGTGCTCCTTTCGCAGCGCCTGAAATGGGCGCTCGGGGAACCGGCTATATGATTTTGGTGGGGTAGACCTAATATTTATGCATGAGAATTACATGAGCAGCAACAATTACTCACCTGTACATCTTGCTCAAGTACTGGCGGCGACTTTTGCGCCAACGTGCCGCGGGATACGTGTAGATCTGGCCCTGGCGAAAGCCAGGCATTCGCTGTCGCTTGTCCATGAACAGCTGTGAGTGATTCTGTGCAACGCCTGTTTGTGGATCGAGGAATGGCAGTCGCAATCGCCGTTCGATACAGAGGCGTGTGTTGAAATTGGCGCTGTATTCGATCGTCTCGCGATAGCTGACATCCTTGAAAAAGCTCTCGATCTTGGCCAGATTCGGCATTGATACGATTTGTATGTTGACTGCCGAAGACATGGCTCCACTCTGCTCCGGTCCGGTCCGCGCTCTCGCTTCGCTTCCCCCTAGTGTATTGTTATCTGGTTGTGCGAGCAACGCTTAATCCATTTAAAACCAGCCCCAGCGGCTAGCGCTGAGTTGACGCTGCGCCGCTGCTGCTTGCGTTGACTTTTGTATTTTGTTTCTTATCTCTATTCGCCTGCTTTTTTCACACCGCTTTCACTGTTTTCGTCTTTTGCAAATCTTATAGTGCTAGGTTGTGTGTGGCTGCTATTAGCAATGTTTTCTATGCGATATATCGCTACCATTTAACAAGCCTGTGTTGTTTTGCACAGTTGCACATGAACTTATCGATAACTTTGACATTTAACGGACATTTGTAATATGTCAATTGTAAAATGCACTTGATATTATTCAAATAAGCTAAAGTGTACTTGAAATTAATAGTTGTATCACATTTTTTTCGTTATAAATTTGAAAATATTGCTCACTTAGCCACCCTGGTAACGATTGGTGTGGCAACTTTGGCATGTATTGTTTTTGTTTACTGCTGACGTTGCCACTTTTGACGTTGACAGTTCAGCGTGAGTGTGTGTGCGCGAACGACTGTGTGCGAGTGTATGTGTGAGCGTGCGGGGGTCTGCCGCTTTTCCGTTTTAGTTGATTTTGGAAGCATTTAAATGGAGTTGCACAACAAAATAGCACTACCAGCGATATTATTTGGACTGCTGCTGTTATGCGGTCCATCCAACGCCTGGCACTCCGAGGAGCTGGAGATTTTCGACCTGGTCGAAGAGGTCAACAAAAACTTCTACGAATTTATGGGCATCAATCAGACTGCCACGAATAATGAAATAAAGCGCGCTTTTCGCACCCTCTCCATTGTGCTGCATCCGGACAAGAATCCGGCCGAGGATGCCAACATCCAGTTTCGCAACCTCGTCTCCATCTACGAGGTTCTCAAGGATGCATCCAAGCGCGAAAAGTACGACAAGGTGTTGCGCGACGGCATGCCCAACTGGAAGTCCGCTCTCTACTACTATCGCCGAATGCGTAAGATTGGCCTGTATGAGGGCGCCTTCATTGTATTCCTGATCATTACCGTGGGCCAGTATCTGTTCGCATGGGCGGCCTATCTGGAGACAAAGTACACAGCTGAGCAGGTATTCGGCACCAAGCTGAAGAAGCTACAGAAGCGCAACAAGAACATTGATATGGACGTCATCCTGAACGAGATCCCGATGCCATCGCTGCTCAATACGCTGCCAATTCAAATACCCCTAGCCATTTGGCATTTGCCCAGAACAATCAAAAACGGATTTAGCAAAGCCAATGAGCTCAAGGAGCTGGCGCTGGAGAAGCGCAGATTGTAAGTAAATTCATAATCCCTCAACTACTTAATCAATACATATTCCATGATGCTTTCAACAGAGAACTCGAGGAGGCACGCCGACTGGAGGAACAGGAGCGTGAAGCCGAAGAGCAGGTGCGTCTACGTAAGGAGCAGAAGGAGAATTTGCGTAAGCGCAAGCAGAACGCAAAGGCTCCAGAGAAGACCGAGGAAGAGCTACGTGGCTATTCACAAATCCAGGCACGCGAGCTAACCGAAGACGATGCAATACGTCCAGCTACCCAAAAGGTATGCGCATCACATGTCAAGCTTCTGTAATCCATAATATAATCTTATGCTTGTGCTTATAGAGTACGGTCAGTGGCGGCTTCTGGACCGATGAGGATCTAACTGAGCTCATTCGGCTGGTTAAAAAATATCCAGGCGGTGCGGGCAGTCGGTGGAACACCATAGCCGAGTCCATGAATCGCACCGTACAAGAGGTGACATTCATGGCGGCCAAGATGAAGGAGAACGGCTATCGTATACCTGGCCAAACGGAAAGCGTAGCCGAGCACATAGTCCAGGAATCACAGGAGGCTGTCCGCAAAGAGAAGGTCAAGAAGGTGACACCAACCGTCAATGAGAAGAGCATGCTTATACCAGAGACCAACTGGACCCAAGATCAGCAGCGTGCTCTCGAGGCGGCCATCGTTAAATATCGTAAAACAGCCGGCGGCGATCGTTGGGTTAAGATTGCCAACAGTGTGCCGGAAAAGACCAAGGAAGAGTGTCTAGTGCGTTACAAATACTTGTGCGAACTGGTCAAGACACAGAAGAAGGCCGAGGTCGAAGAGGCGGACGCATCGAACATTGATGGCGAGGAGAAGGAAGGCGTTGAGGAAATAACAGAGGAGACGCCTGTTGTTGCTGCTGCTGCTGCTGCACAGCCAGCCAAAAAGCTGAGCAAACGGGAGCAACGGCGACGCAAGCGCGACATGTCCAGCGACGAGGACTCTGATGATGCATATCAATATGAGATCAGTTAGTTTAGTTGCTCGCATTACCTTAGTCCCAGCCCCATGCCCCCCAGAGACACTTCGTGCGCGGATCAATCGAATTCATATCGCAGCCAAAAACCAAATTGGCTTAACTTTTGCCAGAGAAGGTTCATAGATGAGCTGGGTATATGAATATATATATATATATATATATATATATATATATATATATATACCATATACCATCATGCCATGATATTATCCAGCTTAAACCCTATTTGAACTAAATGAAATTGTTATGTTTAATGGTTTTAAATTTTATTTCTCCTTCTATCAAAACTTCAACAATTAAGCACTAGTTTTCTCTCACTCTAAACGATTGCCAAACAATCATTCTTTCTCTTTTCCACTTGTGTCTGTGTGCGCGTAGGGCTTTAGTGATTAATTAATTTACATTTTTGTGGCTCAAAATTGAACGTTTCAGCATTTTCGTTGCATGAAATTGAATTTAGACGCGAACCGCTTGTTTTCTGTTTTGTACATAAATGTATTTTATAATTATAATACGAGTATACCTTAATATTTCTTTGCTAAGTAAAGAGTTGAAACAAAAGAAACAAACAAACAATGCACATCAAATCCAATTCATTTCAACTACAGTCATGGGGCCAATTATGCCAAAAGGATTGAGATCCTCACGTTTCTCCTGGTTTCTCCGACTCGTTGGATCCGGTGGCCAGTACAGATTCCTTGCTGATCTCTAAGAACGATGTTTGTGACATTTCCGTATCGTCCTCTTCCTCCTCAATTTCCATTTCGAAGATTGTCATCTTGCGCCGCCGGTCGGACAGAACCGTGGCTACCTTGCGACTGCCAGAGACGGCCAGCATTTCGCAGACTCCGTCCAGGGCCTTGAATGCGGCTGCATCTGGTATATCGTGTACACTGTGCGTGACTGTCGCCTCGGGCAGCTTCATGAGTGGCGCCAGTTGGTGCTGGGTGCAGTGATTCCTTGCCGCGCTCAACGAGAACTGCAAAAAGTAACTGTGCGGCCGAGCGCCTGTCGCCGCTGTTGACGTCTGCGCCAGCATCGACAGTGAGGATTCATTGTAGAATTGCAGATCGACAAACCGCAGATTGTAGTAGTCTTCCTGCAGCTGAGAAGTAAATGGCCCAGGCTGCAGCTGCACGCGAATGCAGCGCAGCAGGCAATCCTCGCCGCGACTGAACTCTAGCACCATAGCCTCCTGCAGCCCGATTGTCAATGCCAGCATATCACATTTGGTTGCCTCGTGCACATAGTAACTGCAATTCACAAAGTCATAATTCGGCTGCTGGTCCGGCTCAGCCGCAGATTCTGCATGTATATGTTGCAGGTCGCCGCATATCACAGTCGTGGTCAGTTTGAAGCTGGCGCTAATGCTTTCCGTGGGCTTGTGGAACACTGCATCAATGGCGTTGAACATCTTGTCGCGCTGTTGTATCAGTGAGAGCTTCTTGTCGTGCGGCACAAGCAGGTTGCACTGAGCCAGGCACTCATTTTCAGCCAGCAGGCGTGGCCAAATTTCCGCTGGGGTTACAGTATGCAGCTGGGTCAAATAGCTATTCTCCAGATACTGTCCCACGCGTTCCAAATTGAATTTACTGCGCGTGGTCAACGTCGAAGTCGGACTGGCATCATCCGGCAGCTCATCCTCCCCTGCTGCTGCTGCTGCAGACGTAGTCGCTGATTTGTCCACGCTGATGTCTACACCCTCAGTTGGCTCCGGTATTTCCGGCTCCATGGAGCAAAAGAATTCAGCCAACGCAACATTCTCCTTGCCAGTAAAGACCATATCATCGGGTATCTCTTGGTGGGACAGACGCAGTATAGTGAATATAATCCAGGAATGGAACAGCTTCATGTCGTATACCAACGTGTCAATCGTGCGCTGCAGCTCATGTACTTTGAGCAGGAAGGAGCCGCAGGCACGCATCGCCTCGCTGGCCACATCCGGTGAGATGAGTGCCTAATTGAAGAGAATGAATATTTAATTTCGAACTTGTTTGTAATAAAAAGGTAATAAAACGAAGATCACTCGAGGTTACCTCAAAGAAATGCGTCATACGGCCAAAGCCCGCAATCGTATTGAGAAAGTAAAACATATTAATGGCGGCACCGTTCAGCTGCTTGAAGACTAGACCTTGAAGATTGTTCAGCGACAGATCCACTGAGTTGGCTATTTTTTTGAAGCCCTTTTCTGTAAGCGTCCTGTAAGCAAAAAAAGAGGAAACAACGGCGAAGCCCATGAGCACTGTATACGAAGTCTAGGGACGTAACTCACTCGAACAAAAACTCCTCGACCTCCAGAGTGGCGTATCCGAATACGAGCAGCTCCAAAAAGTGCGCAGAAATCATGCCGTAAGCCTGAGAATTGGCGTACTTGGTCAGCTTGTTGTCCATTTCCAGTTGGACCGTTTCCCAAGCCTCCGTTAGGCATTGCTGTGTGTCGTTGATGTAACTAATGCAGCGATTAAAGTAATTAATTGTCACAGGTCCATTGGAACTCCGTCACCACAAACTTACTTTTTGGTCTCTAGAATGTGGGCACAGTGGGAAGCCAGCTCCAGCATGGGTGATATGCAATCCTGCAGTACTTGATTATGAAAATGCAATAGCTTCAGCTGTTGGCCGTCGCGCAGTAGTGCATAAATGGCATTGAAGTCCCCATTCAGCCGCACATCGTACACATCGAATTGATCCGGATGGAGTACATGTTGTGTGAGATCTATGCTTCCTGCTTGCAAGGCGCCAAGTAGCAGTAAATGGACCTTGCCACTACGCATGATAACGACTAGGAAACAGGGCGATCCCTTGGGAAATGACTTCTGATCGAGAGTTTTCAGGCAAGGATCGATATTGGTCAGCGGTGGCAGCTTCGGTAAATACCGTTTGTGCTTGTCCTTGGCATTGCATGTGTAGCTGTCGAGGCCTTCTTTGGAGTTGATCGCTTTACTGAAGTAGACCTTCTTGATGTCATCCTCGTAGATAAGACCTGATATGATTGTCTCGCTTTCGGCATCGAGCAGCGCAACCTTTCCATTGCTATAGCCGACCGCCAACAGAGTCTCATCCATTTGCCAGCTAAGCGAACGCACTCGCACATCCTCACCGGGTGTGGGAAATGTGACGATCTTTTGCCAGTTCAGGCGCTGTATAATTACCTCGCCTGCAATACAATGTCATAATCGGAGTTAGTTCAAAATGCTTGGCAAAAACACAAAGTTTGCGACAAACCTTTCTCGGTGCCGTAGGCAATGAGATCCATTTTGTTGTTCCACTCCATGCGCTCCACGATGCAACTCATGTTGCGTGCGCCAAGCAGCTTCATCGAGCTTGATTGAGCCATTATTTGATTTGGTTTTTTAATTAAGCTTATAACATTTGCATTTGTAGTTTCTTTTATTCATTTAGTTTAGTTTACCGGCTTGGAAGCGTTACTTATCGAATAATTCGATAGGTGCCGCCGTTGGCGTTGCCAGATCGTATTTGTAAATGTTTGTAAAAAAGGATTTTCTAAATTTACTGCCAACTAGATTAAAAATACAAAAACGTTTATAATTAAGTTACATATTTGTATGTACGCTTATTTTATTTCAGAACATTTCTTTTTGTTTGTTTGTTTTGTTTTGTTGATGCAATAAAGAACATGCTGTATAACTCTATATGTGTATATGATTATGTCTATGTTATTTGTATGTAAAAAATGTAGGAGCGAGCATGTTTGTGTGTGTTAGTGTCCGTGTGTATCCATGTTGGCTTTACATGGGAGTTGTTTTTGCTGGCTTAACAAGTTCTGGTAAAGCAACTAGACAGCGTCTCCATTCCCTAATTCGGTGCCAGCATCAGGTTTGGTGTTCTCATCGTTGATGCTGCCGCTTGGACTTTCGTCTGCGACGCTGCCAGGCGTGCCAACGCTTCCGCCAAGATGTGTGCTGCCACATCCGCTACCCGAACCGTTCCCATTGCCATTTCCAGTGTGCCAGGTTAGGCGCTCCTCATAAAATTGTATGACAACTTGGGGGCATTTGATGTTCGCCAGCTTGGCGGGCACTAGATCGGCGTGGTCACTTCCCTTCCATTTCATCAGAAACATCAGATATCCGGAAGAGTCGGTTGCTCCAAGAATTTTGGATGGTTCCAGGCCACGATCGAAGCCAATCAATTTTTTTTGTTCGTCTGTTTCTTCCTCCATGAATGATTTTCGCTTACTTCGTATCGACTCAGGTGTGGAAGATGTGGATAAACGTTTTTTAGTCTCTTTTTTATTATTTTTTAAAGATTCCTCGAATGTTGCTATTAAATCGGGACAATCTAGATTTTCGACCGGCTCCCAAGTGTTTTCACTGCGAGGATACCCCTTCCACTTTAAGTAGTATTCTGTGCGACCATTAACTGTGCGTTTGTCCTCTACACGCTCGACTGAAAATTCGGCCATTGCAATTTGCGTTTGTGTTTTTTGCAAATTTTATTTATTTACTGTAAATTAAAAAATTTGTGTTTGAAAAAAGTGACCAGTCCTCCAAGTTGTTTGGTGTTTTAGGTGACCAAATTGCACAAATGTACAAAACTTTGATTATCGGACTGAATTCAACAGGGCTGCAACAACAATCGATAACAAAACACTTACCAGCTGATTGACAACGTGCGCGACAACCAAAAAAGAAATAAAAAAACCAAATTCCTTTGCTACGACCAAGCTGCTTCAAAAGACTAAAGTAATTTGAATATGGGTGAGTTTATTGCAGAAATGCAGGAGCGGCTATTGCCGGAGTATGAGCAGATGAAGCAGTATCAAATATTTCGACCAGAGCAAATCAGGTAAAATTTCACCAAAACAAAATGTGAACTGCAATATATTATTAATAATTGATTCCCAGAGAATGTATACGAAAACGTGAACGCCTGCTGCTGAATATAGCCAAAAGCAAGAAAACTGTATCCGACTATTTGGAGTTCATTGTATACGAGAAGACAATGTATAAAACAATAATCGAGAAGGAGAAGCTCGCCGGCATAAAACTGGCGGGTCTCAAAGCCTCCACTTGTACGCGCATCATGCGAATGTACAGGGAAATGTTGGCTAGATTTACACACGAGCAGCGTCTGTGGGAGAATTGCATAAAGTTCAGTAAGAAGTCGGCGCCACAGGAAGTAGCTGGCATATACGAGAAGATGCTTTCGGTAAGTTGCCATTGCCATTGCCAGAAACAACAAAAATATTCCAATTAGAAGTTGTAATAAACCGTTCTACCTCTTAGTATCATGGTGGTGATCCACAGATTTGGATCAATGCCGCACTGTGGCTTTATGAGTATAATCGTAGCAATATGCCGCGTGTCCAGGATATACTACTGCGTGGACTTCAACGGCATCCCGCCTCCGAGTCGCTCAACAATTGCTTCTTCAATATACAGCTGAAGGAGGCCGCGATGGCGGACAACAAGCGTAATTTGGGCGACAACACAGTCTCGGAACAGGACATACAAATGGAGCGTGTCGTGGCCGTCTATCGCAACAGCTTGGCCAACATCACAAACCTGGACTACTTCCTGAAGCTGCTCGAAAGCTGTGAGGATCATGCAGAGCTCACTGCCAAGCTACAGCATCACATAATTGAGGATATACAGACAAAGTTTTCGCGCGAGCCATCGCTGTGGGATGCATTGGCGAAGCGTGAGCTGCGTGGCTATCACTTGGGCGATCTCATGAATATCACAGACAACGAAGACGACAGTGAGCCGAGTGAGAAGAAGTCGCGCACGGAGCAGCAAGTGAAAGTATTTCAGACACGCTCGAAGAAGCGTTGCATCGAACTGTGCGTGGAGGTGTACAAGACGGCTGTGCAACAGCTACAGACGCAGGAGATGTGGAACCTATATCTGGATGCTATGCTGGCGCTAAGCAGGAACCATAAGTCGGAGCGCGCATTCATCCAGAAGTGCTTGGCCACAGCCCTGCAAGATGGCCATCGTTCCCAGCTGATGCATTCCCGGCATTACGCCACGCTCAGCATGATATTGGGCAGCAATGAGAACGGGGGAGAGACCTGTGTGCGCATCCTGACCGAGGCACTGCAGCACGATGAGTCGCTGCGCATGCACGAACTGCTGCTGGCCGCACACATTCGCAACGATGATGAGCCGAGCGTTCACAAGTTGTTCGGCCAGGTGCGCCGCACAATGGGCGCCGCCGGCCTACCGCTCTGGCAGATGGTGATTGCCTATTATAGGGCGCGCAACGACAACCAGGCCAAGCGGCAGCTGAATGACATTTATACACAGGCCTGCAAGGAGGCCTGGCCGGAATTTGGCGATCTACGCTGCAGCTACTTGCGCTACCTCTGGCACGAGCACTCGCCAGCCAAGGCCCGCGACGAATATGCCAAGTTGGCGCAACAGCCGCCAATGTCGCTGCAGCTGCATCGCGAAATGATCAGCTTGATCGAAAGTACCAAACTGAAAGTAAGTTCACTCTCAACAGCTAATGTTCCATATGTAAAGCATTTGATCAATCTCGTTTAATCTCGTTGCCCAACAGGATCTATCCACAATCAAGTCGTGGCGCATGTGCTATGAATTCATGACCACATACTTTGGGAAGCGAGAGCCAAGCGTTTGGATCGACTACATTGCCTTCGAGCGGGATCATGGCGAGGCCAAGAGCATTGCCCTGCTTAGCCGGCGAGCGCTCTCCACACTGGAGCCACAGTTTGTGTCTATCTTCGAGGCGGAGCGTGCCATGGCCCACGTTGGCATGGCCATCACCAGATAGTTAAGTTAACTCTAATTTTTTTTTATATTCTAGTTTCTTTTTAAAGTAAGTCTCATAAAAACTTGTTTGCTTTTTACCCGAAACTTCTATTGATAATGTGGGATAAAAATAAAGCAAATGTTATAAAAACCAAATATGAATCATAAATACTTTTACCACTAAGCACACACACACGACAGCAGATAGCTAATACAATAAAAGTAGTTGAGTGACAGATGTTAGGGGTATGTGATGAGAATTGATAAGGATTGCCCAAAATTGTATTGCTATTAAATATATTCTTATACGATATATATATATATATAGATATGTATATATCATATGTATATATCAATATAAAATATATTATGTGTTTTATATGCTTATATGTGTATGTATGTTAATAGACTATAAAACTTCATATTCAATTCTTATATTGCTACAGAATGAGAGAGAGAGAGAGAGAGAGAAAGACAGAGAAGCACAGAGAGAGGGGGAGACATAGTGCAAGATAGAGAGGGAATAAGGGACAGTGTGTGTGTGGGAGAGACATAGAGACAGAAAGAGGTGGGTGCGTGGATTGTAGGGAGAGAGAGAGATAGAGAGCGAGCGAGAGTTTGTGTGTAAGAAAGGGAAAGAGAAAAAGAGACAGCATGTAAGAGAGAGAGAGAGTTTGTGTGTAAGAAAGGGAAAGAGAGAGAGAGAGCATGTAAAAGATAGAGAGAGAGAGAGGGACTGAGTAGAATATAGAGCATGTAAGAGAGATAGAGAGAGAGAGAGAGAGAGAGAGAGAGAGAGAGATACTGAGTAAAATACAGAATGTGTAAGAGAGAAAGAGAGAGTGAGATACTGAGTAAAATACAGATTGCACATTCTGTGTGTGAGTGACAAACACAGAGGGTAAGACAGAGAGAGAGAGAGAGAGAGGAAAGAAAGAAAAATAGAGAGGGAGGTAGAATCAGAGATTAAGAGAGCGAGAGGGGCTGCCCAACAAAAGAGAGGGAGAGAGGCACAGAGCTTGAGAGAGGAGGAGACGGATTAAGAGACCGAAAGAGAGTGAGAGAGAGACAGAGTGTCAGAGAGAGAGAGAGAGAGAGAGAGAGAGAGAGAGAGTGTAAGAGAGAGAGAGAGAGAGAGAGAGAGTGTGAGAGCGAGAGAGAGAGAGTGAGAGAGTGTAAGAGCGCGAGAGAAAGATAGAGATAGACCGAGTGTAAGAGAGAGAAAAAGAGCATGAAGAAGAGAGAGAGAGCATGAACTGAGAAACTGCGCCAAAGAGAGTGATAGAAAGAAAGAGAGACTACGAACCTACTATATAATGAGTAAATTTCTATAAGAATTGTGAAATAACCAATAAGACTAGTTACATATGTGTTAATCACGTACACCTATAGCAAATGCTCGAAATTCTTTGAGGATTGCTTAATTATACTATATAAGGAGACTATTCGAAATGCGTATAAGGGAATTTTGTTTCGAAAATCTTGTACATACAGCTGTGGTCATAAAAACAGTAGTGCGCCTCAAATGCTGGGCAGCGAAATTTCGTGATAAGCATAATATTTAGAAAACAATTTGAAACGAGTATACAAATGCATATTTATATATGTATGTATGTAAATGTACATATATTGCATACATACAGCTGTGTTCATCAAAATAGTAGTGCGAATTTTGTATTACACATAATATGTGTAAATATATATATTTATATTTATATACAATATTCAAATTGTTTTCAAAATATTATGTATGTGTATATGTATATCACAAAATTCGCACTACTATTTTTATGATCACAGCTATATGTATGCAGCTCTTGCAATTAATTGCTTTCCGTCTAGTGGTTTTGTATGCCTCCAAAAAGTTCTTCCATTCGATTTATTCCACAATTTTGCAATTTTAAATTGCGTCTTCTAAGATCTTAAAAGAATATATAAAAACTGCTTCTAAGTTGAATACCAGCAACAATCCTCTTCAGTTTTCCACACTTATGGGTCGGATCGGCCAGTTACTGAGAAATTTATCAAATATACAAATATTCATCAATATTTATGATATATTGCAAAAAATAATCAAACAAATTTGAAATTTCTTTTTTTGATATTTGCTTTTTAATTATTTAATTTTATAACACCTATAAAAAAAGAAGAGCTTACGCATACATATGTATGTATATATATATATATATATATATATAGATATGTGTGTATGTATGTGTGGTATAATATATTTATATACATACATATGTATGTTCATATGTTAATATTTCGTATTTGGCAATTGCCGTTGATAAGAATTGGAGTAACTCTCTGTATTCGTAAATATGTACACACACACACACATACACTAACACATACCAGTTGCTGTTGTCGACATCAAATGCGTTGTTTGCAGTCGCAGTCGCAGTCGCTGTCGCAGTCGCAGTCGTCGTTGTCGTCGTCGATGTTGGTTTCGTCGGTATGACGGCGCTATGCCTCTGCCTGGACTGCCTGAGCTTTGGATGCGCGCGCTGGCGTACCTTCGGTTCAGTCAGTTTTCGTACAGCGCTTGGACAAGACGTGCACAAAAGTCAACTGCGTGAAGTGGAGAATAAACCAAAAGCTAAACAAACGCATCAACGGAAACGCCATGGAGTTTAACAATCGTTTGCTATTGAAGATCATTGAGCTGGTGAGTAACAGTTGTGGACAATTGTATTTAAGCACATACATATGTATGTGTGTATGTATGTATGTGTGCTATGTACACTATTTCTTCTGTGTGACTGTGTGGCTATGTAATTTATCTATGCTGTGAGAGTCCTGTTAAAACTGTTTTCATTTCTGTGTCTGCAGCGCCCTTTTGGGCTGCTGCTACTTTTCTCTATCGTTTTACTCTTTTTCCTCCGTTTCACTTTACTTCTGCTCGCGCCGGCTGCTGTGTCGGAGTTTGCTCTTGTTCTTGTTCTTTCTCTACTTCTTCTACTTGTTGTTGTTGTCGTTTCTACCCTTGCAGCAGTTGCCTTGAAGCAACCGGTTTGCATTGCTCAGACTCGTTTTCATTATTGGTCATGACTTCATTTGAAGTTGTTTTTTTTTTGGCAGTGTCTTTTTGTTGTTGTTGTTTGGGTTGTGGTTGTGCGTGCTTCCTTTTTTGTAACTGCGTAGTCTCTAATGCGTGGCTGGCATTATTAGTCTTTTGTGATGCCCGGCTCGGCCCGGCATGATGTCATTAATCTTTTGCGATCGTCTGACCAATTGTATTAGCAGCAGTAGAAGTAGAAAAAGAAGAAGAAGCAGCAAAAACAACAATGAATGCTCGCCGCGCTCCATGCACATGTGGCCAGAGTAACAAATAGTAACAACAAAAGCAATCAGCTCGCTTTGACTTCCGCCGTTGATGATGCTCTGCTATCCATGATGTCACCGTTGCGCAGGTTACTTAATATTTATTCCCATATTTTATTGATGTCGAAAACTGTTCTGTGTCCCTCCATCCATCGTCGGCATAAACAAAAATGTTGTTTATTATAAGATTGAAATTTGGCAGAATGCGGAATGAAGATCGGTTTAATAAAAAATGATATGGGGAATGCTGCAAATGTTGTTAGTTGTTGCAGTGTACTGTTATCGGGTAACAGGCGCGGTATACACTTGTAGACTATACCGTTAACGGGTATTACACAGGTTCGGGGTATACGCAATTAGCAAACATTTTAGCTTTAGTTAATTCCTCTGCTATTTCTTTTCTGTTTTTGTTTTCCTATTTGAGCTGACAAAAATGTGAAATTTTGTTTTGAACATTCATTGAAACAATGAAGTTTATCAGCTGACCTCGTTTCCTATATGTGTTTATTTTGCAAATTGCATTTGTATATAGTAGATACTTGCTTGAGGCATTGATAGCGTCGACTTGCACTCGTTGCAGTGCAACATGACGCATGCTGCTGTGTCTTATCGCCTTGGAATGACTGGGATGATTGGGATGACTTCAGAATAACACTTGTATACCCCTCACGTTAGCTGAGCAGAGTATATTGGTTTTGTGCACTCAACGAATTGCTGAGAAACCATCTGCTCAGCTGCAGAAATTGTGAGAGAGACTTGAAATTTTTGATATATTTAGTTGTTTGTGCATAGGATTTTAGGATGTTAGGATTTTTTCAATTTCGAGAATTTCGGGAATTCTTATTTTTGATTTGAATGAACTTAGAGAATTTGTGAATAATAGATATAGTATATATATCATAATATAGTATATGGTAGGAATAAGATTTTGCACAGTTTTTATAGTAACTGTGCATCTACTCTATGGATTAACTAAGAACTCTTCATGTATGGCTGTTGGAGGCGTGGCAAAACAGAGTTATGCAGTTGGATTACTGTTGACGTCCTCTATAGATTGATCCATAAATTATATTGGCTCTTTGGATGGATCTGAAAGTCTTGATAATATATAATATTAATAATATAATATTGCAGCTTTAGCGAGTAGTATGCAGTCGGTTATAGGCGACTGGAATGTTTTGACTGGTTTTTTAGGTCTGTGGATCAGAGTTAAATATAGAACAGCTGATTTAGCATTGGATGATTTCAAATTTAAAGTGAACAATTTGTCGCTTAATTTAGCAACTATTTTAATCTTGACTCTCAATTAAGATGCACGCATCTATGTGTGGGAGATATACAATATATGTATATAAATATATTCTATTATTTTATATACAGATGTGTTCATGAAAATAGTAGTGCGACTGAAATGTTATATATTATATATTGTATATTTTATATATATATATATTGTATATTTTACTACTATTTTCATGAACACAGCTGTATATAAAATCATAGAACAACTTATAGCGAAATGCTTAGATGTATTTGCAAAGTTTAGATCCTTAACTGTTCGGGAAGAGTTTTCAGGCTCTTCTTGTTCGAGTTAGACGTAAACGAATTGTAGACTTGGCATGAATCAGAATGTGTTCAATAAATGAATGCTTTAAGCCGTAACTGGTTCTAGCCTAGATCAATACTTTTATGAGTGTGTGTGTGTGCGCACTCTGGCCTTGATTGTATATGGGGACCACACCTCGAAAGGTATATAGCTCAGGTTTGGTGGGAATTTTCATAGCTCTCGGGCTTTGGCTGGCTAATTAAATGAAATGAAATGAAATGAAATCAAGACGCGCCTCAAGTCGCATTGGCACGTAAACGGCAGCAGCAGCAGCAGCGTCAGTCGATCACGAACTGATGTTCATAATGATGAAGATGATGATGATGATGTCATAATAATAGCAAGTGCGAACATAAACAGATTTACATTACGCATACGCCATGTGCGCCAGCGCTGGGGGCAACCGACAAAGGTCGAAGCTGCGGGCGCTGCATTGAATAAACAATAACAAAAGTAATGTGTGCGAGTGTGGCATAGCTAATTTTTAATATTTTGTTGTTGTTATTGGGTCATTTAATGAGCTAAATAGCAACAGCAGTAGCAGCAGCAGCAGCAGCAGCAACTGCCTGCAGCTGAGTCATCTTCATTCAATAATATTGAACATTTGCCACATTCTTTGGCCACAACTATTTGTTATTGGCTTTTTGGCAATGCCAGTCACGGGCCCTGAGCCTCAAGGCATTGCAGATAAGGCGACGCATTTGCTTGCTGTTTGCATTAGATATATGTATGTGCATAGGCAGACAGAGAGACAGAGAGACATGCTCATAGTGTACTCCAAGTTCGACCTCTAATCGAAAGTTTTCTTTTGCCACAACAGCAGCAATAAGTCTTGCAACACACTCGCAAATCTGTTTACGAGCTAATAAATGTTTTAACTGCGAATCGGTGCGCGCTATTTGTAGCGCATTTATTATTGTTCGCATTGTTAATTTATTTGCGCTTCTTCTTCTATCTTCATCATCAGCATTTGCTGTTGTTGCTTTTGTTGCCAGGTCTCGGAGCAATGGCCATTGTCAATGGCATGCCAGCGTCATATAATTAATTGCTAAATGCCTTGCCCCATCTCCCCTTCTCCTTCTCCTCCTCCCCCTCCTCCTCCTAACTAAGTGCGTTACAAATCGTGGCTGATATATGGGCATGGCTCGATCAGTTTTGAACACATTGTTGTATGTTTACTTGCCAGTCGCCTAGGCTTAAGTTTTGGACAGCCTATGGACGGGGCTCATAACTAGTAGAAATTCCAGCTTGCTAACAAATTGCTAACTATACAAATTAATCATGAATTTGTATACCCTGTACGGCAGCATACAAAATGGGGTATTCTAGTGTGAAAACTTTTGGGCTAATCTGAATTCTCTTCTAATATTATTTAAAGTAAATCATTTAAAAACTAAAATTTATACATAGAAAAGCAAGAAAACTTATGTATACCCTGTAAGTGACACTCAACATGGGGTATTTTAATATGCAGACTAGGCAGACTGAGTTTTCTTTCAATATTGTTTAAAAGAAATTAGATAGAAACTAGAATGATATCTTTAGCTAAAGGAAATGTTTGCATACCCTGTACAAAAACAGTCGAAATGGGGTATTTTAGTATCTGGAAAATATTTTTAGAAAATTTAGATTTTTTTTATAATATTGAATAAAGTAAGTAAATCATGAAAAACCTAAAAAAAATATATACATATATTTATAGAGAAAGGAAACTTTAGTATACCCTGTAGCTGTACCTGTACCTCGCTCACAGTCAAATTGAAATTTTTTAAAATCTTTCGCTTTTCGTTTTATAATCTTATATAGAAAAAAAAAACTATTTTCAATTTTAATGTATTTTTTATATGGCTATAAACAAAACTTGACAACAATCATAAAAAATAGTACAATTTTGATGTTGAGTTCATCATCTGGGCTATAAACTTGAAATTTGTATATGGCCGAGACATGTTGGGCATAGCGAAATG
The DNA here is from genome assembly GCA_035045365.1 of Drosophila leonis. Classification (NCBI taxonomy): domain Eukaryota; kingdom Metazoa; phylum Arthropoda; class Insecta; order Diptera; family Drosophilidae; genus Drosophila; species Drosophila leonis. Next base: position 1,818,667 of record JAWNPC010000953.1, on the reverse strand, counting down.
AACAGTTAGGATATGGATTGTTATGTTTACTATGTATTATAATTTTAATAGCTTATGCCCGCTCACAAAGTGAAATGAGCATATTGGCTCGAGCCAAATTTCTCTTGAGCGTCTGCTGATATTGCGCTGCTTAAGTTGGGCTTTAGGAATTGGGAATGTATATATAGTGTGAATAGTTGACTGAAAAAGTGTTGGAATACTTAGAATACGCCCATTGGGGCGTGGCAAAGCAGGTACTTGATGTTTGGCATTATTGAAGCTAGATCAAACGTAGATACAAATATTAAACTACAAGCATTGACTTTCTCAATAGATTAAGGCTGATATATGAATGCGCAATGGAGGCGTGGCAAATTGGAATATTATAGATATGTATATATATATAGATAGATATGTATAGATTACTATTCGTAACCCATTTGTGGAGAGAAAAGCATCCCCTTGGAGATAATTCAGTTAGGAATTTGGCATGTGCTCCATGTGCTCCACGTTCAATTAAATTCAACAAAATAGCTACGGCAAATACAAACAAATGGGCGCCAGTTAGTAATTATTTGGCAGACAAATTTTATTTGTTGTTTCCTAATTTTTCCTTTTTTGTTTTGTTTATTTTTATTATTTATCATTCAAATTTATTTGCTACTAATGGGCGCGACGGAAACAATAATAAAACACATGCCCTGAGGCATCAAATATAAGCGATATCTAGCTAGCTATCTCACTCTCCCTCTCTCTAACTCTCTCTCTGTCTCTCTCCCTATATATATATAGACCGATATGGCTATGAGCCTGTATCATGCATTATCTCTAACTTAATAAACATGCTACCTTAATGACCTTTCGTCATCGTCATTGTTGTTGTTGTTGTTGAAGTCAGCTCATATTACAAATCAAACAATTGCCAACTTGTGTGTGTGTGTGTGTGTTAGCCTTGACAGGATATGTAAGCATGTCTCATCCTTTTAGCTGGCAATTAGCGGCGTCTAACAGCGTTTCTAATTGATTGATTGATTGCCCCAGTTAAGCAGGAAGCGTTCCCATGTCATCTAAACACACACACACACACACACACACACACACACAACAGTTATCTATATATATATATAGAGTTAGCTTAATAGATCCATTTGTTGACAATGGCCCATCAATATTACGGCCATTTGTCAATATCAATATCAATATCAATATCTAAATAATTTTCACATTTGATAAGCAAATTGGCTTTAGTTCGTTTGGGAATTCCGTATGGCATTAAGGCATTAAGTCCCTCGACTTATAGCCATTATAGCATTATTATAGAGCAACAGGCAATACGACTTATGGCTGTCATTTCAATGCGGACTCTTTGCTGCTGAAGTGTGGGGCGCTCAAAGCGAAATAAGCACTATAAAAAGGTTAGGTGTGGATAAATGGATGTATATATAGAGATCTAAAGATAATATAATATAATATAATATAATATCTATTAGATAGATAGATAGATAGAAAGGTGCAGAGATAGATAGCTAGATAAATAATTAGACGCATAGTAAGATAGAAGTAAGATAGAACGATTGATAGAGTGATAAATATATAGATAATTGTAGGCACTCGAAATTAATGGAGCAACCAGTATATACAGCCTTTATAAAGGTTAGATAGATATGCAAATACGAGTATATATAATCGGATAGATAAATTGATTGAAAAATGGAGAGATGGATTGATAAATAAATAGAGAAAGATAGACAAATAGACAAATAGATAGAAATATAAATAGAAATACAGTTCCATATCAAAGCAATATGAATAGATGAATAGATGAAGATGAATACAATTCATAAGTAGTTAGAACGATTGATAGATATTCAGCCAAATCGAAATAAATAGATTAAATATATATGCAAGCTAGCTGAATAGATTGATATTAAAATATATATTGTAGATAGATATATGTATGTATATATGTAGGTAGATAGATAAATATGAACATAGAGAGATGGATAGATGGGTAGCTAAGTAGCTAAGTAAATCAATAGATATATGGACATATGAGTAGATAGATAGATACATTAAAAATATATATATATAAATATGTATAAAATGGATAGATGGATAGATATGTATGTAGATATATAGATAGATAAGACTTAAGCCAAAACTATTTATATTTTTTAATGCCCTTAACCCATTAAAAATGGTTTTCGTAAAATGTCAAATATGTGTAACAGGCAGAAGGAGGCGTGGCAGACCCCATAAAGTATATATATTCGTAATCAGGATGACGAGCTGAGTCAATATAGCCATGCCCATCTGTCCGCCCGGCCGTCTGTCCGTCCGTCCGTCTGTCCGTTCGTCCGCCACCAGCGACTAGAGTTTTCTTACTTGTTTTTTGTGGATTTTCTTATATTAGCCTGGGTAAATCTTTGTGTTATCTTAATACTAATATTTAGAGTCTCTGTAAATAAATGTTTTTTGTGTTTTCAGATAAGATTCAGATAATGTAAAAGTAAAGTTGCATATATAACTTATAAATATGTATATTATATGAAGATATTTCTTGTATTATTTGATTGCTTAAAATCGAGTATCCAGTTCCGTCCTCTTCTCTGCTCTATGTATCAAGTTCTTCTATAAAAGTGAACAAAATGTTTGTCAGTGCACGTTTCTACAAGTTGATACTGTCTATACCGTTGGTCTACAGTTTATGCTTGTCTGTCCCGTTGTCCTGTTGTCCCGTTGTCCCATTGATTCCGTCTGATCCAAAGTTTCAAGCGCTAATCGCAGATCTTCACGGCGAGCATTATCATTTTGATCGAGAGCGTGACGGATCACAGCTATAGCAGCCAGGCGATGCTCGTCTGTGGAACGCTAACCGGCTACCTGATCATATGCAGTGCACTGAGCATAGGTAATATCGGGTGATCCTTGGCAGTTGCCCGCCAGCAACTGACTGCACTGACTCCATTGCCATTGCAGGGCACTTGCTGGGCGCCAAGCTGGACAAGCGCATCGATATACTCTTCACAGTGTCCGGCTGTGTGTTGTTCGTGTCGACGGGCGCCATCATATTCGATCGCTGGATGCATCGCTACGACCTCGCCAGTGATAAGAACACCATCTTGGCCTCTGGAGTGCTGTCCTTTGTCACGGCCGCCTTTTTTATCGCTGACACATTTGTCATATTTCACGCCCAATAAATCGTTCGACAAATGCAAACTATTTTCCAGTTATTATTCACTCTTTGTTTTCATGGAAATCTAGATGAATCATCTAAGGGGTCTACGTGTGTGGAATGTAGAGTTTAGACATTGAAATACAACTGAACAGTTTGCTAATTAAAATTCTAGTATATAAACTAAGCACAATTGGCTTACGTTTGTATAAAGAAAAGAGAAATGCAAGTAAGAATGCAATTCTTGTCGGGAGTGCCTGACTAGGATATACCCTGAGCTGCTAGTCCTATGCTATTCTATGCTTCTTTTATACATGCATAGCAAACAGATACAAACACACACACATACACACACACATGAACACACACACACACACACACATGAACACACACACACACACACACATGAACACACACACACACATACACACACACATAGTTAGCTCACTATGGACTTGTCCCATTTTTCCTGGGCACACCTCAATAGGTTCAATAGATGTTGACCAAATAAGTGTAATAGGCAAAGAAATTGCAATTAGGCAATAATTTTTATAAATATTTGATTGTTTTTAGTTTTATTTTAAAGCTATATTTATGCCATTAATTAGACATATATTATGATTTTTCTGGCAGTGCCTTTAGCGTAAGCTTTAATTTTGGATGACTCGATGCACTAAGTGCAATGTTATTCCGGCAGACAGCGATTGAGCGTTGTATGTAAGAGTAGGACAGAGGGAGAGTTAGGATATTTTTACAATACTTCAATTGATTAGTTATGAAAAAAGTTAATTAAAGTATACTTATGGATCATTGAAAGAAAATTAGAAGATTTTTTGAAGTATTTTAAAAATATTTTATAATTTATTTATTTTGTTTTATTTTATTTTATTTATTTTGTTTATTTTATTTATTTTGTCTTATTTTATTTTATTTATTTTATTTATGTTATTTATGTTATTTATTTTATTTATTTAGTTATATTTTATTTATTTTGTTTTATTTTATTTATTTTGTTTTTTAATATTTATTTTGTCTTATTTTATTTTATTTATTTTTATTTATTTATTTTACTTATGTTATTTATGTTATTTATTTTATTTTATTTATTTTGTCTTATTTTATTTTATTTATTTTTATTTATTTATTTTATTTATTTTATTTATTTTATTTATTTTATTTATTTTTATTTATTTATTTTATTTATTTTATTTTATTTTATTTATTTTGTTTTTTTATATTTATTTTGTCTTATTTTATTTTATTTATTTTTATTTATTTATTTTACTTATGCTATTTATTTTGTTTTATTTTATTTTATTTTTTTTAATTTTATTTTATTTAATTTCTTTTTTATTTATTTTATTTGATTTATGTTATTTATTTTTTTATTTATCTGATTCATTTATATTTTTTTTAAATATCTTTTTTTTTATAAGTTTTGTATTTTACATAAAAAGAGAAAAACCAAAAAATTGTTGAAATCCTTTGATTTTGATTAGACTCATTTATAACTATATCTATAATCTATAATAAGTATCTATAATTAAAGCTATCGCTGATAAGAGTTCAGTTTCCCCTAAATACTGATACGAGTTCGTACATAGTCTATGTATATGAACAAGCTATAACTACAGTGTGTGGCAAAAGTAATCGCCCTATTGGAAAACGCTATAACTTTTGCAAATGCTGCCAGATGCCAATTCAGTTTTGAGATTTGTGAAGTAACCAAAGGCAGAATATAAATCGACAAGTCCTGAATCTGTTGACTACGCAGCAACGCTTAAAATTGAATAAAGGAAGTATTTCCATTCGCTTAATCTTTCGTTGTTTGGCCGGGAGCAGATCACAAGATTTGACGCTTAATTTGAAGTCGTGGCAGTCGAAGAAGATTCGCCAGGAATGCGGAAACCTGTCACCCGAAGTTCTGACAAGCGTGAAGAAAAATGGCATAAAACGCGTGCGTATGCTCATCAGCTCTGACCGATGTGATTTTCTCGACTGGATGCAACAAATTCTAATGGATGAAAGAAACAAATTTTACAAGCAGAACAAAAATTAATCATTGAAATCGTGTTCGGGTGATTACTTTTGCCCCACACTGTACATGGCCGTAACCTATGCAAATCTGAGAAACTAATTGTTATAGTAGAGAGATAGTTAGATATATATAGTTATTGCATTTATATATAGATAGAATAGAGAGTATTTATAGAGTATTCACAGAGTATATATAGATTGCAGAATAGATATACTCTATATATAGAGTATAGAGTATCGCTATCGTAGACAGCGCCTAGGCAAATCCAAATGCTCTCTGGCAGGGTCTTTCTTTCTTTCTTTCTTTCTTTCTTTCTTCATCCTGCCCAAATGAACTGATTAATATATTTTTGTATTTACAGGGTATTGCCATTGCCTGCGTTGTGCTCTATGAGGTTGTTGGGGACCTGACCAAGCGTCCATTGATTGTGTGCGGCACCATTGTGGGCTACACCATCATCTGCGGCGTCCTGCTGATTGGTGAGTAGCTAAAATACAAACTATTTGCCATCTCAGTTCTCAACTCACTCTCTCTCTCTCTCTCTCTCTCGTTTGTCTTTCTGCTGTGTGTAGGACACGTGCTCAATTCGGTCGTGGAGAAACGTCTCAATGCGCTGCTCTCGCTGCTCGGCTGCATTCTGTTCGTGGCCTCAGGTGCATTGGTCATTGATGAGTGGCATGATACCTATGATTTCTTGAAGGATCGCAAGCGTAACGCCATCGCAGCTGGCTCTCTGATGATCATCAATGGCGCCGTCTTTCTACTGGACACGCTCTCCATTTGCAGAACGTAAGCCCCAAACACATTGAAGGGGTATCCATACAGAGAGTGCTATGTCTCTCCCTATCTCTATCTCTGTCTACATATATATCTCTACCGTTTTTTTTTTTGTGAATCGAAATTCTCATGGCTTCTGTGTGGGTCATCAAATGCGAATAATGAATCTTGTGTAAACTCTATATGAATATCATGTACACCCCATCTACTATATACTATATAAATGTTTGTTTTTTTTTTGTTTTTTTGATATAAATATACGTATACTATATATGATAATATCTATAAAGCACTTAAGCTGAATTCACTTGTGCACGAAACAAAAATTTGCTAAACGAATATTAAATTGTTAACAGGAATCCATTAAATATATCTCTATATTTGTATGTATTTGTGCCTATGTCTGTGCGTGCATTCAGCTATAACTGTTTCTGAAACTGGCCCATGTTTTGCCTGACGTCAGTTGAGGTTGACAACCTCTCACACCATTTACTATTCATTCCATCCCACAAGCCATGCACAAAGATTGTTTTTTTATATACCTTACATACATTGTACAAGTCTACTAAAGATCTATATATATATGTATATTCTATGTATTTTGCTATAATTCTATCTACAGGAAATATATTGAATATTTAACAAGATTTTATTGAAAATTATATGGAAAATGTTTTTCTATTTTCATACCCTGAGCTCATTGAAAATGGCAAATGGTTTTGTTGAAATGTCAAATGTATGTAACAGGCAGAAGGAGGCGTGGCAGACGCCATAAAGTGTTATATATATATATATTCTTGATCAAGGAGACAAGCTGAGTCGATATAGCCTTGTCCGTCTGTCCGTCCGTCCGTCCGTATGTGTGAACGCGTCGATCTCAGAACCTATAAGAGCTAGAGACTTGAGACTTGAAGTTTATAGGTTCCTGCATAGCACGCGCAGTTCAAGTTTGTTTCAAGAGAATCGATGACTTTTCCCGTTTTATTGTTATCGATTAAAAACCTTATCGAAAATCAGTTATTCAATTATATCTCGTACATCCTTGGAGCTAGAGTCTCAAAATTTTGTATTTAGATTTATTTATATTTTATACAATTTTGATTTTTATTATCTTTTTTTTTTTTTTTTTTTTGAATTAATAAGTATATTTGAAAACGCAGATCGGACAGTGTTCAGGGTATCTCCTAGTTGGGTTGAGTTTTCTTACTTGTTTTTATTTTTTGTACAATTTAATGAGAATTTCTTAAAGTTTTCTATATGCTTTTGCTTTTGCCTTCAAATTACTCAAATTGCCCGGTATTTGGTATTCGTTGCGCTCTTCACTTTGTTATTTCATTGTCTTTGCTACGTGTGACTTTTGTGGTTGCTGCTCTCGTTGTCGTTGTCGCTGTCGCTGTCGATGTCTTGGCCACTTAGTTAAATAATTTATTTAATTTTTTAATTTACTTTTTTACTCACCTACCGGTCCGCGCCCACTAACCAGGCGCGCCGCTGTGCCCGTCTTTAAGGAAGAGCCGCGCCAGCCCAAAGACAAAGTTGAGAAAAATCGGTTTTAGCTGAAGCCCGAAATGCCGCTAAGCAACGGCATTTTACAAAGCAAAAGACCTCAAGACGCGCGTTGTGATTTAAATGAATTCATTTTCCTTATTACTATTATTATCATTAATAATGTTATTATTATTTTTTTTTTTTTGTTATAATTATATTGTCAACTAGTTTGCAATAAGTATTTAATAGTTTTTTTTTTTTTTTCATTTTGTATTTGTCAATTTTCTGCGTTTGACAGCAAACTCAACGGCTGTTTCTCTGAGGCATAAACATCAATATATATATACATATATAATACACATAGAGCATATGCCTCATTCAGTCACAGCTTCTCCGAGTTGGTTGTGCTTAAATTCCCTTTCACAGTTTTCGATTATTTCTAACTGAAATCAAAAAAGCTGAATTGCAGTAATTACTCATTTTTTTTTCCTGTTGGAGTCGGACTTGAAGAGAAACGCGCGAATGGCTAAATTCTGGAAGTTGCGTATATGTCTATACGTTGTTATATACTTTGTATGGATGTACATTCGTCCAGATGTGTCTGAGTTTTGCCGCAAATACTGGCCATTTCGTAAGCTGGGCTAAGTTGCGCTAGCCGCTTTGCCTATGCCACAAAATGCCGCAAGAATCTGTATTTCCCACACACAAAACACAAAACAAAAAGCTCCAGATCGGGCGCCATGTGAGATGCGATTGATTGATGCAAGGACGAGGCGATGCGGCGATTGGGGACACAAGGACGGCAGCAGAGGAGAGCAGAGGAGAGGCGAGGAGTTAAACACGATCACAGTATTGGATTGCTTGCAGTATTTTGGGGACTAGGCATAAGTTGGCACACATGTGTTCAAAATGTTGGGTTTTAGTTTCAAAGGGGCCAAAATAGTTATGTTCATGAATAAATCAAAAATGTAAAAAACAAAAACAACCAAATTTCGCATTACTTCTGTGTTCATCAAAATAGTAGTGCGACAGCAAAATTTTGCGATAAACATGATCCAGTTTGATCAAGACAATCAATTTGGGGGAAAAGTTATTCAACAATTGGGCTTCCATGCTAAAGCGTAGCCTAAGCACAGTTGCTGAGTCAGCTGCGCAGCTAGCAGAGCGAGTGTGCATGTGTGTGTGTGTGTGTGTGTGTAAAAGAAGCTTAGAATTATTATAATATGAGCTCTGCGCAGTGCTCAGGGCATGTCCTAGTCGAACAGCCTCGCCTGGAGCACTCTCTAACCAAAGCTCCGCAATATTTAGGAACTTCATTAGTTGAAAATTAAGCTAAAATATCATTTTTATGTCAAATTTCAGTCAAAATTTTGAGAAATTATATGAAAAAAAAACATAAATAAACTAACAAAAAAATAAAATAAAAATAAGATAAATTGACGATGGCAGAAGCTAATCCGAAGCCAAAGATTATGGCCTGTGACTTTGAGATCAATGGAAATCTGCACAAGGAGGCCTTCGAGTTGTTCACCGTTGCTCAAGCCAAGATCTTGGGCTTACGTGGCTACATCATGCAGGTCGCTGAAGAGAAGTACATGGGTCAGCTGCAGGGCGAGGGCAAGGTCATCGAGGCGTTCCAAAACCTTATCAAGAGTGCAGCCGAATATGTGGCCGCCATTAAGGAGTTCATCATTAAGAACATGAAGATCATTGAGGAGTTCACCTACGAGGCATTCGAGATCAAGAAGAAAACGGACAAGTGATTGAGATATTTTTTGGTTTGAACCGATTGTAAAACACCCAAAACACCCACCCACATACATATGTAGGTCACGCAAAGTAACCTGATAAGATATCGTTTACTCTCCCATAAAGTTAGTCTTGGTCAAAATCTAGCATATTCTATTCTCTGTCATTGCCAAGCTGGAGAGCTGGAGCCAAAATGCACATTAAACATTTACAGTTAGTTAGTGGGCTGCAGGTAGATATGCGTCGTCATGCGTAATGTCTGTACTTGCGTATTAACCCATATGCGAAAAAGCCGCAGAAATTAAAGGAAATTAACTGTGGCAAGACGCCGGCCACTGTGTGGCACCATCACCATCGGCGGCTAATCAGTCGGCTAAGTGCGGCGGCGACGACGCAAACAGGCACTGATTGCGGTCGGTGTAATTGCAACGCAGTGGCAACGCCGGCGAAGCGAGTAGAGCAGACGCAACAGTGTTGACAGCTTTAAACTTGTGAGTGCTGAGCAAATGGCTTTAGTAGCTAGCGGCTAGAGGCAGCTTGCGACAGTTTAATAATTCAGTGATTAAGCTCATATATAAAGTATGTGTGGAGTTTGTCAACTTTAGTGCTCTTACTACATAAATTCTTTTTATTTAATTAACAGATTACTTAATTATATTTTGAATATTAATTCGCTACCAATTTTATTATACTTACAAAAATGCGCATAAGCATGTCAGAGTTATATTACTACATTAATAATACTAATTTAGTTTTCTATGCTATCACAATATTATATATTATATTTAGTTTAGCTATTTATTATACTTTGCATGCATGCGATATGTTCGCTTATTTCTAGCTTAAAAACGGCTAAATAGTCAGAGCTGCTGTTTGACTTCGGCAATTGGCGCAGTCGCAATCGAATTGGAGGAGTCGTCGTTGTCGTTGCCGTTTCCATCGCCATCATCGTTGCCGAAGCCGATGTCAGTTAGTTTGCTTTGAACACTCGTACGTGAAAGTTGGCGCTGCGTTCGCAGCTCACAGAAAAAAAAAGTTTTGCTCAAACAATTTTGAAAGCGCAGGCGTGCAACGGTTTTTTCCTCTTTCTATTCACGATTTGTTTTTGTTATCGTTTGAGTGTGTTTGTTTTTTTTTTCTTCTCGTTTATTATGTAGTGGAAAGCATATGAATTTTGTGCATATCTTAAAGAGTTGTTTCGCATTCCATATAGTTTTTTTTTGTGTGTTTTTTTTGTTGTTTTTTTCCTCTCGCAATTTGATGATCGGTGCAATTTTGCTGAAAACTAATGAAAATATGCAGCAACATTAATAACAACAGCCGAGACAACAACAAAGTCAACAGCAGCAATTACGAGTGCTTCGTACCAGCCCATTACGGCCAGAGGAAGTGGTAAGCAAATATGCATTGCATTTATGATTATATTTATTTTATTTTATTCATAAGAAAATCATGCAATTAATAAAAGTAATAATAATAAAAGACCAAATCTGGCTGACTCTGACTGCCTAGTCCAGCTGACATACATATAGTGCGCAGGGGCATGGACACACACACACACACAAGTGCGGCTACAGATGCAGATACAGATACAGATACAGATACAGCTGCAGATACAGATAAATTTGCACAGATACAAACAAGCTAGACATAACCTCATTAAAGTTGTCGCCGTTGTTGTCCTCATTTTATCCGGCTGCCACTGAGCCCAGCCATCATGAAGTTGGAGCCGCAGTCGCAGTCGCCGTCGCAGTCAGCGTCGCAGTCGGAGCCGTCTTCGATTATTGAGCCGTTTGACTTTTTCTCAACAGCGACGAACCTGTTACCAAAGTAGCAAAAAAAAGAGTATAAAAGAAAAAAAAGAAATAAATATAAAAATATATATATATATATAAGTATATAGTATATATATATAATAAAAAAAAAAAACATTTTGCTGCTGCTGGCTGCCTCTAGAAATCTGTATGCGAGACAATCTTAAAGCTCTTTTTCTGTCGATACACTGCAATTAGATCAGGGTAGCAAAACATGTTCATTCAGGCTTTGCGGGTTTACGCATGACTGGACCAGTTCGCATGGTTTCAGCTCAAATACATAACTTTATCAGTTTATGGCTAATAAACTTAATTAAGAATAGAAATTTCCTGCATAAGGAAAAAATTAGGTTTAAATTCAGCAAGTGAATTTGAATGCTTAAACAGCAATTTAATAATAATTGTTAATTATATTAAATATATGAAAAATATTAAATATATTAATTTTTACATTATTTCTATATATTAATTTCTAAATTTTTTTTATAATTTAAATTTATTTATATCAAGAAATGTATATAGTCTTAAACCATTTACAGTTACAACTGTAGAGTATGCTCAGTTCGGTCTTATTCATTTGTTATTCAATTTTTGATTTTACTGAACTTTTTGCTGGTTGTATTTGTTATTCCTGTTGTTGTTGTTGCCATGAACTTGCTTTTTGGCCAAAAGCCTGGGCTGGCCAAAAAGGTAAAAAAAAAAATACAGTTTAGCACTCGCAGCACGCCGCGTTTCGGAGCAATTTTCGTTTGGATTCGCCCGCCTCAATTTGTTGCCTCTTGCCTCTGAGTACTCTTGGTGCCCGCCCCATTCTAGCTGCTATACGCACGGTTAACCTCAGATAACATGAAAATTATTACATTACCGTGCCGCATCATGATAATTGGCGCGCTTGAAATCTACTTTTGCCACAGCTTCAATTTGCTTTGCCCACCTGCCTGCCCACCTGCCCACCTGCCTGCCCTCTTTGGCATCATGAACGTTTCTAATCGACGTCAGCCTCATCATCCAAAAGGAATTGAAAGTGCGCGCGCATGCGCAATTAAGGCCAAGTGCGCAAAAAACAAAACAAAACAAAGGCAAAACAAAGGCAAAACTCAACTAAATAAAATAAAATAAAATAAAAACAAGAAACTGAGACCCAAAAACAACAACAACAACAAAAACAGCGCACAAAGTGTATAAAAGTCAACTGAAATAATGACAACAACAACAACAAAGGCAACAAAAGCTTCCAACGCGAAGGCTGAAGTGGAGCGAGTGCCGCAAAAATTCACTTTTTATATTTTGGGGGCACACAGAACGCGACTCCACCAGGCACAGCCTCGTTATAAGCAACAACACGTCTAGAGTCACACACACACACACACACATACACAGGTGTGTTGATGGCGAGTGAGTTGGTGAAAATCAACATACAGGTTATACAGATTTATGATCACTTTCTGATACTGTTCGCTGAGTGCGTCCGTTCATCAGGCGCCCGACTGCCCCACCATGAACACCATCCCACCGCCCCGCTGTCCCGTAAATGTAGGTGAGCTTCAGCTATACATAGACTACTACTACCTGCACAGATATACATATACTATGTATGTACCTGCACATAGATGGCAACACATTAACGCCAGAAGATGTGCGCCCGGCCAGCCACAGATCGAGGTCAGCGCAGCTAGCCAAAGCCAAGCCAAAAAGATCTTGGTGAAAAGGCAATTTGAATGTCACGGCGATTATTATACATTATTTCGACTTTGGCATTTATTAGAAATTATTTGTCATTTCATTCAGCAAATGGCACAGGCTACATTACCTGTGTTTTAAGGTGTTTTTTTCTATTATTTTTTTTTTAAATATGAAAGTTGGAAATTTCAGCTAGGAATGAATTTTTCTATTTATTATTAATGTTTTTTTAAATTATATTTTATTTAAGCTGTGTTCATAAAAATAGTAGTGCCACTGTTGGACAGCAAAATTTTTGAAAGCAATTTGAGTAAATATATTTTAAATATTTATACTATATATACTCGTATATATGTATGTAAATTGTCGTTTCAAATTGTTTGTTGCTGTCCAACATTTCAGTGGCACTACTATTTTCATGAACAAAGTTGTATATACAAACAGTGTTCATAAAAATAGTAGTGCCACTGAAATGTTGGTTAGCAAAAATTTGCGATAAACTTAATATTTTGAAAAACAATTTGAATATATATAATTTTAATATTTATATTATAATACTCGTATATATGTTTGTAAATTGTCGTTTCAAATTGTTTTCAAAATATTATGTTTATCACAAAATGTTGCTGTCCAACATTTCAGTGGCACTACTATTTTCATGAACACATTAGTCAATACTGCTTTGTGCATAAAAATAGTAGTGCAATTAAAATGTTGGGCAGCAACATTTTGTGATAACTATATATATATATATATATATATATATATATAGTTTCTGTTTTGTGAAAATGTATGTAACAGGCAAAAGAAGGCGTGGCAGACAGCATCAAGTATATATGTATATATCCTTGAGCAGGTTGACAAGCTGAGTCGATCTATGTCCGTCTGCCTCGTAAGCCACAAAACCTTGAAATTTAAAATATATTTTGGTGCATATCATACACACTACGACTTCTAATTTCAATAACTCTTTCCATTTCCTTACTATCGATAATAATCGAGCTAAGGAAATGGGCGAAGTGATTTTATTTAGTTTTCTTTTATTTGATTTAGTTTTTTCAACGTTGCTTCAATACCATAAAAGCTAGAGATTTCAAATGTGCCGTATAGACTCTTATGGATACACCGATTTGGAATATTTCGCATTTGTTGATACGTCCACTCTTTACCCCTGAATTTTCAAAATATAAAAACCTAGTTCAATTTGTAGAGACTTGTGCTTTGGCAAATAGATACATCTATTTGTCATTATCATGCTCTCAAAAATTGTTTATATTTTCAGCATATGGCATAATGGCTTTCAATGGAAAGGAAAGTCTTCAAATTATTAAAGATATTATAGATAAATTTTCTTATTTTTTGTTATTTTTATTTCTGAATATTTTCCCAATTAAACATAAAACTCAGTCGCATTCCCATTACCTTTAACACAGTTGTATTAATTAGTTTGAATAGCGACTGTTGCTGGAGTTGGTATTCTGAGAGCAGTGATTGATGGTTTGACTGGTCAGTTCAAGGCAAACACTTTTGCTTAGTTCTGTTAGCAATTTGCTTGTGAGCCAAGCTAATGTAGCGGAAAGTGTCTTCAGCAGCTGCAGCATTTAAGCGATGGGGCTAAGTTGTTCTGTTAGTGTAATTCCAGACTGTTTCACATGCTTTTTTGCTGGCTCTAAAGTTAGCAATTGAAGTAATCTGCTTCGGCTTCAGTATTCAGTTGCAGCTTTAGTTCCAACTTCATTTGTAGTCAAGATAGCAATTGATTCTTGAGTATCAGCTTCGGCTCCACTTTCAGCTCCAATTTATGCTCCAATTTCTACTCCAGTTTGAGCTTCAGTTCCAGCTTCATTTATAGTAAACATAGCGATTGATTCTCCAACTCATTCTCTCAGCTCCAGCTACAGTTTAAGCTACAGTTTTAGTTCCAGTTTTCAACTTCAGCTTCAATTTTCAAATCCACTGCAGCTCCAGTTCCAGCTGTAGCATTCCGATAAAGTTTTAGCTCCAGTTCCAGCTACAGTTGCAGTGTTCAGATCCAGCTCCAGTTCCAGATCCAGTTTCAGCTCCAATTCCAGCTTTAGCTACAGTTTTCAGCTCATGTTTTAGTTCCAGTTCCCACTTAAGTTCCGTTTTAGTTCCAGTTCCAACTTCTGCTCCAGTTTTCAAGTCCACTTCCAACTCCAGCTCCATTTCCAGCTCCATCTCCAGTTCCAGCTGCAGCTTTCCGATCATGTTTTAGTTCTACTTCCAGCTGCAGTTGCAGTGCTCAACTCCAGTTGTCAGCTCCAGTTCCAGCTTCAGCTCTCAGCTTCAGCTCCAATTTCAGTCCAGTTTTAGCTCCAGTTCCAGCTTTAGCTGCTGTTTTTAGCTCAAGTTTTAGTTCCAGTTCCAGCTTCAGCTTCAGTTTTCAACTCCACTTCTAGCTCCATCTTCAGCTCCATTTTCAGCTCCAGCTCCAGCTTTACCTCTAGTTCCAGCTTCAGCTCCAGCTCCAGTTCCGGCTCCAATTCCAGCTCTAATTGTCAGCTTCAGCTCCAGCTTCAGTTGCAGCTTTCCGATCATGTTTTAGCTCTAGTTCCAGCTTTAAATGCAGTGTTCAGCTCCAGCTCCAGTTCCACTTCCAGCTCCACTTCCAGCTAAATCATTTCATAATTTCAACTGCGCCCAGGCAGCTGCCGCTTGCAATAATTGTAAATTGCATAGAACGCGCATGGGTCACGGCTCGATGGCGCTGCCGCTGGCTCCAGCTTGGCTGGAGTTAAGACTTCCTTGGTTGCGCTTCCCATGCCCAGAGCAGAAAACACCAACACCAACACCAACAACAACAACAACATTTTGATATCAATTTGGATGCTTTTGCAGCTTAAATATCGCTTGGTACACAGAACAAAGAACTTTGAATGTTTCGAAAATCTCTCACGGCGGCAGCAGCAACAACATGGCAACTGGCTTGTTCTAGCCATACCCTGTAGTTGCTGCCATGATGGGCAATGATGATTGTGATAACTATTATGATTAGATATGGATAATGCCTGACAAATAAAATGTTGACAAGATCTTGAATGAATTTCTATATAGTAAAAAAAATTTCAAGTCTCTAGCTACAAACGGACAGTCGGACAGACGGACAGTCGGACAGACGGACATACAGACGGACATGGCTATATCGACTCAGTTCGTCACCCTGAACAAAAATATATATACTTTATGGGGTCTGCCACGCCTCCTTCTGCCTGTTACATACATTTTAACAAAACCAATATACCCTGTTTTCCCATTTTCAATGGGCTCAGGGTATAAAAAAATAGATTTTAGCCAAAATAATAATTTGAGTGAGAGCGCGAAACTTCTAGAGCTCAGCAATATCAATATCAATCGCTACTACAGGGTATTTCGTGTGAAGAGCACTTGTTGCTCTGCTTCTCTTCTTCTTCTTCCTCTTCTTCTTTTTTATATAATATTTTGTTGCTGATGTTGGCATAAACTTGGCTCTTAGCCCGCCTTAATGCAAACAAACGGCAGCAGCAACAAGCCTTGGGCCACACAGCAGCAGCGCATCAGCAGCGCTGGAAAGTGAACGGGAATTGGATTGGAAATGGGAATGTGTTGATGTGTGTGTGTGTGTGTGTGTGTGTGTGTGTGTGTCTGTGTGTGTGTGTGTGTGTAAGTCACAATGGCAACATCTATATGAACATTGCCAAGCCATATTTCCCGATTGTTTGTTTATTCTTTGGCAAAGACAACGGCCAATGTCTATATGCGCTGCGATTTCGGATAAACAAAACTGAGCGTGACTAATGGCTGACCAAGCCCCAAGAGCAAGACGACAGCAGCAGCAGCAGCAACGTGGGAAAGCTAGCAATCGCCCACGTTATATAGTTTCTGATCTTTTTGGCTAGGATTTGTTTGCAGCTGGCAACGGGCAACGGGCAACGGGCAATGGCCAGTGAAAGCGTTTTGTTGCATGTGCCACGGCTGCCTGCTCCGCATTCGTAATTGTTGCTCTTGTGCCGATTCAAGCGTTGCTCATTTAATTGCCCCACAACCGCCATCAGCCCGGATATTGAGCTGATATTATTACCCCTATCTCTCTCTCCCCCTGCCTCTCTCTCTCTCTCTCTCTCTCTGCAATCTGTTAATTGGTCTTGCAATTGACCAAAACTGGATTTGCATATGCTTGGCAACTGTCATATAGCTGTCATTGCCATCATCATTAGCAGCAGCAACAACAACAACTACAGGCAGTGCCAACTTCCTGCGCTGTTAGACATTCGCGATGCGAGTTGGCCAGCACCAAAAGCAGTCAAAAGCATAAATTTCAGCTCATTTGCGTGAAATAGTTGCGGCGATCTGCTGCTGTCATGGGCAAGAATTTCGGCTCATTACGCCAACGCGTTTGCGACAATTTAAGGTCAATAGTATTACACAAAAAAAAAAAACGATATAAAAAGAGTTTATATACAATATACAATATATATATAAATAAAACCCATTGAGGCATTAAACTGGCCTACGTGCCTTGCACTATATATAGGCATTCTATTGTGCTTTACATAGACAGCGATACCCTTTACTCATTGCGTAAGTGAGGCGAGTTTCGCTACTGGCAAGTTATCGATAACAGATTATCGATAAGAATTATTGAGACGCCCCACAGAGCAGCTTCTACTTGTATATATAGCTATTACTTTCTATAATTGCAAACATGCTAATGTTATCGATATCGATATATTACATATCGATTTGTTGTTACTGTATGCAGGCTGCCTAAATTGCATTGCTTACATTTTTAAATAACACTAAAAACAACTCTAAGTCCAGTCAAAGCTAAGTTATCGAAAATATGCAGTTGCACGTATATCGATAAATATGTTTCTTATAGAAATATCGATATATCAGGCTTCAAATATTATATTTTAATTTTCTTTATTATTTGTAATCAAAAAATCAATATATACAAGTTTTACTATAATTGAACATGTTGTTATCGGTTATCGATAACCATAAAAACGTTGTTCAGACTTTGATTGGGAAGTCAAATGAAGAATGTCGCCTAGCAGGCTCTTAATATGTAGATTAGGGCTATAAAGGGAAGTTAATATGATACTCTGTAAACTATATAGCTAAAAAAACATCGATAACATTACAAATAACGATAACAAAAGTAGTTTTGAGAGTAACTCTAGGCAGTTAATGTTTCTACACATATACAGGGTATGTGCTAGTCGCGCTGATGCCACAGACAAATGCTCACTTGCTATACGTTTTTGCTAAGCTTCAACATTTTCGGTGATTGTTGCCCGCATCAATTTGGGCCACTTGATTGTTTCGGGCTTTGCCCATATGGAAATAAAAGCAAACAAAAGCTATTGCCAACAGTTATGCATAGATAGTTAGATACCCAACTTGGGGCTCTAGCTGGTCAGTGGGTGTACTTGTAGTGCTTCGAAAGCACAGAGCACAAACTAAACAACAATGAAACAAAAGCAGCAACAGCTAAACACTATTTGGCTATAACCATTCAATGAAGCCCTGTTATGTTGGCCAACTTTATGCGCTTCTACAAAATCATATATATTCTAATTTAATACAATTTCTAAATCAAATTACTCCACGAACTGAGAGCGAATCATTAAAAAGTTAATTAATCTTCGATGAAATAAGACGGAAGTACTTACGTTCCAGTTGGTCATAGCCAACTGCCGAATACTCTGTCATCAATGTCTGTTTGAGTTTTACAAACCACTTTTGTTCATTTTGCAATTGATCAAAGATATATGTATTATTTTTTATATTATATTTTAAATATATAATTATTATATTTAATAAAATTTTTAATAGAACTTTTTAAGATTTATAATTATTTTTTTTATAAAAAATCACAAAAACTTGAAATTTTATTATAGAAATTTCCTAAAAGCAGTTTTAAATACATTTAAAATATTTTAAAAATTATTAAAGATCGTAGAAGAAGAAGCCAAAGAGCAAGAAATATTAAATTTATAGTTTTTATCAACAAGAATAATTGAACTAATGCATTTTTAAATGAGTTAGTTTATTTATAATATCTATAAGTATTATTATTAGAAATAAAAGAAGGTAAAAACTCTTTATTCTATTTACAAGAACTAGAAAAAAAACATTTAAAAAGTTATTTCAGGTAAAGGCTATAGAAAGATGGAAGTTATAGAGATATTTGCTAAAAATAAAGTTTAAATAATTATAAAACTTATTTATTTATATATTATTTGCTAGAAAATATTTTTATACCCTGAACCCATTGAAAATGGGAAATCAGGGTATAATGGTTTTGTTAAGCTGCCAAATGTATGTAACAGGCAGAAGGGGGCGTGGCAGACCCCATAAAGTATATATATTCTTGATCAGGGAGACGAGCTGAGTCGATTTAGCCCTGTCCGTCTGTCTGTCTGTCCGTCTGTCCGTCTGTCCGTCTGTCCGTCTGTCCGTCTGTCCGTATGTATGAACGCGTCGATATCAGAACATATAAGAGCTAGAGACTTGAAATTTTTTTTGGAAGTCCCTGTATAGCACGCGCATATCGAGTTTGTTTTAGAAAATCGATAACTATTCCCGTTCTTTTGTTATCGATTAAAAACCTTATCGAACTGAAGTAAATAAATTATATCTCGTACATCTTTGGAGCTAGAGTCTCCAAATTTTGCATTTAGTTTCATTTATATTTTATACAATTTCGGTTTTTGTTAGATTTTGGATATTGGTTCAAAATTTTTCAAAAATTTTCAAATTGAAGGTTAGTTGCAAATATAGCCAATATGTGAATGAGTTTACAATTTTATACAACTGCAAAATATTCAATATAATATGTAGATCATATGCTGAAAATTTCATTGAAATCCATTAAGTATCACAGAAGTAATTAAACAAAACGTTTTGTCAATTGCAACATGTGACCAGAAACCCACCCCTGTTTTCATTTTTTCTATACATGTGCACACATACATTGAGACATTCGAATGCGAGCATTCTTGTCTGTTCTAAGAATCACAACAATAACAGCTGACTGCGTGAATTTTGCTATAATTCTTAGCTGCCTTTAGTTTCAAATTTGCTACTGCTTGGCTAAGCAGTGCAGTGGCGGTGTTGATAGAAGCGGGGCACGCCGTGCCGTGCGAGCAGATCTGGGATCGAGCCCCGCCGATGTCAAATATTTTATGTCGTATTTTCTTAATTTTTTTCTTTTATTAAATTATTATTACTCTTTAAAAATTATATTATATTCTTTAAAAAAAAACATGCTTTTTGATTGTGAAAGTGCAAGATTAGCAATTTGATTAAATTTTGTATAAGTTTGTGATGTATACAAGATACGGAATACATTTAAAAACGCAGATCGGACGGGGTTCAGGGGATCTCCTAGTCGGGTACCCCCGACTAGAGTTTTCTTACTTGTTTTAATATTTAATAGTTTTAAAATTGAAGACAAAAGAATATAAAAATTCTTTATTTTATCTATATACAAATTGTTTTCAGATAAAGAATTTAGCAAGAGAATTTATAACTAAAAACAAATATATAAACAAGTAAGAGTGCTCTAGTCGAGACTGCTCGACTAAGAGATACCCTGAACCCTGCGAAGATGCGATATTCAAATCATTTTACGCTTCTTTTATATATACATACATACAAACAACACATACACACACACACACATGCACACACACACACATGCACACGCACGCACAAGCACTTTCTCTGCTACTGCGCAGTTTACGTAGCGACTGCGCGCGGGCAGCGCTTGTGCTGCAGTATGGGCTATATTTTGGAAACTTATTTGTTGAATAGGTTTGCTTCTAGATGGACTTTCGTAATCAAACTTTTACAGCGTAATAATGACATTCATATTTATGTATTTGCCGAGTATTGCACAAGTCTCTAGTATTTGAAATACGTTTTTTTTTCAAATTTGGGAGGAAGGGGGCGTGGTATCCAAAATCCAAAAATTGCAAAATGTTTTTATTCATTACACGGATACACACAGTAAATCTGAAATGTATAGCTATAACGGTATTCAAAAACGAAGAAAAGTTATCGATTTTTATAGATAATAAGAAAATGGGATGAGTTATCGAAAAAAATTGATAAATTCGTACTGCGTAGGGTATACACGAGTATACATTTCAAATTTCAGATCTCTAGCTTTTGTGGTTTGCGAGATCGCTGCGTTCACACGGACGGACGGACGGACGGACGGACAGACGGACATGGCTATATCGACTCAGTTTGTCGAGCTGATCAAGAATATATATACTTTATGGGGTCTGCTACGCCCTCTTCTGCCTGTTACATACATTTTCACAAAAACATTATACCCTGATTTCCCATTTTCAATGGGTTCAGGGTATAAAAAAAACTATTGTTTTTATAGGTTTTGCACAATAGTTAGGGTATATAATATTCTATGAATTTTGCTGGCTGAAAACTGAGCTTTATTATGTTGCGGAAGCATTTAAATCTTGTGTTTGTATTATTATTATTATTTATGCGCTGTTCTTTATGCGCGCGCTGAGAGATCAGCTAAACTAATTGAACGCATTAAATGTGATATTAAACGGTAATTTTAGCGATTGGCTGCAACAGGTAAAAGGTCGCCGATGATGACATTGGCTGACATTCACCCAGTGCCTAATTCCAATTGGAAATTTCAAAGGCTGGTTGGCTTGTTGGCTGGCCCACTCCCATTTTGAAAGATCAAAGCCAGAGTCGATTATGTCGATGCTCGACAGCGCCAAGGTCATTGCTGCTGATGATGTTGGGCTGTCACTGGAACTGGTCACACAGCCCGTTGCCATGTACACACCCAGCCACAGATGTGTGTGTGTGTGTGTGTGTGTGTGTGTGTGTGTGTGAGTGTGTGTGTGTGTTAGTTGCTTTTCACCATGGCTTTATTTATGCCCATACATTAATGTCAATCGACTGGGCGGTCTCGAATTCCGTTTACAGCTGGAATGCTGCAAGTGGCGCAACGACTGCAACGACTTAAGCTCCATAAGCTCGCTGATGTGTGTGGCAGATGAACTTGCCAAATGCTGGGGGCAAGGGGCATAAATACATAAATTAGGCAAGTTGCAGCCGCTTTGAATGGCCATCAAAATTGTCAACGTTAACGTAATCATAAGCGTATCATTGGTGACGTCACACACCACAAGCGGAAACTTCTTTGTTGACCTTTTGCAATCATCAATTGATGCAAAACGAAAGTCAAATTTTGTTCACAGATTTCCAAATCGCATACAAATTAACGAAACCGAAACCGAAACCGAAACCTGAAATTGAAATGCATTTTGATTGCGTCTAAATGAAAAAGAAAATCAAAGAAAAAATAACTAAAGAGCGATAAATAAATAATATAAAAGAAAAGTTTAGCTAAAGTTACTATTGTTGTTGTTGTTGTTGTTGTTGTTGTTATTGCATTAATTGTGGTTGTTGCTTTCGTCACGCTTACACAATGTTAGCCATACCCTATGTCCATTTAACTAGGCTAATATGGGGTATTTGGGATAACTGCAAATCCATGCAACAGTCAAAGATATATTTTGATACGATTGGCTTTAAGCCAAGTTCTTTGCTTGGTATCTGCAGACAAGTTGTGCGAATTAGTTGTGGATCTGCCTAGCTGAATACGTTTAACTGCGGTGGTGTTCAGTTTTATATTCCGGCTCGATCTCCGGTTCGAAGGACCTTGAATACGTTTAACTGCGGTGGTGTTCAGTTTTATATTAATTCTTTATTCTTCTGAGCCAGTGTATATATACCCTGACTCATGTATAAAATCAACCTTTAAATCTTATCTATTGCTGAGTTTGTAAGGCTCAGCGTTGATCTGTCTTATTTTAGATTCCAAACATGTGGCCCTTATCTGTTGGTGTTGCACTCCCTGCTAGTCGTTGAGTGCGAAGAAGGCATGCTTACAATCTTTGTATATTATCGTATGTTCAAGCCTGAACACTAGCTGTGCTAGCTTTTAATGCCAATGAAGTGTCTCCTGTTCTGTTAGTCGAGACTCAAAGAATGCCTTAAGCTTTGATTTTTCCTCTAAATATAAAACTACATATTTTCTTTAAGTAATTTTTTTCTTAAAGAGGCTCAATTTTGTGGGCTACACAAAAAAATTGGTCAGCTTCGTTGCCAAATTGAGCGAGATATTCAAAGTTGAATTTGGCTGCACTATGAAAATATTCTGAAAAGCAATTTTTAGCTAACTTTTTTTAAGCCTTTTCTTTAATTTAAAAAAAAAATATATTTGCTGCAATGATGCTTAAGCTTATTTTGTTTTATTTTAAGCAGAATAATACAGAGTTTAATAGAACAAAATTATAGTGCAATATGGTGCAATTCAAAAGTTCCAGGACTTTATAAAAAAAATAAAAAATAGATTTTCTTTGGCAAAAATTTTATTGGTCGCCTTCGAAATAGTCCCCTTCGGACTGAATACAACGATTTGCACGATCAAGAAGATTATCAAATGACTTTTTTAGGTCATCCTTCGGTATGGCGTTGAGTATGGCGGTCGAAGCCTTTTGAATAGCATCAATGTCAGCATACCGTTTTCCTTTCATTGCCAAATGAAGTTTTCCGAACAAGTAGAAGTCGCAGGGTGCCATATCAGGCGAATACGGTGAATGGTTGATGGTTAAAATGTGATTTTTGGTCAAATAATCCGTCGTGAGCGTCGAACGGTGAGATGGCGCATTATCATGCAACAATCGCCAGCTTCCTTCTTCACGGTATTCTGGCCGACGGACACAACAAAAGTACTGTCACTTTTAGCGCGATATCTCGGCTTCTATACGTCCGAATGTCATGAAAATTTGACACAACATGACAGAGAAATAGACAATCAAACGATAAAATTTCAGACAGATGGCGCCACTAGAAAGCGCGAAAAAGTCCTGGAACTTTTGAATGGCACCTTGTAGCTCAAACGATATAGAAAATATTTAACATTTACGGAGAGCGTGAAGGGCGCACTATTCTGATGGCGCGCTCTTTATATATTCCTGATCAAATCTATATGACTAAGCTGAGCTCAAGCATTCACTTGATAAGAGCTGAGATTTTGTGGTTTCTAATGGAGCCCAACTTGTTTAGGCCAAATCGATATTTATCGATAACAACACTAGGTCCAGATCGCAACTCCCTTAGCAAGTGCTAAATGAGTGGAAAATCTCAGTGAGTTCAGCAAATCGAATTGAGATTCAAATTCCTTTGCATTATTTAGTTAACTTTAGTTAGCTTTTCAGCTATTTATAGATATTTTATGTGGGATTCGAATAAGCTTAAGGCGTATCTGCTCGCTGAGCACTCGAAAGTAAAACGTTTTAGTTCGTAATTTTTGCTATAAATTTATTTTCAACTGATATACAAACACATGTATATAAACTATAGTTAGTTTAATTGTATTTTATGGTGCGTTTATTATGCAAGCAACAACAACAACAACAACAACAACAAGAACAACAACATTAGCAAACTCCAATTCGGAATCGCTGAATTCAATTAAAAATTCACAATCAACAATAAATAACAAACTCTAGCGCTTGGCGGCATTTGCTTTGGCTCGGACTTTGAGATATCAATGCAAAAAATACAAAATAAATAAATGAATGAATAAAAAATATATAAAAAAAATTAAATTAACAGCGCATGGCAGCGCTGTGCACAGTGGTGCAAACTAACAAAAAAAAAAAAATATTTAAAAAGATTCAAGATATAATAAAATTTAATCAAATTTTAAACATATCAAAAAATTCAAATAAAATATTATTTAATTTAAAAATATTTAATAAACTTTAATAAATTTAAAAAAGTCAATAAAATATAAAAATATTTCATAAAATTTAATAAAATTACAAACACTTAATAAAATTTTAAAAAATTAAACAAAATTTGGTAAATTTCTATAAATGAAAACAAAATTAATAAATGTATTAAAATTTAAAAAAATACAATAAAATTTAATAAAATTTAAAAATATTTAATATAATTTAATAAACATTAATAAATTTATAAAAGTCAATGAAAGTTTATAAAATATGAAATATTTCATAAACTGTAATAAATGTATAAACATTTAAAATATGTAAACAAATTTAATAAAATTAGGTAAACTTTTAAAAATTAAAAAAACATTAATAAATGTTAATAAAAACAATATTAAGTAAAATAATTATAAACATTTAAAAGAGTGTAATAAAATTTAATAAAATTTGGTAAAAATTAATCAAATTTTAAAATATTTCATAAAATGTAATAAAATTATAAATATTTAATAAAATGTAATAAAATTTGGAAAAATTTCATAAATTAAAAAAAAGTATTAAAAAATTTTTAAAATGTAATAATATTAATAATTAATAATTTAATTAATAATTAAAAATTATATTAAAATGTAATAATATTTCATAAAATGTTACAAATTTATAAACATTTTAAAAATGTAATAAAATTTAGTAAACTTTTATAAATTTAAAAAAAAAAATTGTTTAAATTATTTTACATTTTAAAAATTTAAAAAATTTAATAATATTTCAAAAAAATGTTACAAATTTATAAAAATTTAAAAAATGTATTAAAGTTTAATCAAATTTAGTAAACTTTTATAAATTAAAAAAAAATTGCTTAAATTATTTTAAATTTTAAAAATTAAAAAAATGTCTAAAAGCTTACAAAGTTTTATTACAATATTTAATAAAATTTAAGAACTGTTAATAAAATGTAAAAACATTTAAAGTTAGCTAAGTTAGGTAAGCCGCATAGGCATGGGTATAAAAAGTGTATTATAAAAATATGTTTATTTCTGAAAATCCATAAATATATTTATAAATGTCAATCAAAATGCAAAAACGCAAGCAGAACAGTCTACACTCAATACTACTTCAAAGTAGTCGGCATTAGGACTCATTATGAATGATTAAATTCAAATTTTTGCTCTAAAACATTTTCTATTGATTTTTGTTGATTTTTTCTAGTTTTAAGAAACAAATTATGAATTTGTCCCAGTTAATTAATTCTTTGAAAATATTTTGTTTAATTTTTATATAATTTTGTTGTATATTTTATTGGATATAAACAAGTTGAAGTATATTGATAATTACAAAAATATAATAATAATATTTGTTTGGTTAATAAATAAATAGGAATTTATGTTTATAGCTGGATTTTATGGGAGTATTAAAAGTGTTTGGGTTAACTGTGCCAGCTTGATTCAGTCTCCAGCTCTATTATTATGAGCTCAAGTTACAATCGAGTTGGCACCGCTAAGCCAAACATTTCAAAAATTCCCATGAAATCGAGCTATAAACATATTTATTCCTATTTATTTATGCTCTCTAACATAAATATTCCCTTGGTATTTATTCTCTATAAATAATATTTTGTTATTCTTCGAGTTTGGTTTTCTTACTTCAATTTCTTGTTTATAAATTTGAGTCTTTAATCTAAACTATTCGAGTATTTCACAAATGACTCAATTTCATGTTTATATTCAATTACAAATTGCATTTGTCACACTGTGCGACTGTTTAGTTAGTACTCAGTGTGCATAAAACTGCGACTGCGACGGCGACGGCGACGGCAACGGCAACGGCGGCTGTGAGCGTGGGAAAAAGCGCTGGGGCAGCTGGCTTGGGGCCAGCTCTCTGCTGCCTTGTCCCTGCTCTCTGGCCAGCGACGTTGACATGGTCAGTCGACAGCGACTGTGACTAACTTTGCCCGTTTCAGTTCCAATGGCCAACGCATTGACTACTGACTGACTGCCTGATACTCTGTCTGTGTGCAAGGACTTCAGATCAGAGACGCAAACTCTAACTTAGGAACTTAAGCTTAATAGCTTCAAGATATGGTCCAGAGTTAAATGATAAATCTCTAAGAGATCTTTGAGCCAACAATTGCAGTTCAAGTTAGTTGAAACTATTAGCCAAATAGAGATGCTAGATCTAGTTTGTTTGAGTCTATGACTCAAGGCACAAGCGTCTCTCAACTCTCTTGGCATATTAGCCATATTTAGTTCGACTCGTAATGCAGTTGTGGGCGTAGCACCTACTTGCTACTACCATCCATGCCCAACATGAAATGACAGCGTGCGACTTGAACGTGCTTTTAGGGTCAAAAACACTTTTTCGAAATCGAATGCAAATGCGAAATTCTGATTGAATTGGATCTGAGCGATGCGGATCTGAGGCGCGTTGCTTATGATTTCTTGTTCTGTATTTCGATGTTGGCCAGAAAGACTTATGCGACTTTCATTGATGGAAACTTTCAAAGCAACAACAAAAACAGCTCAAAATCAAGCCAACGGAGAACGAGCCGGCGGGCAAAATTTTGCGAACAGGTTTTTCATTTGTTTTGTTTTTGCTTTGGTTTTTTAACATTTTTTTTCGCATATTTTTTATTTTTTTTTTGCCTTTTGCTGGCTTCGTTTTCTCAGTTGTCTTTCGGCCAGATACGCAGATACATTTTGCAGATACTTCAATTCATTGGCATCGCCATCAAACTAACAGTTAGCTGCTAATGTGTGTGTGTGTGTGTGTGTGTGTGAGAGTGTGTCCATGTGTGTGTGAGTGTGTGTGTGTGTCCACGTGTGTGTGTGCTTCACAAACCATCAGCAGAAGTACATAAATTACATTGGCAGTTTGACGACGCCGACGCCGACGCCGACGTCATCATCGTTGAAGTTGTCGCCTGATCCGGGCATTGTTTGAGCCGGGCCTACAAAAGTCTCCAAAGATTTTTATTGGCCCGTTCGGCGTCGCTCAGCCTTACGGTCCGGTTTAATGCGTTTTAGCGAGCACATAACAAATAGCAAATGCGAAAATAATAATAAACAGAAGAAAAAGAAGTAAAAAAAAAAACACAGACAAATCAAGCAAAGCGTAGAAACATCTTGTGAAATATTCATGTATCTGGCAGTCGCACAGCCCGCCGCCAACTATCTAGAAATTGCAATGCAATTAACTACAGCAAAGCCAGAGACGTCGCAACGTGAAAAGCATTCGAGCCGCAATCGACACGTATTTCCATTGAATTCAATCGAACCGCTAACCATCGGACGAGCCTCAATGGAGTTGGGTTATCCAACTTCACTGAATGCCACGCGCGCATGGAACGCGCGCTTAACTGTTGCAAAGTTGTTTTCATGCTCGCTCATGTTCGTGCAGAGAAGGGTATATTGGCTTGCTGCGAATTCCATCTCAGAGACTCGTCCATACCTTAATGGAGTTTGCTATTCAACTTTAGTGAACTTAAGTGCTGCAAAGTGGTTTTTATACTCGTTCAGTCTGTGGAGTAGAGTATATTGGTTTTATAGAAAGATCAACTTATAGACTCATCTACAGATGAATGTCAATGAATATTGTTATTCAACTTCATCAAACTTTAATGTTGCAAAGTTGTTTTTATACTCGCTCATGCTGCGGAGTAGAGTATATTGGTTTGGTACAAAGATCAACTTATACAATAGAGTCGTATATACCTCAATGAAGTCGGTTATTCAACTTCATCGAAATTAACTTTAGTATGTTAACAATTTTGCAGCAGAAGTTGTTTTCATACTCGCTCATGCTGCGGAGTAGAGTATATTGGTTTGCTGCAAATCTCATCCCAGTTACTTGTCCACACCTTAATGGAGTTTGCTATTCAACTTCATTGAACTCAACTGCTGCAAACTTGTTTTCATACTTGTCCATCTTCGTGCAAAGAAGAGTATATTAGTTTTATAGAAAGACCAACTTATAGACTCATCTTTAGATGAATATCAATGAATATTGGCTGCAGTAAAGAGTATATTGGTTTGGTGCATAGACTATTTTATAGACTCGTATATACTTTAATGGAGTGTGTTATTCTGCTTCATCGAACTTAACTTTAGTTTGATAACAACTTTGCAGCAGAAGTTGTTTTCATACTCGTTCAGGCTGCAATAAAGAGTATATTGGCTTTGAGCAAAGACCATCTCTTTCTCCTCCGTCTGCATTGGGCATTTGTAATAGATACTCATCTCTACTCTACTACTCATCTCTACTATCTAAACACTAAGCGCGTGTCTGCATCTGCTACAGATCGAAATTTGATCAGTTACCAATTACTGTTGACCTAATCTATAGATTAGCTGCATTTACTTTCGGACAAACTAGATCTATCACAATTTGAGAGTTACTTGCTCTATAGATGTTCCACAATTATCTAGATATTTGCTTAAATTTGCATGTTTCTGAATAGTAAACGCGTATTGTGCAGTCGCTTATGCCCGACTGCAATGTTTTCATTATGTAGGATGGGCCTTGCCTGCATTTTGACGAATTATACCACAAATTATTGTATAGATTGTTTCTCATTCATATTGGTTTCTACAGTCTTATTTCAGTTGCGTTCACATTTCGACCTGCCCTGAAATCTGTTGCTTGCAGAAGCCCTATGGGCTGGGCTGGGCTGGGCTGGGCTTCTTTCTCTTGACCTAGTGCAGAGCCAGTCGAAGCTCGCATAGCCATTGAACAAATTGAGGAAATACGTACTTAATGCAGGGCTGTACTTATTTCTAGATACGTTCAAATGGGCGAAGCGAAATATGATGAAACGATGTCAAGTCAAGGCAAGTCAAGTCAAGCAAAGTTCATCTAAGTGAAACGCAATCAATGCTCGTTGTATCGAAAGATAACTTGACTGCTATCTAAATAGATTGACAAACAGGTCAGAGAGAGAGAGAGAGAGAGAGAGAGAGAGAGAGAGAGAGAGAGAGAACAGGAAATATATAGATATATACTATATATAGACATCATCATGATCATCAGCAGCAGCAGCAGCCTGATGATCATAGCTGATCATATCGAATATGGGTGCGACTGTCATCGTTTTTCTATAGTTGACACAATTTCACTCATAATTAAGCACAGCTTAAAAGACATATCGGATTCTGCTTTAATACCCGCTCAGCCAGTGAAGAGAGTTTATAGATGGAGAACAAAAATATTTATTAAATGTAATTTGAATATGGAGACAGAGACAGATGTGGAAACAGATGTGGAAGCAGATAGAGAAATGGAGAGATAGAGAGATGGAGAGATGGAGAGATGGAGAGCTGGAGAGATGGAGAGTTGGAGAGATGGAGAGATGAAGAGTTGTAAAGTTGGAGAGTTGGAGAGATGGAGAGCTGGAGAGTTGGAGAGTTGGAGAGATGAAGAGTTGGAGAGATGGAGAATTAGAAAGTTGGAGAGTTCGCGAGTTGGAAAGATGGAGAGATGGAGAGTTTTAGAAATGGAGAGATGAAGAGTTGGAGAGTTGCAGAGTTAAAGAGTTGGAGACTTGAAGAGTTGGAGAGTTCGAGAGTTGGAGAGATAGAGAGATGAAGAGTTGGAGCGATGAAAAGTTTGAGAGATGGAGAGTTGGAGAGATAGAGAGATAAAGAGTTAGAGAAATGGAGAGATGAAGAGTTGGAGAGTTGGAAAGTTGGAGTGTTGGAGAGATAAAGGGATAGAGAGATAGAAAGATTAGAGACAGAGAGATGGAGAGTTAGAGAGATAAATAGATGGAGAGATAGAGATAGGGATATATATATATTTATTTACAATATATCTAAGCTTGTAGACATTTGATTCTACTACCAAATTGGCTTTTAAGTCTCTTACAAAGTTTTCCCATATTTAATAAAAAGTTAAAAATTTATTCATAATCTTCAATCGTTGCTTATATAACTAATTGATTGGCTCAAACCGTTACATAAAAGCCCCAACATGAATCTGGCTTAAATAACAAATCAGACAACAAAAAGAATCTACGCTAAAAGCTCAAAGTTCTTCTTCGCTGTTGCAAAGGCATTTGAGAACTTTAATAATGGACTGCGAGTGGAAGCCGTTAGCAGGAATTCTTTAGTGTTGGCCAATTGTGCTGATTGGCATTTGGTTAACTTAAGGCCATAACAGAACCTGCCCTAACTGACACAGATTTGTATTGTAATGTGTGGAGAGTATTATCATAGAAACAGATAACTTGAAGCTATAGAAGTTATTGATACTAGTATATCGGGCTTATTGGGCTAATTCGAATTGATTGAATTCTTATTTGACCAGGCTGTTTCCTATTGGAACTTTGCATTTACGAGCTTCACTTGGAATATGACAATATATAACTAGATATAAACAATATAGTAAATCATTCCAAGAATTCCAATAACTGAAATATCAAGCTTGAGCGTGCTGTAAACATATTGGCAATATAAATAATATAAATATAAACAAATACAATTTTTCAACTCAAAGTAAGGGTATTTAATGTTCGTTCAGCGACTCACACAGTCAACTAACCTTGATTGAAATTCTAAATTCTTTTATAGCAAAAAAGGTGGCACGGTCTGTCAGTCTGTTGAGCTGCCAGCACCTGTTGCTAAATGTTGTCGCATGGCAAAACTTGTTGTGAGCCGAGGTGGCGACACTGGACACTGGAGTATGGCCAAAAGGAGAGCTCAGAGTGGACACTGCCAGAGAGAGAGAGAGAGAGAAATAGTTAGCGCGGTATAGTTACATAGTTGTAGGAATATATGGGTCGACGGGTCTTGAAAAGAACGAGAAAGTGCGTCTGCTCAGCAGAGCAAGAGCAGTAGAAGTGCATGTGTCTGTGTGTGTGTGGCACTTGACAATAAAAATGCATATTTCAAAAGCGGTCTACGCCGTTAGCAACCTGAATGCATCATACATACATACTGAGAAGTCGGTGCGAGCTGTGCTGCCTCTAGCAGAGGATCAAGCCAGAAGCTTGAAGACCACACACGAAATATACAGCGTAGCTAAGAATTAAATCAGGCTACACAAAATATATATAGAAATACACAAAATTGATTTATTTAAGGGTATTTTGAACTAATGCAATATAGGTTTACTAAACGGGAGTGATCGACTAAGAGATACCCGGCTTATTATCAAATCTGCACTATGAAGCGGAATGCAATGATATTTTCAGCGTGTTATTTTTATTTATGGAATCTCACAACAAACGCAAACTCTTTTACATATTATATTTACTATACTTGCAACTGAACTTAAGAATTTTCCGAAAATCCCAGCTCACATGCCAAAATTGTATAAAATATAACTGAAACTACGTGAGAACTTTGAAGACTCTAGCTGCAAAGATGTTAGAGATATGATTTAATAACTGCAGTTTGATAATGTTGTTAATTAATTATATATAATAATAATATATTTATATTATATAATATATAATATATTACATATAATAATAATATAATATATAATAAAATTAATTTATTAAAATTAAAAATAATAATTAAAATAATTTAAATTAATAATTAAAATTTATTACAATTTATCAATTTTTTAAATTTGATCAATTTATCAATTTTTCAATTTTCAATGATAAAAGTTATCGATTATTTGAAACAAATTTGATATGTGCGTGCTAATGGGGCATCTACATAATAAATTCTAGCGCCTATGGACACTGAGATCGAAAAAGCGTACATATACAGATAGATAGCTGGATAGATAGATACACAGACAGAAAGACGGACAGACAGACAGACGTACAGGGCTAGATCCTGAGTACGTGGAATAGCCCGCGCCTACTTCTTTCTGTTACATACATTGTCACAGAACCATTATACCCTGACTTCCCAGTCCCATTCAGAGTAATACAAAATATATTTTAATTATAGCTTGATAAAATACTTATGTTTTGCTAAAAGTATTTTTATAAAATTTTAGAATTTGGTACGTAAATTTACATGGTTAGGTACTCATACTTACATGTATGCATACATACATAAATAGATGGATAGATAGATAAATAGGTAGATAGATAGATATATAGATAGATAGATAAATAGATAAATAAATAGATAGATAGATAGATAGATAGATAGATAGATAGATAGATAGATAGATAGATAGATAGATAGATAGATAGATAGATAGATAGATAGATAAATAGATAGATAGATAGATAGGTAGATAGATAGATAGATAGATAGATAGATAGATAGATAGATAGATATATAGATAGATAGATAAATAGATAAATAAATAGATAGATAGATAGATAGATAGATAGATAGATAGATAGATAGATAGATAGATAGATAGATAGATAGATAGATAGATAGATAGATAGATAGATAGATAGATAGATAGATAGATAGATAGATAGATAGATAGATAGATAGATAGATAGATAGATAGATAGATAGATAGATAGATAGATAGATAGATAGATAGATAGATAGATAGGTAGATAGATAGATAGATAGATAGATAGATAGATAGATACATACCTATGTACATACACACATCCACTTAAAAGCATGCATACATCCATACATCTATGCATCCATACATACATACATACATACATCTATACATAAATAGATAGATATATAGAAAAATACATACATAAATCAACTTAAATACCTACATACTTACATACATACATTTCCCTGCTCGTATGTAGGCCAATCTTCGTGAGAATCACGAAGAAAGGCAATAGCTAAAATACGCGTATATCAAATTTGCTAATTCTGCTTGATCTTCGATAAGTTTGTTTCAAATAAACCTAAATAAATAAAAATCTTTATGTATATAAACAAAGTTATTTAATATGCTCTCACTATGCAAAGTGAAAAAGAGTATATTAGTTTTTATACCCTAAGCCCATTGAAAATGGGAAATCAGGGCATATTGGTTTTGTTAAAATGTATGTAACAGGCAGAAGGAGGCGTGGCAGATCCCATAAAGTATATATATATATTCTTGATCAGCTCCATGAGCTGAGTTGAAATAGCCATGTTCATCTGTCCGTCTGTCCGTCTGTCCGTCCGTCCGTATGTGTAAACGCGTCGATCTCAGAACCTAAGAGAGCTACAGACTTGAATTTTGTAGATGCATAGCACGCGCAGATCAACTTTATTTTAAAAAATCGATAACAATTACCATTTTATTGTTATCGATTAAAAACCTTATCGAAATCAAGTTTTTAAATTATATCTCTTACATCTTTACAGCTAGAGTACCGAAATTTCGTATTTCGATTCATTTATATTTTATAAAATGTTGTTATATTTTGGATACCGACTCGAAAAAAAATCGGGCGGGGTTCAGGGTATTTCCTAGTCGGGCAGTACCGACTAGAGTTTTCTTATTTGTTTATTTATTTATGTGCAATTTGTCTTCTCTTCTCTTAAAATATGTTGAGGATCTAGAGATGCGCTTAGTAGACTCGTTGCAAATGGAAATACTAAATCGCAAATCGCGATAAATCGAAAAAAATTCTATGCCCTTGAAAAAAATTCGTTACAGTCGAGTCTCGATAATTTGAATTTCTGTGTAAATCGAAAAAAAAACTGATCCTCTAGCCATTTCGAATTATCGGGACTCGACTGTAACGAATTTTTTTCAAGGGGATAGATTTTGTTTCGATTTATCGCGATTATCGATTTAGCGGGGTACAAATTATCGAGACTCGACTGTATTTTTAATATGAGTTCAGCTTGGGTAGTTCGACTTGACTTGGCTTGGACTAAGTTTTAAAGACAATTCTGTGTGGCTGGATAACACCTGGATCAATATTGGATGCCCAGCTACAGCTCGAACTACATAGAATTTGAATGGGAAATACTCAATAAGCTGAGCTCATCTTTAGATCTATCGTAATATTATCTTTCTCTCATATATATATATCGTCTAAGATAATCGAAAGATTTCTACATATTTATGATTGCAGCAGCTGCACGCTTCAGGATGTCTGGGGCCACACACATGGCGCTGCCGGCGCATGCAGTCGGAGCTGGTTCGGTTGGTTCCGCCATGAACCTGCCCAGTCTGGGCAAGCGGGGTCATAAGCGTTCCGTGTCGCTGGAGAACAATGCGCCGCTGACGCTGCGCAGCACGCCCAGCCTGAGCAGCATGGGACAGACGACGCTGGGCTCACCGCTGCCGTTGCTACAGCTGCCGAACCCTCACGGGGCACTGCACACGGGCACACTGAAGTCGCGGCAGGAGCAGCGGCGTCTCAGCCAGAAGTTTAGCAGCCACAGCAATCTGGAGGACTCGGAGGCACTGAGCGGACCACAGATGCGCAGCAAGTTCCAAAACATACGGCAAATGTTCGAGCTGAGCCGCAGCTGTGTGGCCAGCGGCGGAGGCGAACTGGGCGACGGCAGGGCCGAGGCCGAGGCCGAGGATGCGCTGCAGTCGCTGCCAGCTATGCCAGCTATGCGCCGCACCACGCCCACTGCAGCCGGCAGCCGTTTGGCCATTAGCGAGCAGCTGTCACAGCAGTCGGGCGAGGCCAAAGAACAGGTGAGGCTGAGGTGTGCCCTAGTTTGGGTTGGGTCGCATTTTGATCGATGTTTGCTTTTTGCCTTTCGCTGCAGCAAAACGTTGCCGGCAACTTTCTGCGTCCGATTGCCTTCAAGCCGATACCATTCGAGCCGGACTATCGCATTGCTGCCCAGCAGCAACAGCAGCAGCAGCAACAGCAACAGCAGCAACAGCAGCAACAACAGCAGCAGCAACAGCAGCAACAGCTGCAGGCATCCGGCCAGCAGTCGGTGTCGGGCGAGCGCTACGGCTATGGCTCGACGCCCTCCCTGGCGCCGCTCCCAACGACGTCCACACACAAGTTCGGCAGTAAGTGAGCAGCATTCGCTTGGCATCGTTAGTTTCTCTCATTTCTTGCAACTCTTGCCAGGCACCACAGATCTGCGTCATCTGGCGACGCGTCGACGCGGCCATCGCGCGGTGCAGCGCAGCAGCAATGAGGATGGGCTCGGCCTGGGCTTGGGCCTGGGCCTCGGTCTGGGTCTGGGCTTGGAGTGTCTGTCTGGCCTCGACAGACCGGATGGCAGCAGCAGGTGCGTTCTGCCATTAGCTCAGCCGTTGCGCTAATCCAAACTGAAATATTTTTGCAGCAAAGGCAACGCCGTGGCTGGTGGCAGCGATCTGACGCCGTCGCCCTCGGACTCGGGCATCTCGGAGCTGGAGGCAGCGCTCAAGGATCGCGACTCGGAGCTGTCGTGCCTGCGACAGGCCATGGAACAGAATGAGAAAGTAATTTTCAAAGTCCAAAAGGTTAAATAGCAAAAAAAGGCAGCCCCACAGCCTGACTAATCGTTGCCGCCTCTCGAATTCTATTTCAATTAGGATAAGGAGGTTTATTGGGAACACGAGACACAGCGCCTGAAGCTCTTCTATGAGAGCCAGCAGCGCGAGTATCATCTGAAGTTCAAGAAAATGGAGCAACTGCTCGCCCTGCAGCAGTTCCAGCTGAAGCAGCACAATTTGCGCCAAGCGGAGCAGCTGCAGAAACTGCAGCAGCAGCTCGACCTGACGCGCAGCAGCAACAAGAGCCTCAAGCACTCCGAAC
The DNA here is from genome assembly GCA_035045365.1 of Drosophila leonis. Taxonomy (NCBI): domain Eukaryota; kingdom Metazoa; phylum Arthropoda; class Insecta; order Diptera; family Drosophilidae; genus Drosophila; species Drosophila leonis. The sequence continues at coordinate 1,782,564 of JAWNPC010000953.1, read as the reverse complement.
AGCAGCTGCAATGCTCCGCCCAGGACCTCAGCCAGCAGCTGAGCGAGGCCCATCAAACCATATCAGCGCTGCGTGTCCAGCTGGAGGACAGCGAGTGGAAGGTTTGCGAACGCAACGGCGAAATAGCTTTACTCAAGACGCAGCTGAAGGAGGCGCACGTAAGTCGAGCCACAACCGAGCGACACAGAGCTGGCTTCTATTCTGCCACTTATTTGAATATCAATCAGGGGGCAAGGGAAATTCAAAATCTGCGTATTCAGTACAGGAAAAATATAGATAAACTCGTACTGTGCATGGTGTATAGGAAGATACATTTAAAAACTCAAGTCTTTAGTTTGTGTGGCTTACGAGAGCGCTGCGTTCATAATGAATAGACGGAAGGATGGACGAACGGGCAGACAGATGAATAAACGGACGAACAAATGAATCGACCGACGGACAGATGGACGGATGGATGGATGGATGGACGGACGGAGGGACGGACAAGTGGACGGACCGACGAATGAAAGGACGGACGAATTAAGGATGGATGGGCGGATGGAAGGACGAATGGATGTCCTAATGGACGGACGGACGAATGGACGTCCGGATGGACGGATGGACGGACGGATGGATGGACGGATGCATGGACGTACGGATGGACGGACGAATGAAAAGATGGACGGACGGACGTACGGATGGACGAACGGGCAGACGGATGGATGGACGAACGGATGGACGGACAGGTGGACGGACGGACGAATGAAAGGATGGACGGATGGACGGGAGGATGGACGATAGACGTCCTGATGGATGGACAGACGGACGAATGGACGTCCGGATGGACGAATGGACGTACGGAGGAATAGACGGATAAATGAACGGAAGCTCGGATGGACGGACGGATGGATGGACGAATGAACGTACGGATGGGTGGACGGACGGACGGATGGACGGACAGACGAATGGACGTACGGAATAATAGACGGGTGGACGGACGGATGGATGAACAGAAGAACGGGCAGACGGGCGGGTGGAAGCTCGGACGGACGGGAGGATGGATGGACGAATGAACGTACGGATGGGTGGACGGATGGTCCGTCTGTCTACCCATCCGTACGTTCCGTACATCTGACGGGTGGACGGCCAGACAAACGGACGGATGGATAGACGGCCATAGGTACATCGAGTAAACTTGTCGTCCTGACCGAGAATATACTATTGTATATATATTTCTGTCCCACCTTCTTCTATCTGTTACATACGTATTCTCAAAGCAAATATGATCTCACTTCCAATTATCTATGTATTCAGGCAGATTAAGTTACGACCCGAAATGGCCTAGAGTTTAGGCCTAGCTAACTGTCCAAGATAAATTAAGAAGTAAAGAAATTATGACAAGTTCAAAAACAGTTGAAACATCAATCAAGCTTGGGTTAGGTCAGTCAGCAGAGGGCAATGGAAATCGGAGACCCACTTCAGTCTAGGTCAAACAAGCGATTAGCTTAGAAAACAGGTTTTTCCCCACTGCTGGGCTATAATAATTAATATAAAATTATGTTAATGCTAGAATCAATGAGCCGTAGCTAGTAATAAAAGAAGAAAGATTCCAAGCTAAGTTGATATTTAAGAAGTTTTGTTAACAATTTTTTTGGTTTTCAGCTTGAAATCAATATGAAGGATCATACAATTGTCAGCCTGAGGCACAGCAATATGAACAACAACAACAACAACAACATCAGCAACAACAACAACAACTGTCAGACAACCACATGCCAAAGTCAACCAAAGCAACAGGCGAAGAACGCACAACAGCAAAAAGATCCAGAGCAGGAGCAACAGCTGCAGCAGCTAAACAAGATCATCGCGCTGAAGGATCAGGTCATTGGCGCACTCACCAACGAGCTGGCCAAGCTGCGCAAGGAGCTCTCCGATCTGGCCATTGCGCACGAGTATGGCGAGGAGCCGTGCGGCCGCTACACACGGCTCAAACAGCAGCTGGACAATCTGAACGAGATCTGCCAGAAGACGCACAAGTATACGAGGCAGGCGGCCGGGCCAGTGCAATTGGATGTTATCATGGAGCGCCTGCAGCTGGATCAGGGCCAGCCGGCGCAGCAGGCGCTGGACACACTGATCGAGGAGTCGACCACCTATGCCGAGGACATAGCCAAGCTGCGGCAGAAGCTCGATGATTTCCGCATCAATCTGGAGCTGGAGAAGCGTCAATGGTGCGCCGAGAAGGACAAGGTGCTCGGCTATCAGAAGCAGCTCCAGACCCACTACATTCACATGTATCAGAAGCTGCGCTGCCTGGACAATGCAGCCACAAATGCAGCAGCAGCAACGCCGCCGCCCGCAGCGGCAACACCTGCTGCCAAGGTGAGCAACCAGGGCTGACAACATTTTCAACTATTGTTGCTGTTGCTTGGTGCTTGGTGCTGCTGATAAAATAAGTGAATTTGTTTTGTCACTTTTAGTGTCAATTAGTTTGTTACGACAGCAATACCTAAACAGATGCTTCCGAACGATTATCACTCAGAACGTGACTCGAAATGCTTAAGCGAACACACAAAGCTGTGTCTGTTTCTAGCTGCTGGCTTGAGTCAACAAAATCGTTTAACTACGACTTCTACTATCTATAATTATATATATCTATATATATGCATATATATATATATCTATATATCTTGCCTGTCTACTCTAATAATAAATGACTACATTTATGCTAGACTTCCGTAAAACAACTCTTTGGTTCATGCCAAAATCTAACAAGAAAAATATTTCTAAAAATATTTCAATATTTTGAGATAATTATCTGAAACTAGCATGAATGTAGTAAAGATCCCTAAAGTGCTAAGGCTAAGGCAGCGATATTTTAATTATTTAATTACAATTATTTTTTGATAGATTTTTAAGAAATATACAATATTATGCTATAAATATAAATATATATATTTACATATCTATAGATGAACGTGTTTTATTTTGGGTTTTTGAAAATTTGGGCAACAATTTGGATGAGCTGAGAGGCAGTTCTAATTTGATATTTGATATATATATATATAAATACAATTTGTCTTTAATTTTATTAAATAATTTCATTTCAGCATGAATCTAGAATAGTTGTTTATATTTGTTCATACAGAAATCAATTTAGAGGCCAAATGATTGAATTCAACAGCTTCAATTCATATTAGGCAAATGTATATGGCATTCATGTAGCTTTTAATGTAAAGATGCAAATTATACAGTACTATATATATATGATATATATGTGTTTGCTTGGAAATTTGGCTTCGGTTTCATAAACAGGCTTTATCTATACTACTATTTTCATGAATTACTAAATTTGATTAATTTTTCATTCTCAAGTCCTAAAGTGCACATGTTACTAAAAATCTAAATTAATGGGAAAAAAATATGTTAATCTTCATGTTCGTTTCAAATTCATTTGTAATTACTGATACTATTTTCATGAACAGTACTATTTTATGAAAAATACTATTTTCGTGAACACTACTGTTTTCATAAGCACTACTATTTTCATAAACACTACTATTTTCATGAACACTTGTATATTCATGAGCACTACTATTTTCATGAGCACTACTATTTTCATGAACAGTACTATTTTATGAAAAATACTATTTTCATAAACACTACTATTTTCATGAGCACTACTATTTTCATGAGCACTGCTATTTTAGTGAGCACTATTATTTTCATGAGCACTGCTATTTTAGTGAGCACTACTATTTTCATGAGCACTACTATTTTCATGAACACGACTATTTTCGAGAACACCGCAAAATCAAGAAAAAACCCATTGCTTATTCAGTATTTGTATGTTTATCTTTAATATATATATTAATTTGTGTATTATAGATGTAGTTTCACTTTGTATATGAACAACAACAAAAAAAAAAAGCATATTTAATTATATTGACAATTACACAGAGTCACAAATAGGTGTGCAAGAGAAATGGCTTAATTGGGAACTACGAATAATAATTATAAAAAAAAAAAAAATAATTAAAAATGATTTCAATACAAAATATGTTCCACTATTTAAAATGTCGGTATTTTAATGCAGAGACCTTTAAAGCTCGTTGTAAGAATATATTAATATATTAATATATATATATAGATATATGTTATATGTATATTAAAAAAGGAAGGTAAACGAAATCAAATACAATTCGACATTCTTCCAGTATCACGCACACACATACACTTACAAGCATATACACACACACACGCATACAGACTTAAGTCTCCAGTCACACACTCTTACACAACTATGTGACTTATATAGATCGGTAGCTAGCTAGGCACAGTCCTCCACATAGGTTGCCGGAAAGATGCCAATTTGATTGCGCAGTGCGCCCAGCCACCAGCCGTCATCCTGTTTGGCATGCACCTCGATGATGTCGCCGGGACTCAGTTCCAGTTCGTCGTACAGTTTCGGTGCATAGCTGTAGAGCGCCTTGCAGCGGCCGAGCACCTGGCACTGGCCGCCATCCTTGGAGCTGACGCTGGTCAAATTGCTATTAGCGCCCTGCGAGCTCATCGATGAGCTCTGCACCTCCTGCGCATTTTGATAGAAATTCTGTGCCGATTGCGGCTCAGCCTCGTCCTCGTCCTGCGAACTAAACTCATCAAAGTCAGAGTCCTGCTGATTGGAGCCGCCATCGGCCTGGCCACGATCCCCATTCGTGCGTTCATGGCCAGCGGCCAGCGTCTTCGACTTGACATGCCCATTCCCAGTCACAGTCACAGTGGTCGCCGCCAGCGCTGCATTGGTCGTCGAGATTATCTTTGGTTGGCTGGTAAAGGTTTCAATATTGCTCTTGCTGCGATTGAAGTGCTTCAGCAGCGCCGATGTGGGCGCGGCTACCACGCTAATGTTCGCACAGGAGCTGTTCGTCTGCTCCTGCATTTGTGCATAGTCATCCGGATCGGCGGCAATGCCATCGCTAGTATCCTGCGCCAGCAATGCGTGCTGCGCCTGCTGTGTCTTATCATTGTTCTTCATCCAGTTGGGCACCTTCAGAATGCTCTGCTGCAGGCCAGTGCGATCGCGCGTAATCTGCATGATGAATCGATATAGAGATGGTATATATATTAGTCACTGGCTTGGCCTGGCTTGTTGGGCTTAGATCACCTGTATGTGCTGAGCCAGCGGATGCGTTGTACGCGGCTTGTGATCCAGCTCGAGCAGCGCCGTATGCAGCTTCAGGCGTGCACCCTCCAAATAAGTCAGCATCGAGCGAATCTAAAGTAGAAAATTAAAACTGAGTCACAAATGGAATCGGCATGATGAGGCAAGTGCCTTACATGGTAGAGCTTGTCGGTAATGTTCTGATGCTCCTGATTGTTGAGCGACTGCGTCAGGCCACGTAGGCCATCTCTGGAGCGGCGCTCTCGCTCCAAGTCCGTTTTGACCAGCTGCAGCAGCTTGATCAGCGAATGCTTGCGCCGCTCACGGTTCATGGCCAGCGTTGTGTGCTCGCAGTAGAAGTCGGGCAGCAGCTGTTCGCTTGGCCCCTCCGAGTTGCGGCGTATATTGCGCACCACCTGCATGTCCTTGGCCACATTGCAGGCATCCAGCTGCTGCTGCAGTGCATGGGTCATGCTGCCCAAGATGGGATTCATGTCGCTGATGAGCCGTGCATATTGCTGCACAAAGTTGTGCATGTTACCCACGCGATGCTGTTCGCTGCTCTGCAGCTGCGAGGAGCCGCGCAGCACGGCCATCTCCCAGTCGACGCGAGCCCGCTCCGCCCGCACACACAGCGTATAGTACTCGACGTCTGCCCGCTTCACGGCCTCCTCGGCCTTCTTGCGCTTGTTGTCCAACTTGGCGCAATCTTTCTCCGCCGACTTCAGCTCCTTCTCGGCGGCCAGCTTGTTGGGTCCCTGATGCAGCAGGGCAATCGACGGCGACTTCTGTATGCGCACATCCAGCATTGCATCCTGCAGCTTCTCGTTCTCGCGGGCGGCCGTGTGTGAGGCCTTCTTGGCCTTTGCCTCGCTCACACGCCACTCGCTGAGCACACGCGCCGCTTTATCCACATTGCTTTCGACCTGGTTGAAATGAGTTCGAGATTAGATCGCAACGCAATTGCTAATGCCAAGGACTTACCGCTTTGCGTGTCTTGTGATGATTGTCCACCACGGTCTTCAGCGGCTTGACCAGCTCATCGGTCAGCGAGGCGGCCAGCTGGCGATGGATGTCGCTGCGACTTTCCATTTCTGTAGCAACACCACGCCAGGCATCCGCAACGCTGCCAGGTATCTCTCGACCTGCTTTATTCAGTTTGTTGGCCAACTTCGAGAGCGACTTGGAATAGATCAGCTCCGAGTCAGCGCTAAGGGCAGGATATATATATATATTAAATAAGTAGGAGAGTAAGTAAGGAGATCCCCTGAACCCCGTCCGACAACAAACAAATTTAAGCTTGTAAAATTAAATAATAAACAAAAATTATTTTTTTTCCAAAATAAAAAAAAATCGAAATCGAAAATATAAATGAATCTAATTACAAAATTTGGAGACTCTAGCTCGAAAGATGTACGAGATATAATTCAATAACTTGATTTCGATAAGGTTTTTAATCGATAACAATGAAACGGGAATATTTATCGATTTTTTTAAACAAACTCTATATGCGCGTGCTATACAGGGACTTTCAAAAAAATTTCAAGTCTCTAGCTCTTATAGGTGCTGAGATCTACGCGTTCATACATACGGACAGACGGACAGTCGGACAGACGGACAGTCGGACAGACGGACAGTCGGACAGACGGACAGGCGGACAAACAGACAGACAGACGGACAGGGCTAAATCGACTCAGCTCGCCTCCCTGATCAAGAATATATATATTGTACTTTATGAGGTCTGCCACGCCCCCTTCTGCCTGTTACATAAATTTGACAGTTCAGGGTATAAAAACTGATCTCTACAGAGAGCGGGAGAGATTGGATTGGATTGGATTCAAGTCGAGTTGGAGCACTTACCGCTCTTGCAGGACGAAAATAAGTTCCTTGCTGAAGTCGCCGCCCTGTTTGACATAGCGTCGAAGTTCCTCGAAGCCGTTTTGCCCCTAGAGAAAGAGAGAGAGATGGGAACCTTAAGTATGATCACGTAAATATAGAAAATATAATTTAAAAATTTATATTCAGCCTTGAGTTTCGACCAAACAATGCTCTTGCAGCCTCTATACCTCGTCTTTGAAGCGTTTGGCATGCGGCGACAAGTCCTCCTCACTGGGCTGCTGCGACAGTGAAGGATCATAGTCGGTGCGCTCGGTGACATCCTCACAGCTTTCGGTCATATCGCGACTGCGATCGGGCGACATCGACTGCCGATTGCCACTGGCCGTGGACTGATTGAGATTCAGTTTCGATGGTGCCACACGCTTCAGTGGCGTCTGCTGGCGCACCACCTCCTTCAGCTTGCTGCCCTCCTCGCCCAGCCAGTGCTTCATGCCATGCCAGCCCTTGCGCAGCTTCTCCTTGTTGTGATTGAAATTGATCAGGCGCTGATTCTTGTTCTTCAGCAGCGTGATGCGACGCTCGTTGGGACGCAGCTGATCTCGATGCGTGCAGTATTCCAGGTCGATTTCACGACTGAAGTCCTCCGTCTCATTGATCTGCCTGGTGATCTCCTGCAGCTCATCGATGGACACAAACAGGTTCTGGGCATTCAGGCTCGTATAGCTAACGGACTTCAGATCGAAGTCAAACTCATCCGTGATGCTGATCTGGCTGTTGCTCAGCAGGCTGCGACTTCGGCTACGGCTGCGACTGCGGCTGCTGCGACAGCTGGCCAAGCTCTGCTTCGATGTCATGCGCTGCAAGGAGTCCAGGCTATTGAAACGCTGCATGTATGGGGCCGACTCGACGGCGTCCGTGCCACGTTGTGGTGTGCTGTGGTTCTCCTTGTTGTCGCTGGCCGCCAGGCTCAGCTCGCTGGTGCCAAAGAGCTCCGGCAGCTCGGGCAGATTCAGGCCCAGCTGCGGCGGCGCTGTCATGTTCATGTCCAGCGTCATCGATGGCGACTTGTGTAAATAGACTTTCAGCTCGGAGCGATGCAGATTCTGCACTGACTGCGATTGCTGCTGCCGGGCTATGCGTGGCCGTCGGCTGGGCGGCTCCACAGATGTTGTTGCAGCTGCTGCGGTTAGTGATGGTGGTGACGATGCTGGTGGTGGTGGCGGCGGCGGTGGTGTGGGCGGCGGTGACAGTTTGTATTCGGGCTGATGCGTGGGCGTTTGAAATTGTTCAATTTCCACATTATCGCCGCTGACGCACTGTGGCTCGATTTGGGGCGTGCTACAGGCATCCACAAACTCCTCCTCGTCGGAGCTGCGCGGCGTTAGGGTGCGCACAATCGTGGATGTCTTTGCAATGCCGCCGCCAATCTGCTTCAGACGCGCCTCGGTCACACCAAAGCGATCGGTGTCCAGCGTCGTAGTCGATATCAGAATGGGCGCTCCAATCTCCAGGCGATGATCCTCGGAGTTGCTGCCGGTCATGTTGTAGCTGCCGGTGGCCAGTTTGCTCGGCGACCCAGAGCGATCCTTGCCGGCGCCGCCACCGGGCAGAGTCATGCTGCTTAAATGGCGACGGCCAAGTTTGTTGCCGAGCACCGAGTACCGTTTGATGCGTGTGAGAAATCCCTTTGCACTGCTGCCATTGTTGTTGTTGTTGTTGTTGTTGTTATTATTAATGCTATTATTGTTATCCGTGGTGGCATTATTTGTAGGAATTTCGGCCGCATTGTCCTTGCCACCCAATTTAAACTTATGAACACGCAAATGATTCATTGCTCTACGCGAATTATTTCAAGAATATCTGATTAGAATTTTGATTCAAATTCGATTTGACGGCACAGCGCGACGCTCGCAGATGTACGTTCACATTGCGTGCGCACGGCTAATTGTCGAAAAAGTGAGTGGAGGATAAGGCAACTAGAGAACAGGCGGCAAGTGCATAAGCAAGCGACAACAAGGAGAAGTGGAGAAACGTCGCGGCAGAAGGAAGCCAAAGCAAAAGAATAAACACAAATGATGAAGGTTTTACTTCTCTCTCTCTCTCTTCCATGTTGTTGTTAGTGCAGGCAAAAAAGTAGCACAACTCTTTTATACCCTTTAAGCGATAACAGTATACATATACATACATACATATATTAAATGAAGTCATATGTATGTATGTACATTTATAACTATACATTAAGATAACTCATAAAGCATAAGCATATGTATTAATAATATATTCGAACTAAGCTGATAAATCTAACATAAATCACATTCAACTTATATGCTCGATAATACTAGGGTATTCTCTATGCTCATAAAACATAAAACGCAGACAACGCTAGGCCGACGCTCGCCTAAATATACATACATACATACACTCACTCACTAAAGGGGAAAAGAGCAAACGAAGCATAAGTATCAGCTGCAGTCAAAAAGACCAATAAAAGAGACACATACGCACTTTCGCTCTCTTTCTAACAAGCAAGTGTTGCATTATTTGACCCCAGCCTATGTCTGTAAGACTTACATGCATATGTACATATGTATTCATGTATACACCACACACAGACACATGCAATACAAACAGTTTGGACATGGCGACCCTCCGATCCGGACCGGACCCCCCCGCTCTATCAGTGCTCTTTTGCTCCACTTTTAGTTCAGGTAAAGATTACAAAACTGTTTGTTTATTGATCCACAGCGATGAAGGCAGGAGACAGCGGACAGTCAAAGAGTGCATTAAGAATTGGTGTGGAAGCATAAAGAAGAGACAGTGGCAGAGGCGGAGGCAGAGGCAGAGGCAGAGACCGCAGCTAAACAGTGATGTGCGTTTGTTATGTCAAGAATCGCCGCGTTGGCATCGGAATTGACAGCAACTGCGCCGCCCTCAGCGCGGCCGTCTGCTTTTCTCTATTTTGCTTTGTGAGCATCGACATAAACATATACACGACATAACAGCACATGCATACATACATAGTATGTATGTATGTATATATGTTGTATGTGTATTAGAACATAATATTTGGTATGCTACTGAATTAAGGTTTGTATACCCTGCTCGCACAATATACGAATATAAACGAAATCACATAAATAAATAATAAAAAAAAATGCTCATATACGATACATTAATATACACATGTACATGTATGCATGTACATACATATGTATGTACATATGTATATAATTGTATATTTGATATATCTTATACTTGTATGTTCATTTTATAGGGTATATCTTAGTTGAACATTATGGACAAACACAAATTTGCTTGTTCTTTGTGCCATTTTCGTGTCATTGATTTTGCTTGCAGTTGTGCTGGTAATTATAGAAAATAATTTATTTATGAACTATTTATTTTGCAGTTAGGCGAGGGTGCAGAGCAGACCTTATACGACTAGCGCATGCTCTGCATTTGAGCTTTTTAGTTATGGTATATATGTACATACATAGTATGTATGTATTTAAATTTGATCTAAATGCATAGCTTTTGTAACTGTAAATAGTAAAAATTGTACTGTTACTTAAATATATTGGATTTACATGCTATCTAAATAAGCTACGTGCCTTTCGTGATCAATGCTAAGACCGAGCACGCCATCAAGCAGACTGCGACTTCTATCATTCGCTAAACGATACACTGAGAAAAAGTTTGTGCTGGCAAACTGAATTGAGCTGTATTATTATTTGTACATATATGCATGTATTTACATACATATTTATATTTGTATATAGAAGTGAACTGAATATGTTTAAAGGCTTGCATCCACTGTTATATGACTACATCTTTAACTTCTAAATAGAATTTTTCACAGTGTTAAGCTGTACGTGCACGCAAACACACGAATAGGCATGCATGTATGTATGTATGTATGTTTGCATATTGTATGACTGTATTTACAAATATGTATATGTATGTGTGTCTGTATATATTTATGCTTATGCATATGCATGTAGATGCGTCAAGCTTACAATGGAAAGTGGGTGGAATGCGTGGAAGGGCGAGGCGAGCCAAAGCAGCCTATTAAATGCGAACTTTAAAAGCAGCTGCTGCCTAATGGAGCTTCGCACTGTTTGCTATTATGAAATTTCAATACATACAAACATATCATACATATGTATGTAAATATGTATGTGTGTAGAGATCTGTGCATGTGTATGTCAATCGCTGTAAGTGAATATCGACTTAAGGTGCCAAGGTTCGGGTTCGCGTTTGCGTTCGGGTTCGGGTTCGGGTTCGCATTCGAGTTCGGGTTTATCTGGTTATTAATTGCGCTCTGCTTGCAACAGTTTACGCTTTTGCGTTTCCCATTCTGTGTATGATGCCAACAGGCGAAACCGTAGTAAGTTAAACAATTTAATTACATTTTGCTATTGTTGTTATTACTGTTGTTCTTGTTGTTGTTGTTGTTGTTGTTGTTGTTGGCTTGCCTTGTTGTTATAGTAGCTAATTGCATTTGTAATTTGCAAAGAGAACACGTGAACAGATGTTAGAAATGTTAGCGCAACTTGCGAATGACCTGTAATTTAAGCTTCTTTCAATAAACTGAAAGAAGTTTTATATTTCAAAGCAATTCCAATAGTTGGATCAGTTTTCCAAGCTTAGAAAGCGCAAATCGCAAATCGCTTTGGGCTGATCAATTGGAAATACAAGTTTTTGGGGAAGTTTGATGAAGTTGTTGATATATTTATTGTATATAGAGTATACATACATATGTACATATGTATGTATATGTAAATAAAAATCTCATGATATAGCATAATAAATTTGTGTCTAGTTGGGTTAGCAGTGTTTGATCTAGATTGATGTAAATATGTATGTAAATACAAATGCAGCTGTGGTCATAAAAATAGTAGTGCACTACTATTGGGTCGTTCACTAAGTAATTTCGTTTCATGACAACAGCTGATCTTATTGAATTTTTTCGCAGCCAACTTCGCGCTTAACCGCTTTACCGCTTTACCGTTATTATATTTTTTTTGTATGATCACTAGTGCACTACTATTTTTATGAACACAGCTGTATATGCCCTGCAGACTATATTATACATGCATATGTCTTCTTTAGACGAATCCATATCTTTGACAGTTATAGCCATAGTCTAATAGAAGGCTTATATAGATAGATAATCAGTGTCAAGTCTAGTATTAATGTTAGTCAGGGAGTTAGCCTTTCTCCATTCAAACCTTCTCAGCTTCAGCCATTTGTTGCTTTTGTTGTTAGCAAAAAAAAAAAAAGGTTTAATAAAGAGAAATGTTGTGAGTGGCAAGCGCTGATGTGGCACGTAGCTGGCTAATGGAGTGCAACTTGAACTGGAGTGTGACAAGTGTAGAAACAATTGAGCTAATGAACACGGCCATATCTGGGCAAATGTCGGCCTTAGCCTCAGCCAGAGTCAAAGCCTTAGCCAACAAGACGAAGGGCCACTTGAGGCAGCCGCATGAACCTGCTGAAGTTGCGTTGCAGTGGCAGAGGCTAATTGCAAAGGGCGCATCGAGTGGCCGCTGCAAGCGAAACTGCGCAATTATGCGAGCTTGGGCTTGGGCTTGGGCCAGGGCTTTAAAGTCAAATAACATAAATTATTGCCAGACGGATAAAAATGAGAAAAAAATCAGCTGAAAACAATCAGTGGAGTCGCGGCTAGCCGCAGGCACTCAGCGCGCAGCTATAAATAGGCGCGATTGCAATTGCAAGCAGAGGAGCTGCAACAACAACAACAACAACAACAGGCAACAACAACACCTGCCAATTGAAAATCCTTTGGACTGTGTGCGTGCAGCGGCATCCCTTTTAGCCCAATTGCCCCCACCCACATTTCAGGCAATTTATGCTTAATAAATAGGGCGTATAATGCCAAAGCCATCATTTGTGGGCGTGGCCACTGGCCAGTGCCAAGGTCACAGCCTGAAGCGCACGTCCCTCACCAACAACAACAACAGCAGCAGTAATGTTAAGCGCAGCCAAGGCTACAGTCTACTGCGCGCTCTGTTAGTTAACATCGCGCTGTTAGTTAACAGCGCGCTGTTACGCTCTGGTTTCTAGTTTCAGTTTTTAGTTTAGTTTAGTTAAATGAGTTTTGATTTACCATTTAATGCATTTGGAGTGTCCGCTCTTCAAATTTGGAAAATTTTGCTGGAATTTATGTTTAAGTAAATTTGTATTTTGTTTTCAAACAAACTGCGCACGTGTAAGATGAAATAAATTTAAAGCAAACTAAACGAATTCGTATAAAAGTCAAAGCTGATTGACAGCAGAAAACGGACTACTGAGACATGGATATATATATATATACAATATATATATATATATGTTTCACTATATTGAGATAAGACTAAGTGTGTGCTTTCTTTTGTTAGACGCACAGTTTCCAGAAGCCCATTTCCAAAATTAGATCGTTGAGATCATTAGGAAACTGTGCCACAGCACGCCCCAGTTCGCCCCAGTTCGAGCTGGAAATTTAGTATGTAGAGCAATCCATGGCTGACAGCGTTAAGATCTTCTTAACAAATACATTTTAGAGACTTTATCGTTGCAGCTTTAAGTCTTTGGTAAACTGTCAACTAAATTTTAATGAAAATTCATAGAAATTTAGCTCAAACTCTATCAAAATATTCTTTATCTATTCGACTATCTTTATGCTTTAAAAATTTATTTTTAAAAATTTCCAAAATTTATCTAATTTTAAAGTAGCCTTAGCACACGTTCTATGCATTTTTATACCCTGAACCCATTGAAAATGGGAAATCAGGGTATATTGGTTTTGTTAAAATGTATGTAACAGGCAGAAGGAGGCATGGCAGACCCCATGAAGTATATATATTCTTGATCAGCTCGACAAGCTGAGTTGATATAGCCATGTCTGTCTGTCCGTCCGTCCGTCCGTCCGTATGAATGCAGCGATCTCGTAAACCACATAAGCTAGAGATCTGACATTTGAAATGTATACTCGTGTATACCCTACGCAGTACGAGTATATCATTTTTTTTCGATAACTCATCCCATTTCTTTATTGTCCATGAGAATTGATATTTTGCTTCGTTTTTAAGCGTAACTTGAATACCGTGATAGCTATAGATTTCACATTTACTGTGTATATTTGTGAAATAAATACAGACATTTTGTAATATTTTTTGGATAACACGCCCCCTTCCCCCTAATTTTGTAATTCAAATACTAGAGACTTGTGCTTTGGTAAATATATACATATGAATTTCATTAATACGCTCTGAAAGTTTGATTACGAAAGTCTATCTAGAAGAAAGCTTATTCAACAAATAAGTTGCCATAATATTGCCCAAGCTGCAGCACAAGCGCAACCCAATCGCAGCCCAATCGCAGTCGCTGGGTGTGTGTTGGTTGCTTATATATATGCATATGCATATAAAAGAAGCTTGAAGTGATTGGAATATCGCAGGGTTCCGGGTATCTCTTAGTCGAGCAGTCTCGACTAGAGCACTCTTACTTGTTTTATTTTCTTGTTTCTAGCATCTACGTGTTTTGGTAGTTTATGTGATCTATTTATCGCTTTTAGTGTTGAGTGCAATAAACAAATTGTTGATGGATATATATATATATATATATATATATATATATACATATATATAGAAAAGCTAAAGATATATATATATATATATATATATATATATATATATATTGATTGACTGACCTGTAAAGTACAATTTGACTTTAGTGTATTTTATGTGCTCACAATGCTAAGAATTTGTTGATCTTGAGACTAGCAATAGATTAAATACTTGATACCAGATCAGATCTCATTGGAGAACTGCCATAATATGGTATGGTAATGATATATGAGCCAAAATGTGATTTACTAAAGTCCTAAATAGAAATGTGTAATTCCACAAGTAAATGTGGAAAATGCGTGGAATGCGAAAAAAAGAAGAGAAATTTGGGTTATTTTTGAGCTCAGCTCGAAACATCTTTCACTAAAGTTATTTTAATCAAAGATTGATGTGCTTAAGTTATCTAAGTATATATATTTATATATATATAGGTAAATATATATATATATATATATATATATAGGTATATATCTTGTAAATTCCACAAGTAACTGTGGAAAATGCGTGGAATGCAAAAAAACAAGAGAAATTGAAGTTTTTTTGGTGTTAAAAAAAACAAGTTTCAACAATTTTCTAGCCATGAATGAAGATGAATAAATATATATAAATATAGTCAAATTACAGAGCATAACATCTATATATATATATATATATATATATATATATATACCTATATAGAGTCGGCTCGTGTCTGAAGTGCTTTCGGTCTGCGGCACTTTCTGTTTCACTTAAGCAAATATTTTTGCAACTTATCTCGCAAAAATGTTGCGACAAACGCGAAAGGTCGGGCGGAACGATCACAATGCGAGATGTGTTCACCTAATGAGGTATATTTAATTGTCGTTGTTGTCTCTCGAAATTCGTATTATTTGCGCAATGTGATAATAGGTGGCTCTCTCAGTCTCTCTCTCTCTCTCTCTCTCTGTGTGTGTTTGTTGGCCATGTCATAACACTTAGAATCAGCAATTTTAGATAGAATTTTCAAGCCAAAACGAGCTATCGAAACATACATGATAGCCACTTAAGACTGTAGGACGTGTTTATCTAGCAGTTAAGTTGTTCAGCAAGAGATATATATGAAGAGAGAGAGAGAGAGATAGCTGATTACGCTTCAGATTGCAATCTTTATCTTTAGCATCAGCTAGATCTAGAGATATTCAGAGTTCTCTAGAGAGTGACTAACTACTGCGTTCATCACATTTCGTATCACATGCTTTGTCAATCTAAGCCACACGCAGATTGTTAACAGTTTGAAATGTTCAGCATTTAACATAATTAACCTCAGGTCAACTGGGTTCAATCAGTTGATGTTGTAAAGTTTGAACAATTTACAACGCGCAAAGTGTCGTTGACATCGACAGACAAAAGCTGGTTGCGCTGCTTGCTAATAAAGCGCAAAGTGCAGCCCAACTCCCCCCCCCACACACACACACACTCTCTCCCACTCACTCTCTTTTTAGAAAATGGGCAGCACTGGCTGCAGTTGTATTTTGATTCCAATTGGATCGACGGCTTATGCTTTGCTTGACCCATTGGAATGTTGCGAGCTTTTGCTATTCATGTTGTTCCGCGTTGTTGTTGTTGTTGTTGTTCTTGTTGTTTGTCTTTTGTTCACTACTAGGCATGTTGGATTTATGTCGCTTGTCTAAATTTGTTGTTCTTTCGTGCGGCATAAGCCAGAGAGCTAAATAAATAAAGAGGCGACTAATTAACAATGCTTGGTCCGGTCACAAAGCATTAACTAACGGTTGCGGCGCTACATAAATTGATGACTAGAGCATGGAAGGGCCTCACTCTGTGTATATGCTAAATAGGGTCGGGTCGACAGGCATATGGAAGAGAGTCTACATATATCTATACAAAAATAAAAGCTATGTGAGAGAGAGGGAGAGTGAGAGAGAGAGAGAGGGGGCACAGCAAATACCATGAAACTGTTGCCGTTTTTATTGTGTTCTATTTTGGCCGAAAGTGAAACAAAATAATTGGCACAATTTCAAAAGGCCAACAACAAAATGTTTAGATTTTGGCTTGGAAAAAAACGAAATTGTGGATCATGAAATGCACTCCGAAATACACAGCAAGTGCAGTGCGTAAAAGCCACGTAGTATGAACTGCAAGATACAAATGTATCTACATTTGCCATATATGACTGCAGCAGTTGCATGTTGTAATTTGTCACACGTCAGTCTGACCAGCATCAAAATATGTTGAATGTTTTTTTGAACATTTTTTGCACATCTCTCAAGCTCAAGTTCTGCGCCATCTGAAGGTCGGCGATCAAAGTCTGGAGCGCTGCGAACATGTTTTGATTTGTACAGACAAATGTTCTTGTAACAGTCATCATAGATAATAGCAAATGGTCTGGGCTCTAAAAAAATTTTTATTTTTTATTTTATTTGCAATATGTTTTCTGTATTGCAAATCCATCAATTTCGCAGTCTGTCAAAGCGAAAATGAATAATATAAATTAAAATTTAGATCACACTGCGTTTTGTTGTTGTTGTTGTTGTTGTTTTTTCGCACATTTGACACACGCACAAGAATTAAATAAACAAACAAACAAAAAAAAGAGCAAAAAACTAGACCAATTTTAACATTAATTTACGCGTCTGCGTTATGTAAAAGCAAATTACCGAAAATAAACGATATTTGAATGAAGTGAACACAGAATTTACGTCGACGTCGACGACGGCGTCGGCATTTACGGCGCCCCTCGCGGCCACTGCGGCGTTTACCCAACTAAATTTAGAACGGTTCACGAATACAGCTAAACTACGTCGAGGCGACGTCAACGACGCACAACGGCAGACTAAGCGCAGCCAACGGCAACCTCAGCAGCAGCAGCCATATCTCAGTCGCTGCGACGCGTCGACGCGACGGCAGCACCAAACGTCTAAACAGAACCAATGAGAACGTTTTAATAGCAGCTATGCCACTATAGAGATACCCGTGCCAGGGCAGCATATAGTTACTATGTATACAATTCAGCTATACACAAAACCAAAATTATTGCAACTTGATACCTAAATTTAGGTTTACAATTGAAATCTATAAACAGCCAAGGTACTGGTACTACCTGACACAAACATTATGATATTAACATTCTTACTTAACCGGGCACATCCCATGACGCATAAGCTAAGGTACGGGTAGCACAAACGAAACTGAGTGCTGGGAGAGCAAGCAATGCGCTGAGCGCTTAAGAGAGTGCGGAGTGCGGAGCGCAAGCGCATCATGCCGGCTGCTGCTGCAGCAGCGACGTGGCTCTTGCTGTTGACCGCTGCTGCGACGCGACGCAGGAGAGTCGCTACACCTGCTGCGCAGCTGCTGCTGCTGCTGCTGTTGTTGTTGTCAACGCGTAGGCCAAATATTTGGACGCGACTGCACTGTTACGGTATAAGCATCTGTCGTCGCAGCATGCAAAGCGGTATTCGCTGATTGGGCAGCACATATACCGTTTGCCATTGAGCACAGTGGGGCGAGAGGTGAAAACTATTCAATTTTATTATTGTAGCATAATAAATTCTTTATTATAATTGTATTTTTTCTTTTTCGTGAACAGCTTTTTTTTAGTTGCCTTTGCAATGTTCACTTGTTGCCATAATAAATGATTTCATTTAGCCAAAGCTGGGCAATTAATCTTTAATGACTAAATGTGGTTCGTTAAATTATATACTATATTATTTTCTATTAATATACAAGTTTCGAATAGTTCATAAGAACACATGTTAGCTGTTGTTTTTTTTATTCATTTTGCATACAATTTTTGCACACTTTTCATTACGCTGATAACCACTGTGCGCTGGCTGTTACAATAATTTAACCAGCTAAATGCACGTGCTGTTGAAGCTGCTGCTGCTGCTGCTGCAGTCGACGTCGCGTCGCCGCATCGTTGACAAGTACCGGTATTATGGGCAATGTCAGTTGCAGTTGCAGTTGCATAACTGCTGCAAATTTATGCTGCTTAGCAGCAGCCATCGCAGCTCTATGCATATGTATGCATGGAGATGATCACATATGCATGTATGCATGTGTGTGTGTGTGTGTGTTTGGTTGTATTAGCATTCAGCGCGTGATTAGCACTAACGGCGCAGTTCACATGACGCTGACAGCGGCGGCTGCACTTGTTGCTTGACCGAGATTCGCAGGGTTCTTGCACAAGCTAACAGCAGCAACTGCGCGTCTCCATAAACAAAAAAAAAAACATCTTTAACAGATGTGACAATAATGGCCAAAAAGCCGTTAATCGGGTTTGTTTTGTATTTTTGTTTTTATTTTTTTTGCTTATTTTTTTTATTACATTTTTTTTTTTTGCAGCAACAATTCATTGTGACTTTTGTATTTTTTGACATTTATGTGACAATCTGTTGTTTATCGGAAATAAAAAAAAACTTAATTAAGCTTTGCAACTTACTTTGGCTGGCATTGTTTGGTCTGTGCTGAAATTGGCATAGAATTGCTGGAGCTTACCTGTAAATACATAGAGAAAAGAACAATGTTATATGAGTTCATATGTATGTGTGTGTGTATGTGTGTATGTGTGTATGTGTGTGTGTGTGTGTGTGTGTGTATGTAGCTGGTTTTGATTGATGTATATGTATTCATGATGTGAGGAATTTGAATATGCTTTGATTAAATATATTACCAATACCAATTCCAGATACCTTATGTATACAGATATATGGGTTTATACATTATTATATTTATGTTTGCAGATATATGGACTTATGGCTTAATTAGGATTATTGTGAATATGGTGTTATGGTATTAACTATAGACAAAATAGATGTGGTTAATATGGAGATATAGTCAAATCAATTTTTTTTTTAAATATTGATTTTTTATTTAATAATAAATTTTTTTATTTAATATAAGATATAAAAACTGACTGCATAATGCTCGTTCAAGATACAAAGACAGCTAAATTTATGTTTTTTTTTTTTTTGATTTTTCACACCTTAAAATTTATGGTTTATGGTTGTATAGGCCAGATCAGCAGAGATCTAATTGCAAAATTTGGTAATACAGTCGAGTCTCGATAATTTGTACCCCACTAAATCGAAAATCGCGATAAATCGAAAAAATTCTATCCCCTTGATGGGGATATCTATATGATGGAAATCTCGATAATTTGAATTTCTGTATAAATCGAAAAAAAAGTGATCCCCTTGCCATTTCGAATTATCGGGACTCGACTGTAGTAGCACTAAAATTAGGCAAAATACAATTGTTTTTTTTTAAATATATTTTTTAATTAAATATAAATATCTGATCAAAAATTGATATTAATATTGTTATTAATATTATATATTATTATTATTATTATTATTATTATAATATTACTAATTAGAACTTGAGCTTGTTTCAAATAACATTTAATAGAGGAAAACTAAAACTGTGAAAGCTGCAGTTTCGCCTATTTGCCACGCCCTCAATGGTTATAGATTAGCAATACTAAACATTTTTACAGCATTAAATATTCCAAATATGTTTAGGCTTTAGCAACAACAATGGAAACAGCTAATATGCTCGTTTCACTGCATGAAAGAGTATAGAAAAAAAGTATTTAATAATTGTTGTTTAAAAAACCATTCATATAATATAATAAATTTTTTATTTTTTTTGTTTCGACTACATAATTTATTAATATTGTCCATTCAGTCTATTTTTAAACACATAAATGTAAAAAGCCAAACTAAATTTTAAGTAAATCCAACTAAACTAACTTTCGTAACGTCTTTGAAGTTAGTTGAGTTAGTTCAGCAAATGGCCGGCACTAGTGGCGCCATCTATGCGCGAGTAGAAGCAGCGCGGAAAGCTTGCATGGCAAGCTTTTGTCAGCTGTTGCGCTGTTGTTGTTGCTGCTTAGCTTAAAGCTCATTTCGAGTCTTGCACCTGCGCAAACAGCAACTTAGCTGTGCGCAAATGATCAATTAACAGGTGCGCGATCAAAAGACCTTGCAAAATATTATATATTTGCAGAGAGAGAGAGAGAGAGAGAGAGCGAGCAGGCGTAGCAGTAGTAGTAGTCGTAGTAATAGTAGGAGGAATGCTCAAACAGGTAAATGGCTTTAAGTCTGTTTGCCATCTGTCATTGGAGCATTCGAATGGCTTATAAATAAGTTGCACTTACTTGCTAAATGCCGAAAGGCTGGCAAACGAGTTTAACAATAATATAAAAACACACAGACAGAGACAGAGAGAGACACACACAGGTACACACACCTGTCTGCAGGCTATAAACAATAACAATAATGATAAGGGTTGACGGGGTTTGGCATGAGGTTGTTGATGGCTTGGCCAAGACATAATCAAATTAATATCCATTAATTGAAGTTGAATTGAGTTCGAGTTCGTGGTGAATGAAGTCGAGTTTGAGTTGAATTTGAGTTTGAGGTGAAGTTGAGTTGGAGTTTGAGTTCGAGCTGAAGTTGAGTTTGAATCGAAGTTGAATTTGAGTTTGAGATGAATTGAGTTGAGTTTGAATTGAAGTTGAGTTTGAGGTGAAGTTGAGGTGGAGTTTGAGTTGAGTTTAAATTGAAGGTGAGTTAGAGTTCGAGGTGAATTTGAGTTGGAGTTTGAATTTGAGCTGCAGTTAAGTTTGAATTGAAGCTGATTTTGGTTCGAGTTGAAGTTGAGTTTGAATTGAAGTTGAGTTTGTGTTTGGGTTGAAGTTGAGTTTGAGTTGAAGTTGAGTTTGAGGAGAATTTGAGTTGAAGTTGAGTTTCAGGTGAAGTTGAGTTTGAATTGAAATTGAGTTTGAGTTGAGTTGGAGTTTGAGTTCGAGCTGAAGTTGAGTTTGAATCGAAGTTGAATTTGAGTTTGAGATGAATTGAGTTGAGTTTGAATTGAAGTTGAGTTTGAATTGAAGTTGAGTTTGTGTTTGGGTTGAAGTTCAGTTTGAATTGAAGTTGAGTTTGAGGTGAATTCAAGTTGAGTTTAAATTCAAGTTGAGTTTGAATTGAAGTTGAATTAGAGTTAAAGTTGAGTAAGAGTTCGAGTTGAAGTTGAATTTAAGTTGAAGTTGAGTTTGAGGTGAAGTTGAGTTGGAGTGTGAATTGAAGTTAAGTTTGAGTTGATTTTGAGTTTGAGTTCGAGTTCTAGTTAAAGTTGAGTTTGAATTTAAGTTGAGTTTGAGGTGAAGTTGAGTTTGAATTGAAATTGAGTTTGAGTTGAGTTTGAGTTTGAGTTCGAGTTCGAGTTCTAGTTGAAGTTGAGTGTGAGTTGAGTTCGAGGTAAAGTTGAGTTCGAGTTAAAGTTGAGTTTGAGGTGAAGTTGAGTTTGAGTTGGAATTAAAGTTAAGTTTGAGCTCGAGTTAAAGTTGCGTTTGAATTGAAGGTGAGTTTAAGTTCGAGTTAAAGTTGAGTTCGAGTTAAAGTTGAGTTTGATTTGAAGTTGAGTTTGAGTTCGAGTTGTTGGTGGATTTGATGACAATGGGGTAATTATTTTGCTTGGTTGTTTGGTTGTTTGGCACACGTATATGAAGACTTGGCGACTGGAAGATGTTCGTGTTGAACGCTTACCTGCGCATTACCCATTAGAGCATCGTCTTCGATCTCAGCTGGCATTAGCTCGTCAACATTCGCATATAAAGCCTCCTCCACCTGTTCGTGTTGTTCTTGTTGTGCTTGTTGTTGTAGATGTTGTTTCTTCTGCTGTTGCTTCAGATGGGCATTTAGATTAATTGCCGATTTGGATTTGCTTTTGGCATAGCGAGCGGAACAGCGCAAGCTTTTAAGCACGCCATAAGAGCGCGCATTGGCGAGCTTTTTTTATCAAGAGAGAGAGAGAGAGAGAGAAAGAGAGAGAGAGAGAGAGACAGGGTATAGGGGCCGCAAATAGCCAAAGGGGTGAGGGGTTGGGTTGGGTTGGTGTAAACTTAATTTAAATAATATTTCTATATAATAAATATATTTTATAATCTAAGGTGCAAATTGTGATGACTTAAGCTTTAAGTAATTTTGTTGGAGTGTGGAAGGGGTGAGGGGGGAGGGGGGAGGGTGTTTGGTTGTTACCACTTTCTATTGGCCATACGTGCCGGCATGTGCCATGTTCAGCGGTGTCACTCACCTCGCTTATGCCCAAAACTGTGGCTCTGCCAACTTCCGGCACAAGTCGACAACAACTAGCAACAACTACGACTAGCTGCATGAGTGTTAGATACCCTGTTGCTTTTTGTTGTTGTTGCTGCTATTGATGATTCAATGGGCTACGTTGCAAGCGTCGTCGTCGCGTCGTCGCGTCGTCGCTTTCTATATATAGCCATATGACCGATGTTGGCAAAATGTCGATAAAATCAATGAACTCGGCATTAGCAATTAGCAGCAACAACAAAGCTGACTTAGTTGAAATAATTAATGAATTATTAAGCGCTGCGCATTTCGCTAAGCAGCAGCAACAGCAACAGCGACAATTGTTGCGCATACGCCACATGTGCCCTGAGTGTTGCCTTTGATGTGGGCCAACATTGAAGCGGGATCGCTGCCAAAAGAAAGTTGATGTGGCAAGCCTCGCCTCAATGTGTTTTGTGCACAAAGAGAATTAAAACGAGTCTGACCAGAACCAGAGACAGAACCAGCAACAGCAACAGCAACAGAGCCACAGCCAGAGCCAGTTCCATTACCAGTTCCAGAATTCGATTCAGAACCAGCCAACACAGCTTCAATTGCAAACGGCAATTAGCGCGCTAACTATTCGATGCAAAGCCTCGAGTCGAGAATGTCGAGCTGCGAGCTGCGAGCTGCGAGCTGCGAGCTGCACGTAGCTTCAGATTGTGCAAATTGACGGCTTTACAGAGAGAAAAAAACAAACAAATAATAATAAAAAATAATAAAAAACAAATACAAAAAACAAAAACCCATTGACGAATTGACGCGGCAAACTTGCAAAGTGTAAAACCTATTATTCACCATGCGAGGGCTGTTTGAGAAGTGCATCATTTAAAATAAAATTGTGCTCTACTCATTCTTCTTGTTTCCTTGGTAGGGAATGATCGACTGGAAGTCACCTTGAGCTGTTATTTCAATCATTCAATCTATGCTTCTCTTCTCATCTCTTCTTTTCCCTACTTTGTCAATTCGCTTCTAGTCTTTGCCCATTTCCTTTTCGTGTCTTCCCATTCACTGCTCTTCTTATTCTTTTCCCTTCTCTTGCCATTTACTTCTTTCTTCCCATTCTGTTTTCTCCCCACTTCTCTTGTCTTCCCATTCTCTTCTCATTCTCTTCCTATTATTTTCCCATCCTCTTCTCTTCTCTTTCCATTTTCCTTCTCGTCTCTTCTCATTTTCTTTCGGGTCTTCCCATTCACTTCTTTTCCTTTTCTCTTCTCATTATTTTTCCATTCTCTCTCTCTCTTTTCTTTTCTTTCCATTCTCTCCTCACATCTTCTCATTCCTTTCTCTTCTCATCCCAAACTCTTCTCTTCCCATTCTTTTTTGTCTCTTCGCACTCTTCTTTTCCCTTCCTAATATATTTTCTCTCTCCCTCTCACTCTCTCTTTCCATTCTTGTCTCTTCTCTTTCCATTCCCTTCGCTTCTCTTCCGTTTCTTCTCTTCTCATTTCATTCTCTTCTCTTTCCACTCACTTCTTTTGTCTTTCCATTCATTTCTTCCCATTCTCTTCCCAATTCTTCTCTTCATTTCCCCATTCTCTTGTGTTCTCTTCAAATTCTATTCTGTTCCCTATTCTTCTTTTCTCCTCTCTTCCCTTTATCTTCCTTTCTCTTCATATTACTTTCTCTTTCTTCCCATTATTTTAAATTTTCTTCTCATTCTCTTCTCTTCCCATTATTTTATCCTCTCTTCTTATTTTGTTCTCTTTTCATGATCTTCTATTCTCTTCCCATTATTTTCCATTTTCTTCTCATTCGCTTCTCTTCCCATTATTTTTATATATCTTCCTACTTTTTCTTCTCTTCTTTTTCCTATTCTCTTCCCTTCTTTTTCAATGCAATTCTCTTCTGTTCGAGCAACCCTCGTCATGGCACATGGCCCAGCATAGCTGGAATTGCATTTAGTTTCACACTCCACTGGGCATTCAATGTGCCTTGTGAATGTTGCTCAATGAAAATACCCTGGACAAACGGAAGGGACTGGCTGGGGGTCGGCTGGGCTGTGAAAAGTGGGCGGAATGCGATGCGATACGATTCGATACGATTCGATTCGATTTGATTTATCATCGAGTCGCTGACTAATGAAAATCAAATCGATTTGTCACATTGTTGTTATCGCTCTTAACTCAATTCAAAGTTCAGCAAACTGTCTGTGGCCCAAGGAGAACTTCAGCAACGGCAACGGCCATAAAAACTAGCTTAATTATTGAAATCTGGGACAGATTTAAGTAACAGCGATTCAAAAGCAAAAACTATTAATCCAAGCATTCTGAATGGCAAAGCGTCAGGGAGTGGAGCTAAATCGATCGAGCGAGAATGCATCGATAGGCAGATCTGTGATCTTGATGTGAGTTTGGCTCAATGAAGTCAGGATATATATATGTATATATATATACATTACATTCATCATCTCTAATATCTAATCTTATTCATCAGCCATAGACTCAGCTGTTTTCAGTTCTCAAACACAGCTGGAATTGATTCCCAAATATCGATGACTTCATTCGGTTTCACTAAATCGATTTTTAATCTAAATTCTTTGATTTTGGTAAACAAAGAACTTTAAAAGTTTTACTTTTTCTTTAGCTATCTCTTAGATCAAATATCAAACTAGTTTGTCATACTAAAAAGCTTATTTTTCGAATATCATGAATATTTGATATGGAATTCAAAAACTTTTACTTCTTGAATTGAATATTCACTGAAAGTCATTGCTAATGAATTTATTATTATTATTATTATTATTATTATTATTATTATTGTTCTATTTTTTTTCATAATACATATATATTTCATGTGCTCTGCTATTCAATCTATATTTTATAGCTCTTGATTAGATTTGTTCTCCCTATTTACTTAGCTACTTTTCGCTTGTTTTTAATGATTTTTTTTATAGGGTATTAACATTTTAGCATAGTCTGTGCCATGCAGATGTCTTTGACCTTTTACTATATGCTATATTTGTCGTGCTTGTGTCAATTTGCTCACCTTCCAGTCTAATTATTTATAATTTTACAGCCGCGCCCTATAACAAATTTCCTCTGTGCCGTCTAACTCAATGAGCTTTTCCAGAATGCCAATTCTTTGGCGCCTGCTTTTCGTCCACTGACTATGACAACGATCCTGTACAAATGACTTGAGCAGTCATCACAATATTAATCTTCTACTAATACTACTGCAGTAGTAGTAGTGCAAATTATGGTATATAGTTCTATGCAGAGTGTTCATAAAAATAGTAGTGCGACACAAAAATAGTAGTGACGAAATGTTGGACATTTTGCTAATTTTTTAGTTTTTAATCATTATAAAATGTAAAAAAAAATATTAAAAAAATAAGTGAGCTAGTATTTTATAAGTTAAAACATTAGACTAGCAACTTGTATTTAAATTTTTTGGATATCTCTTTTAGTTTAGATTTTATAGATCCCTAAAGTGTTTTTGAGGTACATATAAATTGTTTTCAAAATATTATGTTTGTCACAAACTTTTGCTGTCCAACATTTCGTCACTACTATTTTTATGTCGCACTACTATTTTTTTGAATATATATTTATATATACATACATATAAATTGTTTTCCAAATATATTGTTTATCACAAAATTTTGCTATACTACTAAAAAGTCGCACTACTATTTTCATGAACACAGCTGTATGTATGAAAAAATCACACAAAAGTAAGAAAGGTCTTTAAAAAAGACTCAAAACTCAACTTTAAATTAATATATTTAATAAAATATAAAATATAAATCCAATCAGAATTGCTTTACCATACAGTAAATACTCCACCTAGAGCAATTCTTGTTATGTTCAACTCAAGATATTTTAAGTTTACGCCCCAACCCAGCAATAATCAACAAAGCTTCTATAGTTATCATCAATATTATATACATATAAAGTGTATTTTAGATTCGTTTTACTTTATATAAACAATTACTCTTATTATATTTAACTATTTGATTTATCAATGCCAAAATGTTTAACTATTAATAAGAACTAAACGCTGATTAGATATATTGTCTATTGTGGGTCAGTGACAGGTGCATATACCTTAGGCCACGCCCACCAACACCAGTGACAATAAATATTTGATGTGTGACAAATTGTTCGCAGTTGAAGCATTTCGTTTATTACTAAATTCTGTGCAATTGTTTGTGCGCAACAACAATTAGAGTCATTCAGCAAAGCGTCGAGAATGACGGCCAAGTAAATACGAATCAATCGAGCTGAATGTGGGCTGAGCAAAGTGAAACGTTCCCAAATATCTCTCCCTATAGAGAATTCGAGTGCTAAAAAGTATGCGAGCTGCCATTGTTTAGAGTTTGCCTCGTCACAAATGCGTTCAACACACAATTTGAACGCACAAAAGGAACAAATAAGAGAGTTCTGATGGGGAGTGCCCAACTGGCAGATACCCTGAACCCAGCGCCGAGCTGATATTACAATCATCATTCTATGCTCACTTTATATAACTAAGCAACACACACATACAACACACACTCACACACACACACACACACACACACACACACACACACACACACTTAAGCACTGGCTTTGCCTACTGCGCAGTTTGTGCTGCGGCTCAAGGGCTTTAGTATGGGCAAACAATAGCTAAATAACTTTTCTAGATGCATTTGCTTAATGACATTCAGATGTGTGCATTCCCTACTTTTTGAAATAATTTAAGAAATTTAAAAAAAAAATATTGAATACCTTCAAAGTTTGGAAATATCAAAAATCTGTGTATTCATCACAAGAATCTTCACTGTAGACTAGAAATCTCCAACTTTTCGAGCAACTCAGCTCGTCGTTCCGAACAAGAATATACTCTATAGCATCTGCCACGCCTCCTTCTGCCTGTTACACACATTTTCACAAAACCAATATACCCTAAATTACCATTTTCAATGGGTGCAGAGTATAAAAAAACAAGTTTCAAGTAAAAAAATTAAAATTTTTATATTGATTTTTTTTTATAATATTTTTTTTATAAAAGAAAACAAATTTTTTGTCTAAAAAATGGAAAGAATTTAGTATGCTACACATATGAATTTTTTCTAGAGCTGAGCTTACATTAATCTACAATCAACTTGGGATTCGAACTCGTATTTTCTCATATTTTTTAAATTAAAAAAAAAAAAAAAATTTCCTATTAAACAAATAAAAGAAATTGATTTAATAAAATTTATTTACAGATGCACATTAGGGCTTTAAGCCAGGTTTAAAATACAAACCGGCTCGGAACTGGAATTTCAATGTATCCAAAAATGTTGAATCCCATAACTCTGAGATTTTGAGACACATATAAATAACTTAAGAGACAATCATTGAATTTATCTAATCATATTCAGAATGACGCCAATTTTAGCTAAAGATTAAATATGGCAAGTTTCATTTGAAACACGTATGAGCGTTGCCAACGAGCCTAACTGACTGCACAATACCCATTTCCGCACAACAAAATTAAAGCTAAATTCATTAAAATATAGTTATTTTCGAATTTACCACGCTCTAATGTTGTGTATTTTATAGGTATATCTAATAGATACTGAATAGATACTATGTATAGACTAGAAGTCAGGCAAAGCTGTAAAATATATATTGTAGGTTTACCATATTTGACTTCATCAGAAGACAATCTTAGTGCCTTATCAGATGAAGGTAAACAAAGGTATATATATTTCAAATTAGAAGTTTCTCACTCTCTCCCTCTCTCTCTCTCTCTCTCTCTCTCTCTATCTCTCTATCTCTCTATGACTCTATCTCTCTATGACTCTATCTCTCTATCTCTCTCTCTCTCTCTCAATTTCTATCTCTCTCTATCTCTATATCTCTCTATCTCTCTATCTCTCTATATATATCTCTTTCTCTCTCTCTCTCTCTCTCTCTATCTCTCTATATCTCTCTCTCTCTCTCTCTATCTCTCTCTATCTCTATATCTCTCTATCTCTCTATATCTCTCTCTTTCTCTCTCTCCCTCTCTCTCTCTCTCTCTCTCTCTCTCTCTCTCTCTCTCTCTCTCTCTCTCTCTCTCTCTCTCTCTCTCTATCTCTCTATCTCTCTATCTCTCTATCTCTCTATGACTCTATCTCTCTATCTCTCTCTCTCTCTCTCTCAATTTCTATCTCTCTCTATCTCTATATCTCTATATCTCTCTATCTCTCTATATATATATCTCTCTCTCTCTCTCTCTCTCTCTATCTCTCTATATATCTCTCTCTCTCTCTCTCTATCTCTATATCTCTCTATCTCTCTATATCTCTCTCTTTCTCTCTCTCTTTCTCTCTCTCTTTCTCTCTCTCTCTCTCTCTCTCTCTCTCTCTCTCCCCTCTCTCTCTCTCTCTCTCCCTCTCTCTCTCATTCTTTCTTTCATTCTCTATCTGCCTACAGACTGCCGCACTGCAAACGAGAAAGCTAATATACTCCTTTAACTTTGCGAACGAGTATAAATATGCAATATTGCAATATTTCAGGTCGATATTCCTGGCTTCAAATTAAAAATTGATTCATTTTTAAGCCAAAAGCTGCAAAGCATGGAAAGTCCAATATGTAAGCCGAACCTGCAAGCTGTAAAATACTTCGAACCCTAAACTACATTAAACTGCGAACGCCAACTTTTCTTCAAATCAAAGCCAAGTGTCAATATGTTTACCCATGCATTCAAGATTTGTTTAAAAATCTTTAAAAATATTTCTATTATTTCAAAAATTTCCTTAGATAAATTTGAAACGAAACGAATCGAAGCCTGATTCGAACCCTGTTTATAGTAAGAGAAACTTGTTTTTGATTAATTGTAGATTAATTATTGCACATGAAAATTAAGAGACTAGTTGACCAAGCTAAGTAATTGTTGAGCATAGCACAGTGGGCAAGATAGCTTATATTTTCAGCAATATGTTTTTTATTCTTTTTTTGTTTTTGATTAGACTAGATTTATTATAAATATGCTACAAAAAAAAAAAATATTATTTAATATAGTTTTTAAAGAAATATTTATATATTTTTATATTATTTTCAAGCGAAATGAGTTATTTTTTTAAAAAAATTAGTTTTATATGTTTTAAAAAATATTCCATAATTATTTTTTATTTATTTTATTTATTTTGATTTTTTTTTTAAATTAATGATTTTATACCCAAAATTGTTTGCCTGTGGCCCATAGTGCATGGGGCTCATAGTCCATAGTGCTCATAGTGAACCAATTCTATCTAATTCTATATTTTTGAATTCAATTCCATTTCGACAATTGTGCGTATTCGAGCTCACGTGTTCACGTCATTTGCTCCGCTCTAATGCACAACAGATTCGTTGTTCTCTGCTCAAGCTCAAACAGTTGAACTGGCCTGTTCTCCACTTGGTCAAAAGCACCGACTCATGCGGGTGGCTGTATAAATTTCTACTAACAAATGTTTAAGACTTCTAATTGTTGTTGTTTGTTTGTTGTTTTTGTTGCTGTTTGCTGTTTGTTGTTGTTGCATTTAACGAGGTCGCGCGCGCCTAGGCTCTGGTCGAAGTCTGGGCACGTTTTTGTTACCATTTCAAAATGTGTCTTTTTTTTTTGGTGTTTGTCTCTATGAAAATCAATTAACATTCAAGTTTCCACGGTCTCAGCGGCGCTCGCTCTCTCGGGGGCTGGCAGTTTATAGCTGGAGCAGTTGCTGCTGCTGCTGCTGCTGCTGCTGCTGCTGCTGCTCGTCGTATATGGGCCATTGAGCTGACCGTAGCATTGAACGTGACTTGGCTTTAACTGTCTTTGGCTACGTTCGTTTCTCTATATTTTTCTTCTCTTCGGCTTCTGCTGTTTATTTTTTTGTGCCTGTTGCCCCCGTTTCAAGGTCGCCGCTGCATTTTGTGTGCCGCCCATGACTGGAATTGTATTTGGGCCACATTTCCACACACTTGGCTTTCCACGCTCTGAACCCAACTTAACTGTTACTCGGCGTGGCACAGCTTTTAGCCGGCCTAACTGTAATTGCAGCTGTTTGTCAGAGTTTTGCACAAGTTGTTTTTCCCCATGTCATAAAAAAAACTATAAAATATATATATTTAACACTATTGTTGTTGTTGTTGTTGTTGCTGCTGCTGTTGATGAACGCGCAAAGTTTATCATTTTATTTTCGTTTTGTGCTTTGCTTTGTTGTTGCATACTCATCTATCTCTCCCCTCCTCATGCCCTCCCCCTCCCTAGCTTTACCTTTTTTTAGTTTGCTATTTAAGCTGACAAAAAATAATAAATTATTAACACAACAACAACGCACCATTTCGGCACTTTCACTGGTTAATTGTCGCTAAATTTCTTTGCTCTGCCTCCAGCTTCCATTTGGCCAATTTGCGCAGCTCAACAACAATCGAAAATGCCAACAAGTACGCTCCACATAACTCTTTATATGATCTATTATCACAAGCGAAAATAAAGAAGACAAAAACAAGCTAAAACAGAAAATAAATATTCCCTATAATATGATCTTATAATGCTTAGAGTTATAGAGAGACCCAAAGTATTACAACAACTTATTATTGAACATATTTTCTTTTTGTCTATACTACATATAAGATATTTAACTAAGTATATTCTTGAACTATAACTAACTATAAACTCTATAAATTATACTATATTATAAGACTATAAATATAAATTACTTAGAGTTTTGGAAATTTCAGCATCTTTATCCTTTTGTCACTCAAAATAGTTTCTCAATTTTTATACCCTGAACCCATTGAAAATGGGAAATCAGAGTATAATGTTTTTGTGAAAATGTATGTAACAGGCAGAAGGAGGCGTGGCAGACCCCATAAAGTAGGCAGACCCCATAAAGTAAATATATTCAACAAACTGAGTCGATATAGCCATGTCCGTCTGTCCGTCCATCTTTCCGTCCGTCCGTGTGAACGCAGCGATCTCGCAAACCACAAAAGCTAGAGATCTGAAATTTGAAATGTATACTCGTGTATATCCTACGCAGTACAAGTTTATCATTTTTTTTCGATAACTCATCCCATTTCCTTATTATCGATAAGATCGATAACTTTTCTTCGTTTTTGAATACCGTTATAGCTATAGATTTCAGATTTACTGTGTATATCCGTGTAATGAATATTAACATTTTTCGATTTTTGGATTTTGGATACCACGCCCCCTTCCCACCAAATTTGAAAAAAAACGTATTTCAAATACTAGAGATTTGTGCTTTGGCAAATACATACATATGAATGTCATTCGTACGCCTTAAAAGTTTGGTTACGAAAGTCCATCTAGAAGCAAACCTATTCAACAAATAAGTTTCCAAAATATAGCCCATACTGCAGCCCAAGCGCTGCCCGCGCGCAGTCGCTGCGTAAACTGCGCAGTAGCAGAGAAACTGCTTGTGCGTGCGTGTGCATGTGTTGTTTGTGTATATGTATATATAAAAGAAGCGTAAAATGATTTGAATATCGCATCTGCGCAGGGTTCAGGGTATCTCTTAGTCGAGCAGTCTCGACTAGAACACTCTTACTTGTTCAATATATTTGTAATATATCATATAATTCTATGGCATCAATAGCAAGATATTTTGTTGTTTTTTTTGTGATTTCTCAATGTTATTAAAAACTTGCTAATTCTTTAAACATATCAACTATATTATATAACTGCTATAACCATAAAGTCTCAGCAAGGGGTAAAGATTAGGCATATAAATACTTTGAAATTCAAGGCGTACAAGATTATTTGATCTGCAGAGTAGTTGATCTTCAGTGGCAGTAAAAGTGCTCTAGTCGGAAGTGCTGCATCGATAATATCTAAAGTCGGAAATGTGAAGGAGCCACTCAATGTATACCTTATAGAAGTATCTTATTATTGTCAAATTTGATGATGCTAACTCTAACATAGGTCTATATCTATTTTTACGATTTCTGTGCGAGCGATATCCTTTTGGCCTGAACATGAAGTTACATGGTTCTAGCTGTTAAAGGTTTCGCGTTGATTGTATATGTAGATTTGCAGGGATATAGGGATGGGCAGACCGACAGAGAGACTGAAAGGAGACTAAAAGGATAGACAGCTGAACCGACGTACAGACAGACAGATTGATCAATTTATGTTGACAGACGGACAACGGAGGGAGGGAGGACAGACGGATGGAAGGACGAACGGGCAGACAGGTGAACGGACGAACAGATAGATGGATCAATTTATGTTAACAGACATACAAAATATATTTATATGCTTTCTCGGACAGACGGACGGAGGGACGGACAACGGAAGGAGGGACAGATAGACGAATGGACGGAAGGACAAACAGGCAGACAGCTGAACGGACGGACGAACAGAAAACAGGACAGATCTAAATTGACTTCCCAATTGCTTCTAAGCAAGAGTAAATATACTTTGTAAAACAGAATGACGGAAGGACAGACAAAATTACAGAACAGCTGAAGTCTAAATCTGCTCGGTTGTTGCTGCCGATCAAGAATATATATACTTTTTGCGACAGACAAATGAAAGGACAGACGGATGGACGACCAGACAGACGAGAGGGCGGACAAGTCGACTAAAGGACAGGTCTAGATTGACTCGTCTGCTGCTGGGCTCGAGCACGCCTTCGGCATAATAGGATTCATCTTTCAAAAATGATTTGAATCCAAGCCTTAGAAGCAATTACTAGCTCTGCTTCTACAGCCAAATCACAATTTGCATTTAAGCCACTTTTGCCGTTTCAGCTATTTCGATTGTGATTACTAAGATAATGCTATAGTGAAGGCATTTCGTTGGCATTCACAATTGTTTGTCTGTTCGCAGAAATCGAAACCGCAATCCCCACTATTCACTATCCACTATCCATTTCCTATTTCCCATTTTTGGGGGGGCCAATTATGGCAATTGGGGCTGCTCATAAGTATGGCCTGGCCGCTAACTTACTTGCGACACATGAAAATCAACTGACGGCCACAAGGCAATTGCCAATTGGCAATGGCCAATTGGCCAAAGAGTTTCACCCAGCCAGCTACTCCTCTTCCTTTCCACAAGCATGTGGTAATGCTAATGCTAATGCTGATGGTAATGGCAATGGCAATGGCAATGGGAGCGGCATCTGCATATCCGGTGGCCATAGTTTTTCCGCGCTCACTTTTTTCCCAACTTTACTTTACTTTTTACTTATTTTTATTTTACTTTTTACTTTATTTTTACTTTACTTTTTTCATTTTTTTTTTGTAGGTAATTTAAATATTTTCTTTACGAAACGAGCCTGGGTAATTAAAAGTTCATTGTCGTGGTTTGTTGTTGTTGTTGTTGCTGTTAGTTACCCAGCAGCCGGGCGCATTATGTGGAAACGATTTTGCAACATGCCAAAAAAAAAAACAAACCAACAAAACAAGTAAAAAACAAACAACAAACAAAAAATGGAAACGCTGGCAAACCAGTTGAATGCGCTTCAACTTTGGCAGCCACAAAAAAAAAAGTAGAAAAGAGGCGAAGAGGAAAAACGTTTTATAGATACACACAACAAATTTTCCCACATGAAAATTATGACAAAATGTGCAGGAGGCGGCATCATCGAGTCATCGAGTCAAAGCCAGCGTCGTCATCATCAACGTCATGATGCAGAGATGCTGAGACGGCAGCAGAGGCGGCAACAACAACCACTGCAAGTGGCAGGAAAACCATGTGCGAAGATCACGTACCCAGTTCCATGTGCATAGTGAAAGTTGAAGCAGCTGCCCGGCTTTGGCTAGAGCTCGGCCATGGCCCGGCCTGTCCCCGGCCTGTTCCCGGACTGCCCCCGGGCCGTTACCCGCTCGGCCAATGCCTGATGACAATTTGGCGTAATTGAACTTGAAGTTGAAGCAGTCGAGGAAGCAATCGCTGCAATCAGCTGCAGCAGCTGCGGCACCTGCGCCAAAGATGCGCCAGACGCTCAGTCACGACATTTGCGCAATCAATGCGCATGGCGGCATTGAGAGATTGACGCATTGCCAGCTGATGCGGGGGTGCACGGTGCACCCACAGTCAGCAGTCAGCCAGTCAGCAGTCATCCAGTCAGTCGTCATCCGTCACTTGTTGTTTATCAGGCCCAAAGCATTGCCAATGGCCATAATTTGATTAGAGCCACACTCATAGATAACAATCGCCTCTCTCTCTCTCTCTCTCTCTCTCTCTCTCTCTCATTCATTCTACGTGCTGCTCCCATTGTTAGCGCACAAAGAAAGTGGAGTAGCACCGGACAAAAACCAACAAAAAAACTATCAAATTCTTGCGATGAGCAAGTGTTAGCGACTGCTTAATGCTCGCTCAGCAAAATAATAGCAGCTTCAATTTAAGCTATATCATTTACTAAAGACTCGATTCATTTGCTCTGATTTCCACTGTGCTTAGTCATTTAATCTAATATGGCTTAGCAAACAAAGGAAACTTATTATCTGTGAAAAATCTAATTGCAATAGAGCCAAAAAGTAACACGTAAGTGTGGCAAGTAATCGGGAGTGTCTGACTAAGAGATACCCGGAACTCTGCGCAAAGTTGATATATTCAATCATTCTGTGATTCTTTAATGCATTCATATATCACAAAGCAAACACTTATGGGCTTTACTATGGTAAATTAGTCATCAAATAACTTTTATATCAGCTTTCTTAAAGAAGATTTCAGTGCATACAAATTACATTCAAATTTGCTCAAGTTTCAACTCTGTCTACTCTACATTTAAGTCAAATTTTGGGGCAAAGCTGGGGAGTTATACAATATCCAAACTTTTCAAAATCTGTAAATGCAGCAGAAGGAACCACAAAGTAAAGTTGCCAACTTTTTTGATATTCAAGTTACGCTAACGAAAACCAAATAAAATTATAGATTATTATCGATACGAGATAAGTTATCGAGAAAAAAAGTATTAAACTCGCACTGCACATGCCGGACGAATCTAGATTCAAAATTTCAAGTCTCTAGCTCTTAAAGTTTACGAGATAAACAGACAAACGGCCAGGGCAAGATCAATAATATATATACCACGCCTTCTGCTACCTCTTACATACATTCTCACAAAACCAATATGCCCTGCACGCCCATTTTCAGCGTATAAAAACGCAGCACGCACATGACACGAACCCAATATACTCGTTTTCACTTTGAAAACAAACAGCAAAAAGTACGTGATGAAAGAATGTTACGATAATGACAGATGAGAGACAGACAGAGAGAGAGAGCGAGAGGGAGGTAGTGATAGAGAGAAAGAGGCATACATAAACTAGATCTTATCGCGCTGATTTCTTATAAAGACATTAAATGCGTTAGATGCCACAGATGCCAACGCGACATGCAACATTATGTTTTTTTTTGTTTTTTTTGCTGGCCTGAACTCCAGTGAAATTTCACCAGAATTTATTTTCTGAAAGCATTTTCTATACATATATCTACATATAGTATAGGTATATATATAGATAAATCGTTTATCTAATCAAGCATGCAATTTTTATATTTATTGTACTTTCTTGGCTCAACTTTTGCATTGACTTTGACTTCCTTCATTCATTTCACAATTTGCCATCATTTGTTGCACAATTTGAATATCTACTGTACTTTTGTACAGGTGAATATGTTGGTTGTATACAATTGATATCTATGCTATATCAATGCTACATATATCATTTAGCTATATGTACTTTAGTAGAGCTCTATTCTATATTTCAAAATATGTTTATTACATGTGTTCATGAAAATAGTAGTGCAAAATATTTTAAAACAATTTGAATCTATATTTCTATATATATAGATATATTTTATATGATAATAAATATATATATATATAGATATATTATCATATAAAATATATATATATATATATATCTCATATAAAACCCAAAAAACATATTTCACTTATTTTCCACTTCAGCAGGTGAGAATATCTTGAGTGAATCACATTACTTTTCGCTCTTAACTTCATATATTGCATTATATAATTGATATAATTTAATGACCTTTGCAAACTTCATATATTTATGCAGTTTATTTATTTTGAATTCAATGTTAAGTCAAAGCAATTAGCACTTAAATTATAGTGAATGAATTTATGCATTCAAAATTTATGTTTTATTTGAATTTTTTTGAATTTATAAATAAATTTGAATACGAATTGAATTGTATAAAGGAGATTGAGCGAAGATTATATACCCTAAGGGCTGAGAAGAGATTTTATATAGATTTTATTTAGATTTAGTTGTTATTTTTCTAGTGATTCTTTCTATAAAGCTATATGATATAGCTATATATATGATTTTATGTTTTATATACGATTTTGTTTAGATGTGAAGTAAGTGAAGTAGATATATGCAATATATAAATATATATGCATATGTTGAGATCGCATAGAACTCAACACTATATAATATACAGTTGTGTTCATAAAAATAGTAGTGCAACTGAAATGTTGAACTGCAAAATTTGGCGTTAGACCTAATATATTTCGCACTACTATTTTCATGAACACATGTAATAAACATATTTTGAAAACAATTTGAAACGAGTATTTAAGATTAACATAAATATGTATATATATGGATATAGTATATATATATATATATATATATATATATATATATATATATATATATATATATATATATATATATATATATATATATATATATATATATACATGTGTTAATCTTAAATACTCGCTTCAAATTGTTTTCAAAATATGTTTATGACATGTGTTCATGAAAATAGTAGTACAAAAAGCTTAAAAACAATTTGAATATATTTGAATATATCTATATAAATATTTAATAAATATAATCTTAAATACTCCTTTCAAATTATATCAAAATATTATGCTTAACACTAAATTTTGTGCAACATGCAGTGCTCAGTTGCACTACTATTTTCATGAACACAACTTTATATGTATGTATATATGTATTGTCACATATTCCATGACAAAATCATAATACACTCTATTACAAAGGGTATACAAAGGTTATACAAAAGGTATACAAAGGTTATACAAAGGTTATACATAGAGTATACTCAGGTTATACAAATTTCTTTCAATTTCATTGTAAACAACAACAAAGCTCAGCTTCTATGCTAGCTGCTAATTTGTATGTAAATGTTCTTTCACTTTTGCACCACTGTGCAGCACTTAACGCCAAACTTCGTATGCAAAAAAAAAAAAAAAAACGAGCAAGCACAATTTGGCCCTAAAAGAGAAGCGCACATAAATCATATAGATCGTGAGATAGCTAGAGCAGAGAGAAAGAGAGTGAGAGAGAGAGAGAGAGATAGCAGCATCTGTCTATGGTTCGATTTGGGGCCTGGTTGAGCGCGTCGAGCCGCTAAGCGGGTCAGATGCAGATGCGTGGGGCCAATTGGCCAATTGGCCAATCGGGCCAAGACAGGTTAATTAACGATTTGTGCTAATTAAGTTGCGCAGCTGTGACAGCAGGGGCAGGGAGGGGGGGAGCTATATGAAAAGGGGGTTGACAGCTAACGATGTCGTCAAATTATGCAAGGCAAGTTGTTGTTGTTGTTGTTGTTGTTGTGGTTGTTGTTGGGGTTAATTGTTGTTAGCATAAGTATTTTGGAGTAAGTGTAGCCAAGTTAGTGGAGTGTGCTTGGATTGATTGTCTTTTAGCATGCATCAATCAACAATGATTTAGAGCTCAACTCACCCATGAATTATCGCGGAATTGTGACATATTTTGTGTGGACATATGTATGAGGGAGGGGGCCACACTGGCGCCCAGTTAGCAGTCAGTATTGGCAACAGGTAAATATATATATCTATATATATAGCATATGCATATATATGTTTATATATGTATTTGGATCTCGCGTTTACTTTCAATTTCGTTAACAATTTCTCGTTGTTTTTTTTTTTTGTTTTTTGCTAAAAGTTTTCGTTTTCCTTTGCGCTGCGGCGGCGGCGACGTCGACGGCGGCTTTTGGCTTTCATCTAAGCATTTTGTAAGCAAAGCTGGACACACACATACAGCAGCGCACACACACACACACACACACAAACACTCGCTAGCTGCAGTTAAGCGTAACGCATGAAAATGAGCGCCAAAATGTATTGAAAATACAAAAACAAAACACACAGAGAGAGAGAGAGAGAGAGAGAGAGGGAAAAGAGAGCTCGAGTTGTTGTTGTTTTTTTTTGCAAGCACTCAGCCGCAACAGTGAGTGCACGACAATTATTATGTTTTATGTCAGGGCATATACCCTGCACAGGATACACTTGCAATTAACTAGAGTTTGGCGCATCAGATTCAATTTCAGTTTCAGTTGCAGACACATTTGGGCCGCGCTTTAGTTACGGTTGGGCCACAGCCTTGCGTTTCATTTACATTTGGCAGTTGCAATTTCCCGTCTCCAAACAACAACAAAAACAAAAAAAAAAGGAAAAAGAAACACAAAAAACAAAAACACACACGACGACGAACGTTGCAAACAACAACAAAAAAAATGAGTATAAAAACAACGGCAAAAATAAAAACCGCGATAAGCAATTAGCGCAGCGCGGATTTTGCTCTCGATTGCTGCGAACCGAACTTGTTGACTCTTCGCCGCTTACTGAACAGCAACTGTTCCAGTCCGCCGATACTCAGGCCCGATACTCAGTGCCCAAAAAGCCCGCGCGTCGCACCCCTTAACAGAGAGCTGAGCTGCAGCTACGAACTTTCTAAATGCTTTACCGACGGACGCTCATCGCTCATCGCTAGTTCGCCGCACGTCGTTCTCTATTCGCCGCACATTGTTCGCCGCTCTTCAGACTTGATTTTCTATTTCAGCAAGTGCAGGCCGGCCAGGCTGGCTAAGCCAACAACAGGTGCGCCGCCATCAAATGGTGCATTTCTCTGCTTAGCTCGTACACAAACCATTGCAGCGAAAATTTATAGTAAATTCTTGAAGCAAAGCTTTAAAGCTGCTGCGCACGCGCGGCTAACCTGGAAGATCGTAAATCAGAGAAATTGCGCTAATAAATATGATTGTTAATGAAAACAAAAAAATATATTTATATATTATATTATATATATTTACATATATATGTAGAAACATGGGTAAATAAATACATTTATTGAAAAAGCGCCCGATTCTAATATTGTCAGCTTTGAGGAAACAGACTCTAATTCTTGCACATGCTGAAAACACATAAAGGAGAGTGTTATAGTGTAAGATAGGTGAAGAGATTTATGTAGATTTATGTAGAAAGCAGATTTTATCAGACAACATTTTAATAAGTTGGTAATCCAATTAGAAGTTTATGAGAATCGCAAAGAAAGTCAATATCGTATATCATATATAACCTGAACCCATTGAAAATGGTTTTGTTCAAATGTAAAATGTGTGTAACAGGCAGAAGGAGGCGTGGCAGGCCCCATAAAGTATATATAGTCTTGATCAGGGCGACGAGCTGAGTTGATTTAGCCCGTCTGTTCATCCGTCCGTCTGTTCATCTATCCGTTCGTCCGTCCGCTTGTCCGTATGTTTGAACTGGTCGATCTCGAAACATATAAGAGCTAGAGACTTCAAATTGTTAGTCCCTGTATATTTGTAGATTCCTTATAGCACACGCACATCGATTTTGTTTCAAAAAAATCGATAACTGTTCCCATTTTAATGTTATCGATTAAAAACCTTAACAAAATGCAGCTAAAAAATTATATCTCTTACATTTTTGGAGCTAGAGTCTCCAAATTTTGTATTTAGTTTCATTTATATTTTATACTATTTTGAATTTTGTTATATTTTGCATACCAAATTTTACCAACTTCATATACTTGAAACTCAGTTGCAAATGTATCCAATATGTGACAAATATTCAATAGAATATCTAGACCAAATGCTGAAAATGGCATTAACATCCGCACAGTAACATAAAAGTTATTAGGCAAAACGTTTGGCCAAAAGCACGTGGCCAGCAGCGTTAAGCTGTTTTTCTTTACGTGTGCACACATTGCAATTGCTGGAATTGATTGAATTATATTTTAATTATTAGCTGCTACTTTAGCTGACTCTAGCTAGATACAAGCTATGGAGCATATTTCACAACTCCGATCAGACGGGGTTCAAGGGATCTACCAGTCGGGCACCTCTACTAGAGCTTTCCTACTTGTTAGGACTAGACATTATTAGAATATTGCAGTGGAAAATCCTCTAGAAAGTACAGCAGCAAACTAATTCTGAGCGTGTTTCGGCTCAAAATTGTAAATCTTTTTTTTTCTTTTATTTTTTATTCATTTTATTTTGCAACTTTTTGTCTAAGACTCTCTATAGAACATTTAGCTCAACTAATGAGTGGGCCAGCATGCCAGTAGACTTATTTGTTATTAATTTTATTTTATTCTATAGTTTAGTTGACTCCCCGACTAGCCAGAGGATGTAACCTGTTGCACCTTCGCCCTTTGTTGTTCTTAGTTAGATTAGATGCAAGAGGATTTGGATGCGCTGTCAGGTTGTCCGCGCATCTGGAGCTGTGGCGCCCAATGAGTTCAGCGACTGTGTGAATTGCTAGATCCCCATGTAGCACTGAGTTTCTCACAAGCCACTTAGCTACAGTCCAGCTTGTTTTGTAAAATTTGAATTTTATTAATAGATGAATTTCTAAATCTATAATCACAATTTCTAATCAATTTTTATTTAAATTTTAAGTTTCTAGCTGTAAAACTATAGAAGCTACAGTTTCTCCCAATTTGCCACGCCCCCAGTGGGCATTGATATATACGCCATATCTTTTTGCTCTTCAGTTGTCAACGCGAGTATACTTTCCAAATTTCAACTCTCTAGCACTTAAAATAACAGGATTTTTGAGATACCCACTTTGCCACGCCCCTAGTGGGCGTATCGGGAAACTTGCCACGAACCTAGTGGGCGTATCGGGAAAACCTTAACACTTTATCAGGGTACACACGAGTATATATTCAAAATTCCAATTGATTTTACTTCGTGAATGAGTAAAATAGGACAGCGGGAAAAGAGAGAGGGACAGAGATAGAGAGAGAGAGACACACATACCTATAATACCAACCATCCCATATTTCCAAATTTTATTATAATTCAATTATCAACTCCTTATACAGCAGATCCAATAACGAAAACAAACGATTCCAATTAAACAACAAAACATTCAAAGTCCTTTATTAGAGCGTTTGTGTGTGTGTGAGTTACGTGTGTGCGTGTGTGTGTGCGAGAGTGTGTGTGTGTGTGTGTGGGCGTGGGCTTAGTGAATATGATATATAAAATCATTTACATTTAATACATTTGTTACATTGGCATTGAAACTGGAAGCGATCAAAGTGAATTGCAAAACATTACCTAAACAGCCCCAAACAAATGGGCCAGATACAAAGATCTATATATACATATATGTATATATATATATCATTTTGAGGCAATGTTTTTATATTTGTTTTTATTTGTTACATTTTTATATATCTATAAAGTTTTTTTCTTTTGTTTTGTTTTTATATTTAATTTATTTCAGCTGCCAAACAATGAATTCAGTACGTTCACAGACAAACAGATATATATATATATATATATATATATATATATATATATATATATATATATATGCATGTTATATAATTATATAGAGACAAACAGATCAAGAGAGAAAGAGAGAAAGAGAGAGAAATTGCAAGTGCATTTAAATGCAAAGTTTGGAATTGTTTGAGTTTAAGCTATTAGACAATGCATTTGCATATATATATATATACATATATATAGTATATATATATATATATATATATATATATATATATATAAGCATATACATACATATATATGAAACCATACACACACATATACAACATATAGATTCTTAAGTTAAGGCTGAAACCAACTATTTTGCATGCGCCTCAAGCAGTTCAAGCAAATGAAATTGATCAGAAAAGAGAACGTAAATTATTGCTATACATATATATATATATATATATATATATATATATATATGTATATATATATATATAGTATTTTGGGCAGATTTCTCGATTTTTATATAATAAAAACATTACAACATTTCGTTAAGTCTGCAATATTCGTTGGCTCTAGTTACAATATGTTAATTTCTTCAATCAATATTTATATATATATATATATATATATATATATTCATATATATGCATATATATACATATACATATATATATATTTTAAATATTCATGAATGCATCTATATATAATAAGTAGGCATAAATTGTTTTTGTTTTTGTTTTTGTTAAATTGTTATTTTCTAAAGCTTTTGTTGTTGTTGTTGTCGCACAATATTGTGGCCACGTTTCGTTTGAATTGTTAACATTTGCGTTTCAAGTTATACATAAGGTTCGTATAGTTTTACATATAGTATACATATATGGAAATATACAGCTGTGTTCATGAAAATAGTAGTGCGACTGAAATGTTGAAGCAGCAACATTTTGTGTTGATTACAAATGATTTTGATTACAAAATGTTGCTGTTCCGACATATCAGTCGCACTACTATTTTCATGAACACAGCAACATTTTGTGCTGTTTATATAACATAATGTTTATATAACATAATCTTTATATAATATGATTTTGATTACAAAATGTTGCTCGTCTGACATATCAGTCGCACTACTATTTTCATGAACACAGCAACATTTCGTGCTGTTTATATAATATAATGCTTATATAACATAATCTTCATATAATATGATTTTGATTACAAAATGTTGCTGTTCCGACATATCAGTCGCACTACTATTTTCATGAACACAGCAACATTTTCTGCTGTTTATATAATATAATGTTTTTATAACATAATGTTTATATAATATGATGTTTATAACAAAATGTTGCTCTTCTGACATATCAGTCGCACTACTATTTTCATGAACACAGCTGCATATATGCATATATTAATTTTAACATTTAAGTATATAGTATATATATGGATGTATATTATATACGTTATTCAGTTTATCTCTTCTTCTTTTTTTTGTATATATGTATATAAAGTTTAAAGCTTCTTGTATGAAATGCCGCACAGCGCATTTGTTTAATGTTCGTTTAAAATGTTTTTTGTTTGTTTTTCTATTAGCTTAAAATCAACTTGTGCAGCGCAAGACACAATCAAAAACGTGAATTGGAAATATACAATTAGAAAAAAAAAATAAAATAAAATAATGTAAATAAACTAAACGTCATTCACACAGGCTTACAGACTATATATAATTTTATATATATATTTATTGCAACATACAATTAGTTAAAAAATAAACTTGTTTTTTGTTGTTGTTGTTTGTAATTTTATAGAACATTTCAATGTTGCACACGTAGTCATAGAATCTGTTCTGTTTTGTTGGCACTAATGTTTCGAGCGACGCAATGCAAATTATTTAAAATTTTCTTTTAAAATTGTTTTTTTTTTGTATATTTG
Source organism: Drosophila leonis (assembly GCA_035045365.1). Lineage (NCBI taxonomy): Eukaryota > Metazoa > Arthropoda > Insecta > Diptera > Drosophilidae > Drosophila > Drosophila leonis. Next base: position 1,738,462 of record JAWNPC010000953.1, on the reverse strand, counting down.
AACTAAGTGCAACAAATATAGTTGTTTGTTGTTGTTGTTGCTGTTGTTGCTCTAACTGCAGTTGTAATTATAATTGGAAATTGCATCCGCATTTGTCGCTACAGGTGTCTCAGAAATGGCCGCCGTTGGTGTGCTCGCTTTGGGTGCAAAGTAAACCTCATAGTTGTAATATCAAAGCTCATCGCTGGTCACTGGATGCTCCTGCACGTACTCCTTGGGAAAGTAGCCAACCTATATAGATATATCCATATCAAATATATATATATATACAATTGCAATGCCTACTCACCGTATCACCAATCTTGCCACGCCACCAGCCTTTGCTGTCGCCATCCTTGCCTATAACCAGCACCTGACAATCGGTGCGCAGCTGCAGCTGATTGCTGCCAGCCTTTGGATCGAAGTCGTACAGCGCTGTGGCAATTACCTCACGGTAGGGCCACTGCAGCGACTGATTGAGCCTGTGCAGGAATCAAATCATTTGATAAGAAATAAGAAATTTATATTTTTTGCAACTCATTCAAGTCTCACGCACCCGGCAAAGTTTTCGCCCAAATCATTGCGCTCATAGTACGAAACCAGCTCGACAATGGTCTTGAAATGACGACGCGATGATAAGCAATAGAGCATGGACTCGCCATCGTTTTCCTGATTGATTTTCATATGCTTAATCACATGATCATCCGTTCTGCATGGCATAGAAAGAGACAGAGAGAGAGAGGGCGAGAGAGTTAGTTAGTTATTATACATTTGATATGAATTCAGTTTTTGCACTCACTTCAAGCTGAGCGCATACATGGTCTCGTGCGGCGAGGAGGCGCCCTGCGGACGCACACGCAGCAGATAGGTGCCAATGCGTCGATTCTCTAAGCGATTGGCCGCCGTCTCGCGATCCATGTTGCCCACAAACCAATTGAACTCCGATAGCTGTCGATCGCAGACGGGCGGCGGTATGCTGACCGGATTCTGTTTGCAGCGACCCGTTGACGAGATGCAGCCCCGATGCACACTGATCTGGCACACCTTGCAGCGATAGCCCTGGTGTATGCGGCCCTTCAGGAATTTCGAGCAATGCCGGCACGTTGTGGGCGCATCAAAGGTGTAAATTTCCATTTTATGATCCGTATTGCGACAGCCCGGTGGATCGAGGCTTTCCCTAAGCAAACAAAAAAACAAGAAAATCATCATGAAATTGCTAAGTAAGAGTGCTCTAGTCGAGACTGCTCGACTAGCAGATACCCTGAACTCTGCAAAGAGTCGATATTTCAAACACTTTAAGCTTCTTCTACATATACATTACAAGCAATACAGACGCACGCATAAGCACTTGCTCTGCTGACTGCGCAGCGACTGCGCTTGGGCTGCGCCTCTGTTCTTTACTGTGGAAACTTATTTGTTGCATAAGTTTTTTTCTAGATGGACTTTCGTAATCAAACTTTCAGAGCATAATAATGACGCTCAAATGTGTGTATTTGCCAAAGCACAAATCTCTAGTATTTGAAATAAGTTTTTTGCAAATTTGGGGAGAAGAGGGCGTGGTATCTAAAATCCAAAAATAACAAAATGTCTGTGTTTACTACACGAATACACAAACTAAATCTCAATTTTCTAGCTCTAACAATATTTAAGTTACGCTTAAAAAACGAAGTCAAATAATCGATTTTTATCGATAATAAGGAAATGGGCTATCGAACAAAAATGATAAGCTCGTGCTGCGTATGGTATATACATTGCAAATTTCAGAGCTCTAGCTTTTGTAGTTTACGAGATCGCTGTGTTGACACGGTAGGACGGACGGACGGACATGGCTATATCGAGCTGATCAAGAATAAATATACTTTATGGGTTCTGCCACGCCTCCTTCTGCCTGTTATATACATTTTCACAAAACCAATATACCCTGATTTCCCTTTTCAATGGGTATAAAAACATGATATAAAAGTGACTTCCTGATGGTTTCTCTTTACTCACATGGCTTCAGTGAGCGCCTTGCGCCACTTGTCCCGCTCATGCTCCGACTTCAGGTAGAGCGTAAAGGCCGTCTTGGCCGACTTGCGGGCCAGCAACAATTGATATTTAAAGCGCGTATCCCGGCCGAGGGTGCGACGCGAATGGCTCTGCTCGACACGATAGTCGGCGAGATTATGCGAGTCCCGATATGTGTACTGCATGTCGCCGGTCTTAATGTGCAGCGGCTTGACCAGTATGAGAATCTTGTCGAAGACAAAGGCGTAACGCATTTTGGTCTTCTGATCCTCGTGGGCCTTGATATGCAGATCGCCGTCGAGCAGCAGGCGGCCATATTGCAGCAGATCGTTGCCGTTCTGCGGCAGATTCAGATCGAAGATGCTGTCCTTGACCTTCTGTATGATGACCAAATGATCCGAATCACGTTTCACCTCATTGATGTACTGCGACACATCGATCATGGCATCCTTGGCACGCTCCAGCGAACGGTAGTCCTCGTGCAGCGGCGACGTCTCCTTCACCAGCTTGTCCAGCAGCAGATGATACTTGAGTATGCGCTGCATGGGCACCGACAATATGTCCCGCAGCTGGAGCTTGCCCACGTTGTATTCCCGTTCGCACTTCTGCACCAGTTGGTCAATTATTTGGTTCTTCTTGCACACATCGGCCAGGTAGTCGATGGCGTTCAGCAGGCAGGAGCAGTACTCGCCATAGATGAGGAATGGCTCACGGAACTCGAGGAACACCTGGCCCATCTTATGCTTGGTGTTGGGCACCAGCGACTCGCGCAGCTTCTCCAGAAACTTGGTGTGAATGTCAGCCAGTTCCTAGGAAAAAAAAAGAAGAAGCAAGAGAATAATCCATTTAGATAAGCAGGCAAAGCTCATTTCCAATCCCATCCCAGCCCATCGCAGTGCTCACCCGTATGCGGGGAAAGATGAGACGCAGTTCATCCTGATTGAGATGTCGCTCCAGCGGCAGCATGAATTTGGCTTTGAGTGCATTGAGCACGTCCAGATAGTTGGATTCGGTGTCGATGAGCTCGCGTATGACATAGTCGCGCTGCTCGAAGCTGGTCGCCGATGTTGTCTACACGAACGGAGAAGAGATGCAAAATATTTAGTTTATCTGAGCTGAGTTTGGGCAGCATCATTAGGCAGCCTTGTCATTTGGCGTCATGCAACTAAGTCTTTTGTTTTTTTTTGTTTTTTTTTGGCAGGCAGTTAATGTACAAGCTTTAATCAAATTACTACCTGGCCTCTACTCGTTCTGTGCAGTGCGCACAAATCTTGATAGACCTCCTCTTCTTTTGTGTTGGTGTGATCATAAACGGTTCCATTGCATGCAATGTTGTCGGTGGTACTAAATAAAAAACAAACAAAAAACAAAAAAAACCAAAATGTGATAAGAAAATAATAGTGAACAAAATAAATTCAAAGCAAAAGTAAATAAGAATAGCAAATTATTTATAAAAATTAAATTCAAAAATGGCGCCTTACTTTTATTTCATTAATCGCATATCGATAGATCGATACGCAACGATTTTATGCCTACCAACTGAGCACAACGGCAGCTTAACAGAGAACAGCAGCACTGTTAAAAGCAGGGCTGACAATGCCGTTTTTTCCCGTCAGATGTGGCTTTTTTAAAAGTCAGATGGCGGGAAAAAATGGAAAAACAGCGAGAATTCTAGCTTTTTAGAGATACTAAAAAACTTTTGTTTTAGCTTTTTTATTTCTAGATTATTTTCAACATTTTACCAGCAATATTCATAGGAAGACCTGGGCTTGGCAGCACTAGTTAAAAGACAAAGAGCACTTTCGTTACTTTGCAAGTTAACTTTGTGACGTTAAATGCTCAGTTCATGATCAGACAAAGATCACCGCGCATGCATCAACTGCCGAAAATGTGACGTCACACTGCTGTACATAATCTACTCAATCGTGAAGCAGCAACACTGTTAAAAGCCACAGTAGGTGGTTACGCAAAGAGCAGTTCCGCTTCTTGCAATGTTAAATAACAGCGCTGTTGTGATGTCACATTTTCACATTGTGCTCTGTTATTACTCAATCACGCTGAATAACATGAAAATGTTAACTTTACATAACCAGGGAGGGCAGCTCAGCAGCAACAGCAGGCAGCCAGCAGGCAGCTCAACAGCAACAGCAACAGCAGCAGCAGCCGAGCATCAAATTTACATTTCTTTTCTTTTTTGTGTTCATTAATTTGGCTGTGTGCACGTGTGCTGCAAGCATTTTTCAGCTGGAAGACGGCGCAATGGAGCACCATACATATGCAAAAAGTGGCTCCAAGAAGTGTGAGTAGGCCAAATGCATATGCAAGTGCAATTATTATATATTATATATATATAAATTACATGCGACTTAGGGTCTGTGGAGGAGAAGCGTCTGCTGGTGACCAAACGCATCGAAGCTGAAGATTTGTTCTCCAAGTATTCATCCAAACAGGCGGAGCCATGGAAGTAGGTGCACTTAACATTTATATACACATACACACACATACAATTGCATGAGTTTGTTTGTGTGTGTGCGTTGCAGAAAGTTCAAGGACATGGCCAACATAGGGGACTACAGTGAGCGCGCGCTGCGCAAACAGTGGCTGAACATGGTGCAAAGGTATCGCATCCAGAAATCGAATATGCAGGTGACGCCGCTCAACAAGCAGTGCATCGATGGGCTCAACGAGGAGTGGGAGTTCTTTGGCGAGATTCATGCATATATGAATCAGAAGACCACCGACCTGCACTCTTATGCCCTCAAGGAGCCCAATGTGCCCGAGCATGTGCACTTGCACTTGCAGTTGCAGTCGCCATCGGTCAACAATTTGGCCATTCGTGGAGTTGTCAATGATCACAACTTTTTAGCCAAACGATTTCAACGGGAATTCCATGTGGAGCCAGTTGCTGTGGCGCTAGCTGCGCCACATGATGAGCTGGCCCGCAGCTCCATGGACAAGCGCTACACGCATGTTGACGTGGCCACGGGTGATGATTCTCCTTTGGATCTATTTACCGATTCGGACTCTGAGGAGAGCTCACAGCCATCGGATCCGGTTGCCGTTGAGGTATCCGATCTATCGGAAGTGGAATCCCTCTTGGCCTCACCCTTGCCTGCCAAGTCAGCGTCCGACATAGGCGAGACGAACACTGTGGAACAGTTGCCCGCCAGCTATGAGACAGCATCGGGCTCAATGCCCGCAGCCAAATCGGCTGGCAGCTGGTCAGGCTCAGCAACGCTGAGCGAACAGCAACCAGCGGCCAACGACAGGCCGACGTCGCATCGCAAGCGCAAGGCACTGAGCGAAAGGGACAAATATTATAGACATCGGCGCCGCTACGAGCATCGCATGGAGCGACGTCTGGGCGGGCTATGCAAGGTTGCGGGACAGCTCCTGGAGCAGCTGGTGCCCGGCGTCAATGTGACGCCGCTGCTGACAAATATCTATAATAGCGTCGATGACTACAACTGCAATAGCAGCTGTGAAGAGGACGACGACGATGGCGAGGGCGATGGCGGGGGCGAGTCCAATGATGAGGCTGATGCAGTGCCTCAGCAATGAGCGCAGAGTTTCCAAATGGAAGCAACAACATCATGTTCCTCTCTATATAAGATATATTGCTTTACTTACACACACACACAGACACACACACATAGGCAGAACAGGTAAAAAGATAAGGAAAAAGGCATGAAATGTATTTAAAGAAAAGACTTGACAAAGCATGAAACGCTCAGCTCTAGATAGTTCAAAACACGATCTCCCTAGGATCAGCAAGGATTATTGTAGATACTCGCTTATTGTTAATGATACCAACACACACAGAGATACATTGTAAAAGAATATTATATATATAGATATATATGGGTAGATGTTTATGTAAATATAGGATTGATTGAAGACGGCAGAAGACTAAAGATTTGTGTATTCAGCTCTAGTGTTTTGGGACTGTAATCAGATGTAAGATTGAAGCTGAACTACAATTTTGCTAAGCAATAGATCAGAGAGAGAGAGAGAGAGAGAGAAATAGAGATATCTTCTTCAAACTGGCCTAAATAATTGTTACATGTCTATGATATATATATATTATGTAAGAGAAAACTTCACTGAGCTGTTCTAAAAGAAATATCTTCAAATTGGCTTCAGAAGTTGATTTGTCTATATGGTATATATAACATCAAATTTCATTGTTTATTGGATAAAAGTCATAATTTATAGCTATGCGAATTCTTGTATATAACTTTCTAGAAATCATTGAAACAATCTGTTAATCAATAAGAGCTTCAAAGATCTTTTGTTCAAGAAAATAGTAGTGCGACTACAATTTTGGATTAAAAAAAAATATGTTTTTAAATATTTTGCAAACAATTTGAAGCGAGTATTAAGATTAATATATATATAAATAAATATATATATGTATATATACTCTATAAATATATTCAAAATGTTTATCACAAAACTATGCTGTTTCAACATTTCAGTCGCACTACTATTTTTATGAACACAGCTTTATATTGTATATATGAATATATAGTATATATATATATATATATATTGAAACAATTTATAAATCAAATAAGATTCTTAGCTTGAAAGATCTTGTGTTCATAAAAATAGTAGTGCGACTGAACTTTTGGATAGCAAAATTTTGTGATATTTTTAGTCACACTACTATTTTTATGAACAGCTTTATATACATACATATATACAGGGTACATATAAATACTGATACGAGTTCGTACATAGTCTATATGAGCTATAACTAACTACAGGGTGGGGCAAAAGTAATCACCCTATTGGGAAACGCTAAACCTTTTGCAAATGGCGCCAAGTGTCAATTTGGTTTTGACATTTGCGAAGTAAACAAACGCAGAATACAAATCGGCAAGCCTTGAATCGGTTTACACCGCAGCAACGTGGAACATTGAATGAAGTAAGCATTTAAGGGTCTCTGAATCTCTTGGCCGGGCAGATCAGCCAATTTAACCAGTCCGGACTTCTTTTTATGGGGTTTTTTGAAGTCGCGGGTTTGCATCAACAAGGCTCAGACTCTTGAAGCCCCTAAGAAGAAAATACGCCAGGACTGCGAGAACCTGTCGCCCGAAGTGACAAGAAATACCATAAAACGGATGCGTATGGTCATCAGCTCTGACCGATATGAGTTTACCGACTGAATGCAACAAATTCTAATGGATGAAAGACACAAATTTCACAAGCAGAACAAAAGTTTGTCATTGAAACAAAAAATGACAGCAAAAGAACATCGGGTTCGGGTGATTACTTTTGCGCCACCCTGTATATATAGTATATACAATAGATATTATTTATAAACAATCTATGAATCAACTCAGATTCGTACTTAGCTTGCAAGATCATATGGCAAACGTATATATATACATATATTCATATATATATAAACTATTATTTGAAAAGATCTATAAATCAAGTCCGTTTCATAGCCAGCGTAGAGCTTGTGAAACAATCTCTAAATCCAAGTTTATATTCCATAGAACGAACCTACACAGATCTTTGGATTTGGAAATTGGCAATGAAAATTCAACAAATCTTTTCACTATATTTTTATGCTCATTCACGAAAATGAAATGAGTATATTGGGTTTGTACAATGTCCGTCTATCCGTCCGTCCGTCCCTCTGTCCGTCTGTCCGTATAAGTTCAAACCATTTCGCCGCTATTGAAGCTAGAGACTTGAAATTTGAAACATATACTCCTATATACACTCGAATTATAAAGTGTCAAGATTTTCCCGATACGCCCACTAGGGGCATGGCAAATCGGAAAATGCATTTTCCGGTATGTCAGAAACCCTGCTAGTTGCAGTGCTAGAGAGTTGAAATTTGGAACGTATATTCGCGTTGACATCTGAAGAGCAAAAAGATATGGGTGATATCTGTACGCCCATTGGGGGCGTGGCAAATCGAATAAAACGGCATCTTCTACAGTTTTAAAGCTAAAATACCCAAGTTTGGCATGTGAGTTACTGCTAAGATCATATAAAGAGATTCGCAAAAGTTGATATGTCCTAATATATATATATATATATATATATATATATATATATATATATATATATATATATATATATATATATATATATATATATAAATCGGAAAGTGTATTCTGCAGTCGGTAACGCCCGACTGCAATGTTTTTACTTGTTTTCAATTGCATTCGAGGTTAGGCCCAAATGCCAATGGGTTTCAGATAGCATTAGGGCACAACATGCTCGATGCGGAGTTACCCATTCGATATAGCTGTTATCTGCAAAGCTGGTAAACAACAGAAAACCCAAAAAAAATCAGCGTCGATCGATATCGCGAGGGGCGGCGTGAGTCAGTGGGTGGATGGTGTCTGGCAGAGAGTATATATATATAGATATAGATATAAATATATATGTATATATATATATAGAGATATAGATATAGATATATCTCTCACTTTGTTTTGTTTGTTTATAATCAAATCGTTTGTCAAGCAAAGCGGCTAAATTCGCAAGTGTCATTAGTTTTGGACATATAACTATATATGGGATATATGTATATATATATATATTTTGATTTGATCACAAGAGATAGAGAGAGAGGGAGAAGATAACAACAACAAAACAAACAAGTAAAAGTGCTCTAGTCGAGACTGCTCGACTAAGAGATACCCTGAACCCTGCGAAGTTGCGATACACAAATCACTTTACGCTTCTTTTAAACATACATATATACAAACAACACACACACACACACACACACACACACACATGCACACGCACGCACAAGCACTTGCTCTGCTAACTGAGCAGCGACAGCGCTTGGGCTGCGCCTATGGGCTTTGCTGTGGAAACTTATTTGTTGCATAAGTTTTTTTTTAGGTGGACTTACATAATCAAACTTTAAGAGCATAATAATGACGTTTATATGTGTGCATTTGCCAAAGCACAAGTCTCTAGTATTTGAAATACGTTTTTTGCAAATTTGGGGGGAAGGAGGCGTGGTATTCAAAATCCAAATATTACAAAATGTTTGTGTTCATTACACGGATATACACAGTAAATCTCAATTTTCTAGCTCTAACAATATTCAAGTTACGCTTAAAAAACAAAATCAAATAATCGATTTTTATCGATAATAAGGAAATGGGTTGAGTTATTGAAAAAAAAATGATAAACTCGTATGCGTAGGGTATGGACGAGTATAATTTTCAAATTTCTAGCTTTTGTGGTTTACGAGATCGCTGCGTTGACACGGACGGACGGACGGACGGACATGGCTGATCAAGAATATATATACTTTATGGGTTCTGCCACGCCTCCTTCTGCCTGTTACACACATTTACACAAAACCAATCTACCCCGATTTCCCATTTTCAATGGGTTCAGGGTATACAAATAAATATATATAAATAAATGGTTTGCCGTTTCCGTTGTCAGTTTTTGTTCAATTGGAATTGCATTTTCTGGTATGTGGGGTTACGAATAGTGGTCGAGGTCTGTTCACAGAGAGAGAGAGAGTGAGGGAGAGAGAGAGGGCGAGAGAGAGAGAGAGAGAGGCTTATAGCGGGCAAAGAAACAGATAAAGCAACAGAAAAGAAAAAGCAAACAGAAAAGAATTCACAAACATAAGCCGATATATAGACATATATATATCTGTATAGTATGTGGTTTGCAGTGGTGCAGGTGGTTGGATTTCTAACAGCTATGTGTGGGCGTGAGTTGGGCCAAGTTACGAGTAGAGCCAAGGCGGCAAGCACAAAACGGAAGCGGTTCTTCGGATTGTTGTGTAGATGTGGTGGGTGCTTGGGTGGTTGGTTGGATGATGATGGGTGGGTGGGTGGTTGGTGTTGTTTTGTGTGTAGGTAGGTAGGTTGTGACAGCACACCTCTGGTTTAGCCTTGGACTGGAACGTGACGTAGCACAGATCCTCATAGACCTTCTCATCATCTTCGCTGTAGATGTCATTGATGTAGGCATACTCGTGCTCCGTCGACATCATCATGGAGGATCGATAGTTGTAGACAGCGGCGGCGGCGCGCTGCAAGCGTTGGCTTTCGCTCACGAACAGCGACGATGATGAGGAGCTGGTGGATGTGGCCTGTGCTTCGGCTCGCGGCTCATTGGAGCAGCTCTTGGTGGTTGTTGTTGGCGTTGGCGTTGGCGTTGTTGTTGCCAGTGCTGCTGCTGCTGCTGCTGCGGCTGCCGCTGCTGCTGCCGCTGCCGCCGAGGTGCTCGCCTGGGGCGCATCTAGTTGTGGTGTGGGCGTGACACAGTCAAAGCTGCCGCTGCTGCCGACGGCCAGATTGAGATCAAAGGAGAGCGCGCGCAGCTGCCCCTGGACGGATTGATGGACCTCAATGCTGACGGCATCATTGTCCAGGGTGGAATCACACATGTTGGACAGCGAGTCCTCGATATAGTCATCAATGTCCTCGGTGCCGTTCTCAATGGTTATGTCGCTGTTCTCGTCCTCCACGGAAAGGGAGCCGCTGTGCGATGTGCGCTCGTAATACTCCGAGGATGATGAGCCGGTGGCATCCATGCTGCCAGTTGTCTTCAGCTCATTGCTGCCGGCAGAGGGGATAGTAGCGTGAAGGGGTGCGGGGGAGGCAGTCAGAAACACACACACACACAGAGACAGAGAGAGAGAGACATACAGCGGGGTGGAGCGAAGGCACAGCCAAAGCAAAGGGGGGGCGACATGGAGACAATGTATTAGAGGGAGAAGGAAATGGTAAAGACAGCCGGAAAAAGAAAACAAAAAAAACAAAGAGAGAGAGAGAGAGAGAGAGAGAGAGAGAGAGAGAGAAAGAGAGAGAGTGTGTGTGTTAGATAAAGCTGGGGCATGGATATTTGTTTGATTTCAGTTGTTGTTGTTGTTGTTGTTGTTGCTGATAAGCAGTCAGACAAGGGCTTAAGCGGGTCTCGGCTGCCCAACGGGACATTGTCGGCTGCGCGAGCGCATAATGGAAATCCGAACAAACATCTCACAGACAGGAAATGCAACAACAGAAACAGTTCAGCTGTGGGGGGTTGGGGTTGGGTTGCAGGTGTATGAGGGGCGAGGGGGCGTACGCATAGAGTAAAAAAAAAACACAAAAATTCAAGACTTACGTGGAATGCAGATCCTTATATATGGCCTCATCCGAATGGGAACGTTCGCTGGGCGACAGCTGCAGATTGAAGCCGCTGCAAGCAGAACAAACAAGAAATTTGTCAGAGATTTGAATGTGTTTTGGGCGCGCCCAAGGCACTTACAGCAGCTCCGGATGCAGTTGCTGCACCTTGCGGCACTGCGACAGCTTGGAGAGCGTAATGAGCACGCGATGGAAATTGGTTAGATCATAGAGCATCGTCGGCTCAAAGAGATCCGCTTCGCGTATATTGAAATGATTGTGGCAGACATCCAGAAACAATTTGATATTCTTGCAGCACAGAAACTGAAAGCAAAGCAGGTAAATATACAATATATAGGTAAATATGTATAACGGTCATGGCTCACCTGGGCCATTTGTGGCTTGCGATTGAACTCGCGCGCATCCATGCTGCTGGCATCCAGGTGTATGACCAGATTACAGAGCAGCACGCCATCGCGCAGGGTCATGGCCAGTATGCGTATCTCGGCGTCGGGCTGGGCGGCCTTATGGTCAGCGGGTATCACCTTGCAGCGCACCAGCCAGGCAACGCATTCGCGCCACAAATCAGCATTAACAGCCGCTGCCGCTGCCGCCGCTGCTGCGCTTATTGTTGTTGCAGCTGCAGCAGCATTGCTGCCAAAATTGTTGGAGGCCATTTGGTCAGCCTGCGCCTGTGCCTCTGCCTATGCCTTGGGCGTGTTGCTGCTCCCTTTTTTGCGTTTTGCTTTTGCTGCGTCTGGGCGGATTGGTTAACGTTGGCGTTGCGTCGTTTGGGGCGTTTCAATTTCTTATTATTATTTGGTTTTTTTTTTACTAATTTTTCGTTGCCGTTTTAATGAAAACAATTGAAACTCATCAGTTGGCCGTTGCGCGTTGCCGTCAACAGATACACAGCGACAACAACAACAACAGCAGCAACAACAGCGGGCAGCAACAACAACGACGACGACAACGACAGCATCAGCGAAAACAACATTAAGGGCAACGGGAAAGCGCACTGCAAACAATTATTTGTGGCGAACGCCAGCGGTCGGTCGGAGGCTCGTTTGATTTCTTCTCTATATATTCAATTGATATTTGCTATTCCACACTTAATAGATTGGCACGGAGGCGCTTACACGCACGCACACGTACACACACACACACACACGCGCGCACGCAAACACGCTCACCCACACATGCAAGCGCACACAGCTGTAGGGCTGCGTATACAACTGTTAAGTATCGATAAGTCTAGCCTATTATCGATACATGGAGCTCAAAAGTTGCTGTTACACCTACAGTTGCCTGATTCAGTTTCACTAGCGTCTCCTCAACAGTTTAATATTTAATAAAATTTCATTTTATGCAAAATCTTATCATTTTACTAATGACTTTGTGCCGCTGTTAGCCTGCACATACGCTGTTAAGCTCAGAATACTACTGTTAAGCTCAGAATGGTGCTGTAATATACTTAACATAACGATTATATAATATATCGATTAATCTAGGTGTGCCGCGCACATAGATGCATTTTTTAGTTGAGCGCTTAAATTGAATTTAAATTCGTATATTTGTGGCTATATTATTTGGTTTAATCCGAAATTTTTTAATTTAATTTAATTTCTCAATTTTAAATATTGAATATGTTGATTTTTGCACTTGTACTGTTTAAAGTAAAATAAACTAACTTTTATTACAGCAGATTCACATCTTGCATGGAAGAATAAATTATGAAGCATAGTAGGATCAATAGATATATAACTGTCGAATACGTATTAAAAATATTACCCAAATTCAACTATAAAAAGCTGGGAAATTTGGACAGCACAATTCCCATAAATTTCGTTCCATGCATATTTTTCATATTTATGGGGCAGCGAATTCGTTGGGCTCTGCGGGAACAGAAGCTGCCTTGGCAACAATTTCTGGATGCTCTTGATTTGGTGGGGGGCCAGAGCAGCTGTATTTTATAGTTGTCTGCAGTGGTCGTAAACAAAACATAAGCAGCAGCAGCAATACACAAAAAAAAAACCAAAAAAAAATAAGGAAAACAACTGTAAGCTTCAATAAACAAAAGCTGATCCGAAACGAGGTGGCGGCCATTGCTCGTGTGCACCTCACAACAACAACAACAACAACGCCAAATGGCGTGTATTCTACTTGTCTTCCCTCTCTCTCTCTCTCTTTCTCCCACTCTCTTTGCAAAACGCCAACGAAAGAAAAAGCACAACAAATTATAAGCTTGCGATAAAACAAAAAGCGCAAATTGAACTGGGCGAAAATTAAAAAAAAAAACACACACACACAAAAAAGGCAGAGGAGCAGCAAGTAATGACCGCAGACGCGGCAGCACCTGAAGCGGATTTGGTTGAATCGCAGACGTGGTATCAACTTGACCAGAAGGCACAAACAATTTGACGGCCTGTCGGGATGTCAGCCTGGAGCTGGCCGCCTGGGCTGCGTGCCGAAATCAAAGATAACGACTCATCAACGGCGTCATAAAAACGTGACATCAGTTTTATTGCTGCGGGACGTCAGCGACAGCAAAAGTAACTGTAAAAACGACGGCGGCGGCGGCAACAGCAGCCGAGCAAAGCAAAGCAGAGCAATGGCGGCGACAGAGCGGCAGACGCGCGAAAAAGTATTGCGGCATAAGCTGTGGGGCAAAAACTAACATAACGCCAAAAAAATGAAAAAACAGTAATGTTCACAAGAAAAGAGACACTTAAGAAATGGGCATATGTGCATGTACATACATTTGTAAGGGCATGTCTTAGTTAATATTTTATAATAATTTAAAATTAATCAAAACAAACATTAAAAAAGTTGTACATTAATATTTAAACTTTACTCATACTAACTTATTTCATAACAAATATTGCAAATTTGTCACTATAAAACTGTGAAGCGGAGTGTTTTCGCCACACGCTTCTTATTGATGTTTGTTTTTGGCGCTGCGACTTCTGCTGCTGCTTGCTTACGTTACGAATTGCTGCGCAGCCAAAGCGGCGCCTGGGCAACGCACAAAGAACAAGTAAATGGAGAGGCGCAGGCGACAAATGTGTTGCGAACGTGATTTATTCAACTGGCTTTGCTATTAATGCAATTTCAAGTGATTTAACTGCTTTCGAATGTAATCCATTAGATTTGGAATCGACGTGTTTACGAGCAGTGAAAATATATTTGATATATATATTAGTAAATGTCTATGTCTTAAGTGAGAAATTAAGTTTGAATATGATTCTGTTAATATGGTTGCTTTAATAATATTATTTATTTATTTATTTTTTTTGTATAATGCTTGGAAAACCAATTAATCTTAGCCTTCAAGCTAATTTCTATTTAATTGGAATCCCAAATTTATCATGCACATCTTCTTATTCATGTTACTTACAAAAACTATAGCAAGAATAATAAAATGGAATAGAAACAACAACAACAATAACAGTTGAGCAAGTTCATTCCTCACTCAGTCCATTTGTCTGATTAATTATTGAACGTTCCCCTGGCGCGCATTAAAATTCATTTGATGCGTTTCTTGTCGCCTGTGCCAGAGTTTGTTGCTCTGCTCTGCCATTTTCTTCCAATTCTATACCCTGCACGCATGAAAGGGTACGAAAGGACAAGTAAAACTAACAAGTCGTTGAAGTGTACATAAATATATCTACGCTTGTACGCATTCAATTCAATTTGCTGATTTATATGAATAGATGTATTAAATCAATTAATTTCTTTTGAAATAAATTTTCCAGCATTATTTTTGTCACCCCTTTTTTTTTGTTGTTGTTCGCAATCTCTCATTGCCAATGTTCTTGCATTACAGGGCATTTCGTCCATCGATAACTCACTGTTTGCTGTTTAATATATATATTTTTTTTTCGGTTTTTTCCTTTTACTTGGCGTTGCTGTTGTTGCTGCTGCTGCTGGTGCGAGTCAGTTGATGAAATGGTTGGAATTCGCTCAAATGTTACTGTGCACAGCGAATATTTCAAGTATTTAGACAAGTTTTTCGGTTGTTGCAGCATAAATAAATAAATGAAATCAATTTACAGTGCGCTGAGGCGAGAACTGGCGCTGACATTGGGTTGGGGATTTGCGATTTGGTCACACGCCCACTCCATGCAATCCCCAACGCGACTGTTATCGCCGACCCACCCCTCCACCTCTCCGCCTCTCCACCCGTCACGCCTTCCGCTCACGCACCACTTTGATTAATTGTCATCGTTGTTGCCGCACTGTACAAATACAACAACAATTGCCTCAAATCACGTACAGCGGCGCATGTCGCAGGTGAAACGGCGCACAGAAGTCAATGGGCATGGCCGACTAGGAATTGGGGGCGTCGAGTCTCAGGTAGAGCTACTTAGATTTTGGCTCGCTGCTGTTGCTGTTGTTGCTGTTGCTGTTCGCATTAACATAAATAAATCACTCGCCGCCATCAATCAGTCTGTTTGCATTCGGCGCACAGCCACAGCGTAGAGCTACCACTATGCCCCCCCTACATCGTCCTCACGGCCACACAATACTCTGCCATTCATACAATTTCCCTTTGGCATTCTTTGTGCGCTTTGTTGTTGCCGCTTTGCTTTATGCTTACGCGCATATTATTTTGATTTATCGATGTCTCGACTATTAAGCAATTAACTTTCGGTGCTGGCGTTGCGTGTCCTAGACAAAGGGCCCCATCTTTAAGGACTTCAAGAGCGCCAAAAACCGCAATGAACGCAAAACAACATGAAAAACCAACCAAAAAAAAAAAAAAACAAAAAAGAAGAAATAAAATAAATAAACAGAGCAAAAACTAACTAAATAAATTATGTGGCTAAATGCAAAAAAAAAGAAGAAAAAAAAATAGAAAAAATACAGCAAAAGTTTGTTGCCTTCTTGCGGCACAAAGTGCAAACAAGCAATGGACGTTGCGTTGCGGTCATTTTTATTCATTAAGGGTATATATGTGCGAGTGTGCGAGTGTGTGTGTGTGTGTGTGTGTGTGTGTGTGTGTGTGTGTGTGTGTGTGTGTGTGTGTGTGTGTGTGTGTGTGTGTGTGTGTGTGTGTGTGTGTGTGTGTGTGTGTGTGTGTGTGTGTGTGTGTGTGTGTGTGCAGCAGCCTCAAGGACAACGAGTAAATAGTGAGCACTGAGCAAACTCTCCAAATTGCCTTCATGCGAAATATATTCGCATCAACAATTATGTCGCACAAAGGAATTACAAATGAGAAAAATATTCCGTTTTGCATTATATTTGCTGCCAACAGACGCTAAGGTATCATCAAAAAAGCAGCAGCAGCAGCAGCAGCAGAAGAAAACCTCTTTCATTTGCATTGATATCAAGTTATTAAAAAAAAAAACAAACTTCCTTTTGACGCATAATTCAGCAGAGATGCTTAACTCGTAAAGATTTTATGCAAATGCACTGGAGAGCAGGAGTTCAAGTTTCAGTTAACTATCTCTTGGAATAAACAATTCTTTCACTTGATGCTACGCAATCCAAACAATGAATTTCGGCTTCAATATATCGAGCAACTGTTGTGATAGCTCTACTTTGATTTCAGATTCGAATTTTGATACTCTGGATTCAGATTTAGCTGCTCTTTTATTAGTTTCGGAGTCAACTATTTTCGTTTTCTAATTATTATTTCAGCTTCGGACTTTGCTATTCTTGTTTATGATTCGAACCTAGCTGTTTCTGTTTTAGATTCGGAGTTGGATTCGCTTTTGATTCGGATGCAGCAAATCTTTTTGCTATACTCGGAGTTAGCTATTTTTGTTTCAGATTACGATTAATCAATTAGCTAAATCGTTTATCAGATTCGGACTCGACTATTCCTATTTAAAATTCGTATTTAGCTTTTTTCTGTTCAGATTTTCATTCAACTAATCTTATTTCAACTTCTTGTTTCAGATTCGGATACAGCTAATTTTTGATCAGATTCGGATTCAGCTTTTCCCGATTCGGATTTGGAATTGGCCAATATTTAATCAGATTCGGATTGAGTTATTCCCATTTCAGATTCGGCTTTAGTTATTTTGTTTTCAGCTTTGCATTCAGCTAATCTTATTTCAACTTCTCGTTTCAGATTCGGATTCAGCTAATCTTTTTTATAAGATTTGGACTTACCTATTTTCGTTTCAGATTCGGAGTTAGCCAATATTTTGATCAGATTTCAATTGAGTTATTCCCATTTCAAATTCGGATTTAGTTATTCTATTTTTAGATATCTATTCAGCTGTTCTTGTTTCAGATTCGGACTTAGCTAATCTTTTAACGGATTCTGATTCAGATTTTTTCGTATCAGATTCGGATTTAGCCATTCTTTTATCAGATTCGGATTCAACTATTTTCGTTTCAGATTCGGATGGAGCGTATCTTTTATTAGATTCGGACTTAGCTAATCTTTTAACTGATTCTGATTCAGATTTTTTCGTTTCAGATTCGGACTTAGCCAATCTCTTATCAGATTCGTATCTTTTATTAGATTCGGACTTGACTATTCCCATTTCAAATTCGGATTTAGCTATTCTGTTTTCAGCTTTGCGTTCAGCTAATCTTCTCCTTTCAGATTCGGATTCAGCTCATTTTTTATAATATTCGGATTAAGTTATTCTCATTCAGATTCGGATTAGTTTATTGTGTTTTCAGATTGGCTTCAGACTTAGCTATTCTTGCTTCTGATTTTGGTTTCAGATTCAGAGTTGTCGATGTTTGTTTTAGATTCGTCGTCAATTAATTTCGTCTCAGATTCGGACTTGTCTCTTTTGCTTTCGGATTCAGTTAAGCTTTCATAAGATACGAACTCAAACTGCCCCGGTTTCAAATACAATCTCAACTCTTTTAATTTCATATACAAACTCCGCATTCTTGGCCACGCAATGCTGTTGACCAGTGTCGTCAGCACTGTGCACGTTGGCTCGCATATGTAAATAAGATATTTTATAATTATATATACTTATATATTTATATGTATGTATGTGTGTGCGCGTAATGGGATTGCGGGTAGTTTATTGGCGCAGCGGCAACCTTGTAACCATTTAAGCATTCCAACTATTTACCGTCGCTGTGACAAGCGCCATCTAGTGGACAGAGGCGGCAGCTTTAACTGGCTGGCTTCTTTTGTGTCCATTGCGTATACGCAACGTAAGCCCGCACGCATTTGATCGTGCACGAGTACGGCCAGAGATGCATAATTAAATGCCACAGAAATGAAAGCTTAATAATTACTTAGTTCAGAAAATTAGGAGCAAAAAATCTAATAAATAATAATAAGCAACGTAAACAGCAACAAACAAACAAAAAACACACACAAAAGTGAAATGATGAAAAAACGACTGAAAGCCAGGCACAAATTAATTGAGGCAACACACGTTTCTTGCTTGTGTGCGAGTGTGTGCGAGTGTGTGCGAGTGTGTGTGTGTGTGTGTGTGTGTGTTGTAATTTGTGCCTGAATAAGTTTAGTAAAGTTTTTTTTCCTTTTTTACTTTTTGTGCTTTTTGTAGTGTTGCTAAATTTTTAAAACATTTGAAAGGATGTTCGTGTTAGGCAGCGACTACTTCTAGCACAAACAAACATACAAACATACAAACATATTTAATTAAAAGCACCTTTATATATATATTTTTATAAATATATATATAATAGACATATATATATATGCATATATATAAAATACATATATTTATACATATCGAAAGCTGGCTGCTGCGTTCACGCATCAGCAATTCAAGTAAAAAGGCTTTTAAAGTAATATGCCAAAAACTAAATGAAATTTACCATAAACAAATGAAGAATGTGGAGCATATGTCTGGGTATACACATATTTATATATATATATATATATAAGCAGAGCTGTTAAAAATTCCATTTGAATGGAAATTTAAAATGGGTTTTCAGAACAAAAACCCATTTTGAATTTCCATTCAAATGGAATTCTTAACAGCTATATATATAAGGTATATAAAGGTGTAAAGATGTTGGTGGACCGCTGGACTAAGTGTATTTCTCTTGAAGGAAACTACATTGAAGAATAACATCGAATTATGGTAAAAAAAAATTTGTTTTCATTGTTAGTCTCGGGACTTTTCCCCCCACGCACAGAGGTTCCGCTTGTATGGAAATACTTCTAGAAGTGATATCGTATTGAAATTTTCACGAAAATTTTAGAAAAATATATACAAAAAATTGTGTAAAAATTGAACAAATCGGACTACTATATCATATAGCTCCCATAGGAATAATCGTTCAAAAATATTGCATTTAAATGAAAATTTTTGTTATTTATTGAGCGATCTCAACCAAACTACACATAATGATTTAAATACTATTTGAGGTAAACACACTAATTTTCAATTAAATCGGACTACTATAACATATAGCTCCCATAGAAACAATCGGTAGAATTTTACGAGGTCTGGCTATTAAATAATAATAATATGAGAGCTAGAGACAAACAAACTCGATATGCGCGTGCTATACAGGGACTTCCAAAAAAAGTTTCAAAGTCTTTAGCTTTGATATGTTCTGAGATCGACGCGTTCATACATACGGACAGACGGACAGACAGACGGACAGGGCTAAATCGACTCAGGTTGTCTCCCTGATCAAGATTATATATACTTTATGGGGTCTGCCACGGCCCCTTCCCCGACAGTTTAACAAAACCATTATACCCTGATTTCCCATTTTCAATGGGTTCAGGGTATAAAAAAAGTAAAATTGTATAAAATTTACTACAATTTAAGTAATTTTGAAGCATTTGTGGCACTCACCTTAGGGCTGCCTGGCTGGCAACTATTTATTCTAATATAAAAGTTATGTAAGTATAAATTAAGTTTTTTTGGTTGCAAACCGTAGTCGTCGTAGGCCAACGTTTGCTAGTTTGGTTTCGGTGCGAAAACATAAACAACCGAAAAATAGTTGCCCGACTTTGTAAGAGTTTCCAAAATAGACAATGGCCACTTCTGCAAAGCAACAACGCCCACACCAACAACCTCAGGAACAGCACCAACAACAATAGCAACAACATATATCAACAAAATATTGCAACATTTTCAAGGCAGGCAACAAAACGGAAACAACGCCGAAAAATTGCCTTACAGTCGACAAACACACACAAAGAGAAGTCACTCGGCCAAAACGTGCAAAAACTATTTTCAAACTCTTGCAACTCTTGCAAAGGGCAACAACAACAACAACAACCAGCAGCAACCAACAACAACAAACACCAAGACGCCGTAGCCAGTTGTTTGGCGACGCGGCTGCCAAAAGTATTTGCAAAGTGCGAGCCCAGCAAAAGTCAAGGGCAGCCAAAGGGCCAGAGGCCTCCCTCCCCCTACAGCCAGATCCCAGACCCCAGACCCCCAGACCATCCAAAAAAATTTGTGTGTTAGCGAGTGAGAAAAAAACCAATCAATAAATGCGAAAAATTGCCCCAACACCAAAAAAATACACCAACAACAACGCACACATAACAAATTTAAAAAGCCCTAAGAGAAATGGCACACAAATGCAGCAACAACAACAACAACAGCAACAACAACATTGGCAATGGGAAAAACCACAGCCA
The DNA here is from genome assembly GCA_035045365.1 of Drosophila leonis. Lineage (NCBI taxonomy): Eukaryota > Metazoa > Arthropoda > Insecta > Diptera > Drosophilidae > Drosophila > Drosophila leonis. The sequence continues at coordinate 1,717,798 of JAWNPC010000953.1, read as the reverse complement.
AAAGCAAAAGAAAAGCTGCGTGAAAATTTTGCTTGAACTAAAAAAAGATGAAAAAGGAACCAAAAAAAAATATAATATATAACTTCACATCAAAAGCAGACGAATATTCTTTGCTCTATAGACATATAGGGAAATTATTATATATCATATTATTCATAAAATTAAACAAATTTGTAAAGCAAAAAGAATTGTATATATTCATTATTCCAACAAATTTTTTATTTTATTTTTGACTTTTAAATCAGAAATTACATTTTTCTATAATATTTATTATACAATATTTTGTTATACCCTGAACCCATTGAAAATGGAAAATCAGGGTATAATGTTTTTGTGAAAATGTATGTAACAGGCAGAAGGAGACATGGCAGACCCCATAAAGTATATATATTCTTGATCAGCTCGACAAACTGAATCGATATAGCCATGTCCGTCTGTCGTCCGTCCGTCCGTCCGTCCGTCCGTGTGAACGCAGCGATCTCGCAAACCACAAAAGCTAGAGATCTGAAATTTGAAATGTATACTCGTGTATATCCCACGCAGTACGAGTTTATCATTTTTTTTTCGATAACTCATCCCATTTCCTTATTATCGATAAAAATCGATAACTTTTCTTCGTTTTTGAATACCGTTATAGCTATAGATTTCAGATTTACTATGTATTTACGTGTAATAAATACAAACATTTTGCAATTTTTGGATTTTGGATACCACGCCCCCTTCCTCCCAAATTTGAAAAAATCGTATTTCAAATACTAGAGACTTTGGCAAATACATACATATGAATGTCATTATTACGCTGTAAAAGTTTGATTACGAAAGTCCATCTAGAAGCAAACCTATTCAACAAATAAGTTTCCAAAATATAGCCCATACTGCAGGCCAAGCGCTGCCCGCGCGCAGTCGCTGCGTAAACTGCGCAGTAGCAGAGAAAGTGCTTGTGCGTGCGTGTGCATGTGTGTGTGTGTGTGTGTGTGTGTATGTGTTGCTTGTGTATATGTATATATAAAAGAAGCGTAAACTGATTTGAATATCGCATCTTCGCAGGGTTCAGGGTATCTCTTAGTCGAGCAGTCTCGACTAGAGCACTCTTACTTGTTTAAATATTAAAATATCAATATTTTTAAAGTATTTCTTTGAACTTATTATAGTAAACTTATTATATAAATTTGTATATATTTAAATTAAATAAATTATAATAATAAATATTTATTATTAATTAATTACTTATATATTTTATTTAAACCATATTTTTTATATATTTGGCAATTTCATTTAAATATATTCTGTATAATCTCTTGAATTATTACTGACCCATTTGTCCTTTAACTGTAGATACTTTAACTCAGCTAATTTGAAAGCTATTTATAAGTTGAATGCAACTCTCTTTGATAAGGGCATCGCACATTCGAAAGGTATTCAAAAGGTACTGCTGCCATTTGTATTTATTGTTTTTAATTGAGCGCAAACTGCTTCAGCGCTCGCAATGGGCTCAACTTTTCAGCTTGGCTGACACATAAAAGGGAAACAAAAAATTGATCCTCTTGTCGAGCAAACTGTTTGCGAATAAACTTTCGATGCCTAATTGTGCCTTAATTGGATTCAACTTTACCAACTAGAAATGCTTTCATCAGGAGCCTTTCAATTGCCAATACTTTCTGTAAAGTTTTCTAGTAGTAAATGTATATAGATATATATATTGGATAAATATATATATATATATATATATATAATCATCTAAGCTCAAAGGACAGACATAAAGATGCAACATAGATACAAAAGAGAAAGCAAAGCACAATATTAGCTAAGAAAAATCTTATAAATAGATGAGTTTAGGGCAGAAAGAGGAGAGTTTCTAGAAACTTGTGGAACTTACTGATAAATAAATAATACAATCATAACAAGTAAGAAAACTCTAGTCGGTGCTGCCCGACTAGGAGATTTAAAAGATACTCAATTATGTATTTATTAAAGCAGAAGCTAGTAAAATTAAATTATAAAAAAAAATATAACAAAAATCAAAATTTTATAAATGACAAATGAATCTAAATCCAAAATTTAGAGACTCTAGCTCCAAAGATGTACGAGATATAATTGTAAAACTTGAATTTGATTAGGCTTTAAATCAATAACAATAAAACGGAAATAGTTAGCAGAACAAATTTTAAGTCTCTAGCTTTTATAGACGGACGGTCGGACAGTCGGACAGACGGACAGTCGAACAGACGGACAGTCGGACAGACGGACAGTCGGACAGACGGACAGACGGACAGTCGAGCAGACGGAGAGTTGGACAGACGGACAGTCAGATAGACGGACATGGCTATATCGACTCAGCTCATAGAGCTGATCAATATTATATATACTTTATGGGGTCTGCCACGCCTCCTTCTGCCTGTTATACATGTTTGATACTTTAACAAAACCATTATACCCTGATTTCAAATTTTCAATGGGTTCAGGGTATAATAATATAATGATATGAGATAATCAGAACAACATCTATAGGTTTACCAAAAACTAAGAATTCATATGATTCAAAATTTAAAGGCTAAATTGAAGTTTAGTCAAATGAAAAGGCTCACCAAATGCAATTTCCAATCAAGCATTGAGATACATATTCAGACTGAGCAGAAGCTCTATAAGTTGACTTTGCATGGCATATTCATTCAATTACACCAAACTTGCAGCACACTCAAATGTCCTATGTGCGAGTAGAGCTAAGCGTTATGGTGGGTAAATAATTCAAGGATCTAAAGTGATTAAACCTGATATGTTCGACTTATAATCGCCACTTGAAGTGCTCTAAATTCATAGAAGAGCAAATGTAACTTAGATGATGTCGCACATTGTCCAGCCCCAATATGAGAGACAGCTGAACCTTGTTCATGTCGCATGTCCTGCCGTTGGGGCTGCTGCTGCTGCTGCTGCTCGTCCAGTGCCCACTTACAAATTGAGCAACACCAAATCTAAGTGATGGATGTGGTGCCTGCCTGAAATAGGAAGCCACACACAGAGCAAACAAAGAGGAGCCAGCGCAGCCAGAGCAGTCAGAACAGTCAGAGCAGCCAGAGCCCGAGCAAATTGTGGAGGTTTGAGTGACTGAGCTTCGAGATTTTGGCTCTGTCGACAACGGCCGCAAAACTTCTGGCACAGTCAATTGCGGCAAAATGTCACTCAATTTAAAGTTGCCACTCACTGACTAACTGACTACCTGACTAACTGACTACCTGACTAGCTGACTCTACCTGTCGTTGTCCCAGCATTCAACTGCAGCACCACCTTTCCCGCCCCTTGAATAGACTTTGCAACTCGTCGCTTTTATTTGCTGCAAGTTTTGCCTTGGCCATTGAAAACGTTGCAACTTCAACACGTTGCACAATGGTCGAATTGCACAATCAATTTGTCGCTTCTGAGACGTGCGACTAATTGCGCACATTAAATGCATATTATCCAAGCATCCAAATACATGTCATATACTATGACTACATACATTCAATTATTGGCAATTATTTCAACATCATTTCGTAGATTAATCGATTGCAATTAAGGCAATTAACATAATCAATGTAGATTCGCCTGCTTTGTGCGAGTTGATTCCAAATGTTTTCTCGTCAAAGCGTAATTTGTATACCTCTTAAAAGTGGGAGCCAGCTGGGATATGATGTTTCTATTAGAGTGTATGTTATAAGCAGCAGGTAGCTGGGCTAACAGGTTAATGAAGTGAGTTCTTTAGCCTCTGCAGTCTGCAAATGACAATTTACCTAAAACTCCGCATTTCTCATGAGTTGCCGCTGCTGCTTGCTGAGACTTTTTGTTTCAGACTCTTTAGTTCATAACTCTGTATCTTTAGTCTGCAGTTTTTAATCGGTTCGCAATTCTGTATCTTTAGTCTTTAGTTTTGAATCAGTTCATAATTCTGTATCTTTAGTCTTTAATGTTTAATTGGTTCATAATTCTGTATCTTTAGTCTTTAGTTTTGAATCAGCTTATAATTCTGTATCTTTAGTCTTTAATCTTCACATTTTGCTTGAATTCTTCTTTTCGACAGTTCATCAAGACAAGTTTCAATTTGATTCCGAACAGCCAGTAATTGGCTAATTTCCATTTATATTTCTGAGTTGATCCAGCAGCTGCCCATCTGCTCATCTATTCATTGGTCTTTCTGTAGCAGAGATAATGAAGCTAATGAGCTATCATCTGTAGATCAATTTTGTTTTGAAAATTATTGATGATCAGCAATCGGCGCTACGTCTAAAATTGTAATTTAAGAGTGATTTATGTTAGTATTTATATTTGTAAAGAGATTGCGATCATTCGTTCCGTTTTCGCGTGTTCGTTCGCATGCTGCCATCAGCTTGATCGTGCTAAACTAAACTTGTGCGTCGACAGCTCTGCCAATTGTCTAAGTTGGCTATATAAATATACATACAAGGTGCAATTCAAAAGTTCCAGGACTTTTTATTTCTCTGTCATGTTGTGTCAAATTTTCCTGACATTCGGACGTATAGAAGCCGAGATATCGCGCTAAAAGTGACAGTACTTTTGTTGTGTCCGTCGAACAAAGAGCGAACATCAAGTTTTGTTTTAAACTTGGTAAAACATTTACCGAAACTCATCAAATGATGAAAAAAGTTTATGGCGACGATTGTCTATCCCGTAGCCGCATTCACGAGTGGTTTAAACGTTTTCGCGACTTCTACTTGTTCGGAAAACTTCATTTGGCAATGAAAGGAAAACGGTATGCTGACATTGATGCTATTCAAAAGGCTTCGACCGCCATACTCAACGCCATACCGAAGGATGACCTAAAAAAGTCATTTGATAATCTTCTTGATCGTGCAAATCGTTGTATTCAGTCCGAAGGGGACTATTTCGAAGGCGACCAATAAAATTTTTGCCAAAGAAAATCTATTTTTTATTTTTTTTATAAAGTCCTGGAACTTTTGAATTGCACCTTGTATATGCGAGCTGCTATAGACACTGCCTGCGCTTTCAATTTCGCTGTCAATGTTGAATATTTTCTGTATTATTCAAGCTATAGTCCTGAAACTTATTTCTTATTAAACAATGTTTTATTCTTCTTCAAAAAAAAACTAAATTGGCTGCTATAACATATCAGCAAGTATTTTTAAACAAATTTTGAAAAAAGCTTACAGAAAACGCTTGCTAAAAATTAGTCATCAGCAAAGCGCACCCAAATGCAATTGTGAATATCTCACTCGATTTGGCAGCCACACTTACTAAATTTTTTCTGGAGGTCACAAAATTGTGCTTCTTTAAGAAAAATGTTACTTTAAGAATATAAAACAAATTATTTTTCGAGTAAAAATCACAGATTGAAGCTTGCTTTGATGCCCGAATATATGGACCAAAAATCAATATAAAAGCTGACAGATATGGGAAAACTTTTATATATTTCCTTGGAAATTACGAATTGTACTGAAAAAAACTTCATTAGCAGTAACAGGCATTAAGATAAGCATATATTTTGATCACAAACTTACTAAGATTACAATAAATTGACGTTCGAATATTGCAGCTACAGCTCTGATAGGTACTAAATTGATGTTATATACAATATATATATAATAGTAGCAGATATGACAGCCAAAGTGGCCTGTTCGTATTTAGCACAAATTGTAAAACTCACTCAATACGAACAATAAAATTTATATAAATAATATATAACAAAAATCAAAATTGTATAAAATATACTAAATGAATCTAAATACAAAATTTGGAGACTCTAGCTCCAAAGATGTACGAGATATAATTTAATAGCTTGATTTCGATAAGGTTTTCAATCGATAACAATAAAACGGGAAAAGTTATCGATTTTTTAAAACAAACTTGATCTGCGCGTGCTATACAGGAACCTACAAAAGTCAAGTCTTTAGCTCTTATGGGTTCTAAGATCGACGAGTTCACACATACGGACGTTAGCTTGAAAATATATATATTTTTTAATTTACACGAGGGCTGTCCGTAAATTAAGGTGAATCCACTTGACTGCGACTGACTGTGTTCAATTTTGTAATCCAGCTCGAAGTACCATGAATACAACACTGAACACCATCGCAGTCAAGTGTATTCAAAGGTCTCCAATGCTTTTTTACAAAGTAAACATTATATTATTGTATTTTTTAGAACAATTACAGAATCTGAAAGCTTGAACTATTAGCTATTTTTCGACGTAGTCTCTAATACGATCGATGCATTTTTGGAATCACTCCGGAAGCTTTTTCATAACCGCGTCGTACCATTCACCCGCCGACTTGCACAAGAAGGAATCGACAGCTGCCTTCAGCTCTACGTCGCTCGCTCTCCTTCCCGGTTACAATCGAATCTCAAAATTCTTCACCTTCCTCCCGGCAACGGCTCATGTATGTAAGTCGCTTAAAAGCTTTATCAATCTGCAGCTATTTGAGGTGTGTTTATAATATTAAATGAAATACTTTTAAAACCTAGAATTCTTAAATTTGAAATCAACTTTCACAAATAACAAAAATATAAAATAAAAATACTTTTCCTTTGGTTACATACCTACTTCTATGTCTTGAAATAATCCTGATAAGAGTTAGGCTAGCAATATTCAGAATTTATACATGAATTCAGAATTTATAAATTAATTCAGAATTTATTTTTATTTATTTTATAATTTTTAAAATTTTTATTTAATATTTTATGGCATAAGGTATAAAATAAATTTTTAAAAATAATAAATAAATTTGAAAAAAATATGTTTAAAATTAGCAATTGTTTAAAATTATGTTAAAATTTATTTTATAAAGTACAAAATTTTTATTATATTTTAAATATTTATAGAGATATTAATATTAATTTTTAAAATTAAGTAATAATGATAAAATTAGTACAGTCGAGTCTCGATAATTTGTACCCCGCTAAATCGAAAATCGCGATAAATCGAAAAAAATTCTATCCCCTTGATGGGGATATCTATATGATAGAAATCTCGATAATTTGAATTTCTGTGTAAATCGAAAAAAACTGATCCCCTTGCCATTTCGCATTATCGGGACTCGACTGTATTTTAAATATTTATAGAGATATTAATATTAATTTTTAAAATTAAGTAATAATAATAAAATTTGTATAGAAATATTGTTTGCATAAATTTGGTAGAGGTAGCTGCTAGTCGTGCACTGCCGCCTAGAGCAGAGTTAGTAGAGAGAGTATTGTCATTGAGAATGTTCTCAAATAAAAAGTCTAAAACAGACTTGAAGGCTTTGAAGTTATGGATAGTCATGCTAAAAATATATATATTTAACTTGTTACTTTCCTTAAATATGATTTATCTGCTATTCATATACTCGTATAATAAAGTCGAGTCTCGATAATTCGAAATGTCAAGGGGATCAGGTTTTTTACGAATTAGACGGAAATTCAAATTATCGAGATTTCTATCATATAGATATCCCCATCAAGGGGATAGAAGTTTTTTCGATTTATCGCGATTTTCGATTTAGCGGGGTACAAATTATCGAGACTCGACTGTATATATATTTATATAATACACAAAAACTGATTCATTTGTTCCACAGTGCACAAATTGCAAACCCACTAAATCGAAATTGAAACCAAAATCAAGCGTAAAATTCATTTAAAATTTTTGCACACCCACCTAGCCTAGGCACACACACTCGCTCTGCCTCTCCCCCTCTCTCTCTCTCTCTCTCTCTCTCTCTCTCTCTCTCTATGTTTGCCATCGCAGCGCAGTGAGTGCTAAAAATAAAAAGCAAAAAAAAGTTGTTCTCCAGTGCTTTCATGTTGCCAGGGCTGAATGCAATTTAGTCCATAATGCCAGGTAGATTTTCACCTGCATTAGAAATGTTTTTAAGATTGAAATTCCTAAAAATAGTTCTATTTTTAAAATTATTTTGAATAGCGTGCATATAGAGCTTGCTCGGAATATCTTTACTTGTCTAAATGGAATTTTGTATAATTATTTAAAAAAAAATCTCTTAATTATCAAATTGAATTTGTTTTCAATATACCAAAATTTGCTTAAATTTTGCTTTTATTCATCGAACAATATCTTTCAATTGCAACGTATTTCGTTGAAATCTAATTACAATTCGAATTCGAATTCGAATTCGAATTTAATTTCGTTTCCAATTGGCTTAGCCCCAACTTGCTTTTTTTTTTCGAAAATATTTCCTTGGGGACTAATTTGCAGCCCTGTATTTTGGAATTTAACCTTCATTTGATACAGTTAAATGCGTGGGTGTATGTTTTTTTTCTTCTTCTGCTCTCTGCTCGCTGAGGGCTGAAGGCGCTGAGGGCGGGCTCTGTGTAGGGCGTGGCGCGTGTGTGGGTAATTGTTGACGCGTTCGATTTGATTGAAAGTCGTGGCAAGTGCCAGGCAATGAAGACGAGAGAAAGACATCGGGGCGACAGTGTGTGTGTGAGGGTGTGTGTGTGTGTGTGTGTGTGTGTGTGTGTGCAAGGGCTGGGAAATTCCGCTGAGGTGTTATAGGGGCGTGGCGCAATGCTTGGCATATGATTGTGTAATTGATTTTATCAATAGGAAAAGCAAAGCATAGACAATGGATGCGCGTAGCTAAGTGTGTGTGTGTGTGTGGTGTGTGCATGGGTTAGGATAAGGCTAAGTATTTGCTAGGCGAAAAGAAAACCAATTACGAGCAGCGAGTTTTGGTGGGGGCGGGGCGAGCGGGTGTCATGAGGCAACACGCACGTTCGCTTTGTAATTTACTTTATTTTTGTTCGTTTTTTCGTTTTTTTTTTAGATTTCTTTTCCTATTTTTAGGACTTTGCGTTGGCGCCATTAAAAACCATCAGCCAAGCTGACCAGTGCCGCGGCGGCATTGTTGTTGCGTGGCCCCACCACACGTTTGTTTTTGTTTTTTTTTCCAGTTTTACCAAAACCCCTTGACTTAAGTTTTATTTTTTAGCTCCCAGTTGCCGTGTAATTTGTTCTAGAACAGAAGCAGGCGAGTTAGAAGAAGCCGAGCGCGGAGAATAGGGAATAAAGGCTGGGCGCTAAAATTTGCGGCCAAGTGCAAAGTAAAGCAAAGCAATCTTTGGCCCCATCAAGCTCTCATTGGCATCCCCATCGATTTTCGCCCCGAAAGTGGATTGCCGGATAGGATAGAAAAATCCGCATTGAAATTGCGCCCCGCGCATCTATTTCCATATAAATTGGCTGTCGTCGTAGAGCATCCAGCGCGCTGTCGGCCGTATCGCGCCGACCAACTTTGCCAATAATAAAGCGCCATTAGTGCTGCTACATAAAACGGAGTTGGGCATGAGCAATGGGGGCATGTATCTCTAAAGTGGGGTAGTCTGGGAGGCAGGGCATGGAGCATGGAGCATGGGCGCCGTTGGCTGCCTGACAATGGCAATGGCTCTGGCCAGATAAGCTCTACCCCAGCGAGGTGTGCCCACAATGCCAGCAGGTTTTCGACAACAACAACAACAACAAACAACTCCAGCAAATAATGTGGAATTCAATTAAATGAAGTCGCTAAGCTGATGCCCTTAGACGAACACGAATAGGAATAGGAATAGGAATAGGAATAGGAATACCTTTGCCAAAACTACACAATTTATTCATAGAACACTTCGGAAGCCGAAAAGTGCCTTAGCTCTTTGCCAATGCAAATATCAGATGCCAACAATGCAGTCGCACTACTATTTTTGTGAACAAGGCTGTATATATTTGACTTCTGACTTTGTCTATTTGTCTCTTTGTCTCTTTGTCTCTTTGTATGTTTCACAAAGTGAAGTGAGGCTCTTGAGCAATTTCACAGTAGTGGAAAATGGGTGAAAAAGGAAAGTGGCCAAAAATATTTGTATGAATTAATTCGTGGACTGTTTTTAGTTTTAATAATTTAAATTATTCAAAATAGAATTCTTATCATGCAGACAGACCCGAATATCCATTTATGTGGTAGAAAAGTTGGCCCAGTAAGAATCATCTTATATACTTCAGTTAATTAAAAATATTATAAGTTAGAATATATATAGTCAGGATTTATAATAATAACAATAATAATAATTTGTATATATTATTTAGAGACTCGATTGATCAAAGACTTATTTCAAAGATACATATGTGTATTGCTCTGCTCCTTTCTGCTGTCTACATTTCTCTTTCTTTCGCAATCTCTCTTGCTGATTATCTCTCTTAAAAAAACGAGAGATCTCTCCCTGTCTCTTTCACTGTCTATTTTGCTGTTTCGCTATCTCTCTCTCTCTGTTACTACCCTCTTTCTTAATCTCTCTCCTTAGCTTTCTATTTATCTTTTTTTTATCATTCTGTCTTTATTTTTCTTTCTGTCTCTATCTCTCTCTTTTTTGCCATCTCTTTCCTTCCATGTTTGTCTCCTTTTCTCGCCCTATCTCTTTCTCTCTGTGTGGTCTCATTTTCCCTTTTTCTATCTTTATTTATATTTCGGTCTATCTCTCTGTGACTTTCCATCTCTTCAATATTCTCTTTGTCTCTCTCTTTCTCTCTCTGGCCCTCACTCTATCTCTCTCTCTCTATCTGTGCCTCTCTCTCTGTCTCTCCTTGTCTCTCTCACTCTCTCTCTTTCTCCCTCCCTCTCTCTCTCTTTCTCTCTCTCTCTCACTCTCTCTCTCTTTATCTCTATCTCTCTATTTTTGTGCCTCTGTCTTTGTCTCTCTTTCTCTTTCTCCCTTTCTCTCTTCCTCTTTCTCTTTCTTTCCTATCTCATTCTTTCCATTTCTCTGCCTCTCTCTCCAATATTATCTTAGTCTCTCTCCCTCTTACTCTATGTCTGTCTCTCTCTCTCTCTTTCTCTCTCTCTCTCTCTCTCTCTCTCTCTCTTTCATTATTTCTTTCTCTCTCCCTGTCGCCCTCTTTCTCCAATACTCTCTTATTCTCTCTCCCTCTTATTCAATCTCTCATATTCTCTCCATTTTTCTCTCCTGCTTATCCAAACATCCACACACAAGGAAACACACCACGTATGCTGCGCTTTCCAACATACTTTTCTGCGGAGCATGGCGCTGGCTCTACTGATAAGCGGAATCGTCGTCATCTTTGGTCGTGTGGAACTTGTTGGCGGTTGTTATGGCTAAAGTTTCAGTTATTGTTGTTGGTGGTGGGGCTGTGACTGTGGCTGTGGCTGTGACTGCCAAATATTTTATAGCTGTCCACTTCCGTATGTAGCGCATTGAGGGCTGCTAGCTGCCTAAGGGTCTTTCAAAATTGGATGGAGTTGAGGGCCGGGCACGATTCTGCACGCTCCGACTTCGATTCCAACTCCCTCAGCTGGCACATAAGAAATTCCAGTTACACATTTGCCCAGGGGCTGGCGGTTAGTTCTGCTGGCAATGGTTCCGGCAATCAGAGGAAGTGTTGCGATATATTTGCGGTGCGACATATGAAATCATTTTGCACGCAAATGTCCCAGTTTCAGTGGTTCCATATCGGCGATATAAGCCCCATTCCAAGTCCTCAAATACTTTATAGTGCTTGTTCACGCAATTTTTCTCTTAGTCCGACCAATTTATGTTTCCTAGAAGTTTAATTGCATAAAGTCTATGTGTATACAAGTCTCTATTATGCGGCTTTGCGCGGCCTTTAATTTTTCAGAGAAATTAGCTTGAGCCCTATGATTGATCAGTATTTATATATATATCTATATCTATATCTATATCTATATCTATATCTATATCTATATCTATATCTATATCTATATCTATATCTATATCTATATCTATATCTATATCTATATCTATATCTATATCTATATCTATATCTATATCTATATCTATATCTATATCTATATCTATATCTATATCTATATCTATATCTATATCTATATCTATATCTATATCTATATCTATATCTATATCTATATCTATATCTATATCTATATCTATATCTATATCTATATCTATATCTATATCTATATCTATATCTATATCTATATCTATATCTATATCTATATCTATATCTATATCTATATCTATATCTATATCTATATCAATATCTATATCTATATCTATATCTATATCTATATCTATATCTATATCTATATCTATATCTATATCTATATCTATATCTATATCTATATCTATATCTATATCTATATCTATATCTATATCTATATCTATATCTATATCTATATCTATATCTATATCTATATCTATATCTATATCTATATCTATATCTATATCTATATCTATATCTATATCTATATCTATATCTATATCTATATCTATATCTATATCTATATCTATATCTATATCTATATCTATATCTATATCTATATCTATATCTATATCTATATCTATATCTATATCTATATCTATATCTATATCTATATCTATATCTATATCTATATCTATATCTATATCTATATCTATATCTATATCTATATCTATATCTATATCTATATCTATATCTATATCTATATCTATATCTATATCTATATCTATATCTATATCTATATCTATATCTATATCTATATCTATATCTATATCTATATCTATATCTATATCTATATCTATATCTATATCTATATCTATATCTATATTGATATCTATGTCAAAGAGCAGCCCAAATCCTGTGCTGGCTTCGCAGTAAAGTTGGTAACAACATTTTGTTTGAATTTATGCAAGACTTTAAAAGTTAGCAAAGTGTACTTTAAATTGAACTTGAGCATATAATGTCATCATATAAATTAGTGAATATATAATGTTTATATTATGGTTATCAGAAATTTGCATTATCATAAGCCAAAGTTTGATTTTCTTTACGCACGTCTTCCATGCATGGCATGAGCAATGTGTGTGGCTGTAAAGTCTAAAGTAATCATTGAGTAGTGCCCTGCGGCCAATGATGCGGCACTTTCGACTGAGTTACACACGCACACAGAGAGAGAGAGAGGGGGAGAGAGAGGGAGAGAGAGAGCAGCTGCTGTGTCTGTCTACGTGGCAAACGCTTTACACATAATACAAACTCAATTAATAAAGTTTACGACCGCAGCTAGCGGAAAAGTGCTTTGATGAGGCGTAAAAGCGCCTTAACCCTAACCCGGGCACCTTGATTCTAAATGGCATTTGTTGAGCGTGTAATCGCCGCCAGGGGGCGCCACAAATGGTCAAACCTTGAAAAACTGCTTCTGATATTTGATTACGTTGCCCATTGATGAGCCACTCAGCCGCAAAGCAGGCACTACAAACACACACAAACACACACGCAACGAAATTGCGTTAAAATTATGTAAATAACGACAGTTCAAGCTGAAGTTTTTGTGCTGTTTGCCATGCTGAGGATCTGCTAACGAATCGCAGTTGCTGTCGCCGTTGTCGTCGCTGTCGTTGTCGCTCTTCATGAAACAAAAGCAAATCCTGAAGGAGAAAAAAAAAACAATACTCACACACACACACATTTAGAAAAGAAGAAAAAAAAAAGAAGCGAAAACAACAATTCACTGATGATAATCTAAGGCAGGTAACGAGCCAGCCCAAGCTTCCGTCACGCACCCGAACGGACGGAACGGGACGAGGCAGCTACTGCTTCTGCCTGTTATCCAGTAGGAACGAGCGTTCGGCCGACCTACCGACCGTGCGCCCGCCCACCCGTTGTGTTTTATGTTAATGAATTTATTTATTATTATTTCATTTTTTCGTCGTCGTGCCGCTGTTGTTACATTTTTATGGCGCACAGCCCACACCAAGGCGGCGCCACATTGGGACCTACTCCGGCTCCATTTGCTCCATCTTTGTATTATGCTGAAAATTAATTTTGTTGTAGCACCCGAATAAGACCAAAAATGTTAGCCATAAAAGCCAACATGCGGCAAACAATGCGCATACGCTATGTAAGCCGCCTTATCGGCCATGAAATACACACACACACACACACACACACACACACACACACACACACACTCACACACACACACACACTCAGGGCTGCGACATCATTTTCTCGAACAGTTTTAACTGTGTTTCAATCAACTTCAATTGGCCAATTTCATTGCGGCGCTGACTCGGTAAAAAGTTCACCAAGTTTCCCCTGGAAAACCATATTTGAAACGAGCTCAAGTTTTGTCAATCGAGCCACAGCCCTGGGCCGTAACTCTTTCGAAATCGCCGTTGTATTAAGAAAAGAGAGAAAGAGAAAAAAAAAAGATATATATATAAAATTGGGGAAGAAACAACAGCATTAACAAATGTCTCCCTTTGGACAACGCCAGGCTAATTACGTCGGCCACGCCCCCACACCTCCCTGCCGCCCATATTAGCTAATTATTTAAAATGCTCACAGACATTAAAAAGCACTTTCGCGTAAAAACTGGAATGATAATCACGGACGATGCCTCTTTACCCACTCAGCCAACAGCAAATACCCACCCCACCGCACCACATCCCCATCCACCATTCCCCGCACCACACTCCACTCAGCTGTTGTTATTGTTTGGGCGCTTGTTTAGCTCTTGTTGGTGCTTTTGTGGTACTTTTTTGATAATGACGCTGATTAGTCAGCGCTTACGAGGACTCTACAACGTCTTCTTATTTTCATTTCATTTTCGGCTTCACTATGCGACCCAGCTCTAGCCACACGCTTCTGCGGGCTCTGTTTCTTATCTATGATGGCACGGCTTGTCGCCTGTTAACGGAACAGTGCCATAGCCACTGCCAACAGCCAACAGCCAACAGCCAACAGCCAACAGCCCCAGCACTGGCTACAGCTATCAAAAACTTTAAAAACCCCCAATTCGAATGACGCAATCCAATTCTCTGGCTAACAACTATTACATAAGTGTACAAACTTTTCAGTATATAACATTAAACACAAGAAGAAGTTGGACTAGACAAAGTTTGACCCTTTTTCACAATTCTTATTCCCCCATATACAACATATAACATTTTAAGGCTATAAAATATAAAATATAAAATATAAAATATAAAATATAAAATATAAAATATAAAATATAAAATATAAAATATAAAATATAAAATATAAAATATAAAATATAAAATATAAAATATAAAATATAAAATATAAAATATAAAATATAAAATATCAAATATCAAATATCAAATATAAAATATAAAATATAAAATATAAAATATAAAATATAAAATATAAAATATAAAATATAAAATATAAAATATAAAATATAAAATATAAAATATAAAATATAAAATATAAAATATAAAATATCAAATATCAAATATAAAATATAAAATATAAAATATAAAATATAAAATATAAAATATTAAATATTAAATATAAAATATAAAATATAAAATATAAAATATAAAATATAAAATATAAAATATAAAATATAAAATATAAAATATAAAATATAAAATATAAAATATAAAATATAAAATATAAAATATAAAATAAAAAATATAAAATATAAAATATAAAATATAAAATATAAAATATAAAATATAAAATATAAAATATAAAATATAAAATATAAAATATAAAATATAAAATATAAAATATAAAATATAAAATATAAAATATAAAATATAAAATATAAAATATAAAATATAAAATATAAAATATAAAAAATATAAAATATAAAATATAAAATATAAAATATAAAATATAAAATATAAGATATAAAATATAAAATATAAAATATAAAATATAAAATATAAAATATAAAATATAAAATATAAAATATAAAATATAAAATATAAAATATAAAATATAAAATATAAAATATAAAATATAAAATATAAAATATAAAATATAAAATATAAAATATAAAATGTAAAAAATATAATATAAAATAAAATAAAATATAAAGTGAAAGAAAATATATAGAAAACGAAAAAAAAACTAGATAAAATCGAGTCAGAGGGTTTTATTCGGGAATGTTACACTAGAAGATACCCTGAAACACTTTTATATTTAAAATAATTCCAATTGAATTGAGCCTGCAAATAGCTTTAACTCTTAATGAAAACAAACGGACGGACGGACGGACGGAATGCTTAGCTTGACTCAGTTAGCTTGACTCAGTGGATCCGCCACGCCTCTCTCACTTATGCTAATTCACTAATTCGTTTCGTCAAATAGTCTGACTCTCATTACACAACTCTCACTGTCATTCCTTCAAATAGACTAACTGCTATGGCATATTTGCTGGCAATTAACCGAATCAGCTTTTTGTTTATGGCTTACCGTATTATGGCTTACGTGTGTGCATGGAGTTATACTACCATGTACTAAAGATATAATCTAATGACTATGTTTACATGAAAGGTCCGAAAAAAATACGTATATAAGTGAATGATAAATACGTTTTTAATAATAGAACAGATTAAATAATTTATATAAACAACACTTAACACAATTCAAATCTTGAATGTTAACTCGATAAAATTAAATTACTATTTAAGTATTTTGCATTTTTAAGATTTGTTTACTTCTTTCAGGGTATTTTCGTGAGGTATTATGATTTTGATGAGGAGCTTGGAATTCATAGAGTTTTTATGTTTTTTTAGCTGAGTTAAAAGTCGAAGAAGAGATTTTAAGAGCTTATATCATTATAGAGACAATAGGCTTTACCTTAATTACTTTAAATTTGTTTCAATAAATTCAAATTGATCTTTTTAGCTGCGTCAGTCGAAGAGGGAGAGAGAGAGAGAGAGAGAGAGAGTTTGTCTTAGTTAAGGCTTAATTGAGAAGCCAAATAACAAGGGGTATTCAATAGTCGGTTCTTTCAATTATGCTCAAAAATTCTTCGTTAAATTCAAATTTATCTGCCCAGCTTTGTCAATCAAAGATAAAGAGTTGAATTATCTTCAAAAGGGTATTCAATAGTCGGCTCTTTCAATTTGTACATCAAATACAAATTTATCTTCCCAGCTTCATCAGCATAAGACCTTAACTGACTAATTTAAGACAACAAAGGGTATGCTATAGTCGGCTCTTTCAGCTATAACCCAAATTTGTTCATTAAATTAAAATTTATCTTCCCACCTAATCATCTGCGTTCGCAGCTGAACTTTTCGAACATTTCGATTGACAGCAATGGAATGCTTGGCTAAAAAATGTTTGTTTTGAGAACATCATGATATACGATGATGGGGCGGGGGAAACAGAACTTGGAACTTGGAACTTGGAACTTGGCTAGCGTTATGTGTTCTCCATAAATTATGTGAACTCTTGACTATTTTTATGTCCGAGCATAAACATTTCCATCAATGCATTTCATTTCATTTCATTTCATTTTTGTGTTATTGTTTTTATTTATTCTTGTTCTTGCAGAGCCAAGAAAAGCAAACAAAATAAAAACAAATTGAGAGGCAAACAATTGCGAGCCAATTTCAATTACCTAATTGCAGGTAAACTCAAATCAATCCTAAATCCAAATTTGATAAATTGTAAACAGTCAAATAAGCAAAAAGAGTGAAACAGAGGGAGAACCAAACTCAAACTCAGCAAGCTAATTAATAATGGTTTTTATTTTTTATTTTTATATATTTTTCCTTTTTATTTTCTTTTTTTAGACATTTTATTTAGTTAATATTGTCTATAAATGAACCCAGCTCGGCCAGGCTTTAAGTACATAACGTTGTCACATTGCCTCATTAAGGGTCACAGTTGTCAGACCTATTTTAAGAAATTAGCCGAATTGCTTTTAGCCCATTTAAAACAAGGCTAAGCAGTGCGTATTGTTACCGCGCGACTGTGTGGAACAGGCTGAAGAAGGCGTGGCCGAAGCCACAAAAAAGTTTATATTGATCTGCCTGTCATTATGTGTCATCTCGGCATAAGTAAGTGGTACAGTCTAGACTCTATAAAGCACATAAATCAAGTTTTTTGTTTGTAATTATCGATATCTATCTATTTTTATATCTTTCTATTTTTATTGATATCAAACTTTTGTTATTTGAGCACCTCTCATACTTTTGATTTGATCTTTAGATTTAGCTAAAGCTTGCGCCAAAAGTGAAAGAAACTTATTTTGTAGCTATTCCATGGGCTTCAGCCTATTCTTTGTTCTACCACTGCCGTCTTAAGCACTCCAACTTGTCTTTTGCATATTAAGTTGAATTGTAAAACTCTTTTAATGTTTTAATTTTCATTTAGAGAAGCTACTGACTCATTCAAGTAAAATCTGTATTGCGCTCAAATCACAAATCGATTTTAAACGATTAAATTAAAGTCGAACAAAGTTTTGGTTTTTAAGATTTCGTCTCAGCATTAAATTACCAAAGTTTGCACCTTTAGTTTTATGAACTTTTGTGCTCTGCAGCTTTGGCTAAGTTTTCATACACTTTACTTTATTTTCAATAATTAAGTTCATTAAACTATGCTTGTGTGTACAGGTTATTATCCTATTTAAGGCTATTAATATTTTGCTACGAATGGTGTAATGCGTAGAGGTAGGCCATCTTCTTTTAATATTACTGTTTCTATGACTATTACTACTATTTCTATGATTACTACTACTATTTCTATGACTACTATTACTACTACTATTTCTATGACTACTACTACTACTATTTCTATGACTACTACTACTATTTCTATGACTACTACTACTACAACTACTACTACTATTTTTATGACTACTACTACTACAACTGCTACTACTATTTCTATGACTACTACTACTACAACTACTACTACTATTTCTATGACTACTACTACTACTATTTCTATGACTATCACTACTATTTCTATGACTACTACTACTACTATTTCTATGACTATCACTACTATTTCTATGACTACTACTACTACTATTTCTATGACTATCACTACTATTTCTATGACTCTTACTACTACTACTATTTTTATGACTACTCCTACTACTATTCCTATTACTACTGCTTCTATTCCTACAACTGATTCTGTTCCTATTACCATCTATTACTATTCCTACTAATATTTATTACTATTACTCCTCATTTGACTATTCATTATTCTCTTTAGCTTTCATACTTTGATGTCTTCACATAGCATTTCAATTTGGTATATCAGAAGCTATTCTAAGATAGCATAAAAATATCGAGTAATTATTTCATATTTTGTTTAGCTGCTCGCGTTTGACTAATAATTGAATAATAATAAACTATAGAAAGTGGTTTTTTTTACATGTCAAGGTATTAGCTAGTCAGGCACTCCCGACTAGACTTGTCTAACATGTTTTTATTTTTTGAAAATTATCTAAAAACAGTTTTGATATACATGAAATCCTTTAGGGATTTGGCATGCAAATCATTATTCTGCTGATATTTATATATGCGTGGAGAGACAGAGTGAGGGAGCGAGAGAGAGAGAGAGACAGGGAGAGAGGGAGATGGAATATTTTGCTTTGTTTTGTCTTGCTTTGTTGCTTACTTAGTTACTGGCACTTACTGTTTTTTTCAGTCCGTCTTCGTCAAATTAACACCTTATGGCTGCTTGGGCCCGGGCGCCATAAAAACTGAAGCCGTGGCCACTGGGCAATTAACAAGCGTGGAAAAAACAACAAGCAACAACAACAACATTCAACAAAAATAAGCAAAAGAAAAGGAAAACACATCAGATATGTAAATGTAAACTTTTAACTGGGCAAACTCTCAATGATGGTCGTTGGCCCGGGGGCCAAGCACGTGGATATGGGCGTCGCGCATTCAATGTTGAACGGTTCCCATGGCCCGTTATGTAGTACGCTGTGCTGTAGCCGCTGGTTACGTCATTTAAAGACACGCAACTTGGCGAAAAGGCGAATGTTTTCATTACTCTGCCGCTGCCGCTGCCGCTGCCGCTGCCGCTGTGTCTATGTGTGTGCGTGTGTTACTGTTATATTGTGTGTTGTTTGTTTGTTTAACTGTTTGACTGACAGCGGTGCGTACGTCAGACACAGCGTTCAACTGCTTGACGCACGGTGCCATTCATTCTGAGAATGTGTGACATACGATTTTTTTTGTAATTATTTTGCTTTTGTCTTTGTGTGTGTTTTGTTTTTTTTTTTTTATATAATTTTTATTTTTATTTGTATTTTTTAGCTGTTGCTTATCTTTTGGGGGCGCCTAGCATTAGGCAATGGCTATTTTCATTTAATTTTTGGTCTTCTGCTTGTTGTTGCTGTTGCTGTTGTTGCTGTTGGTTATTTGGTTGGAAGTTCTTGTCGTGTTTGGTGCAGCTTTTAACACGCATACCAGCGCGCATATAACACGCACACCAGCACAGCACAGCACAGCAGAGCAGAGCAGAGCACAGCGCTCACCTCGCTGTCACTGTGTGGGTGTGGTGAAAAGCTCGCGGCAGTGGCCGTTCGTTCGCCTGCTGCGTTACGTTTACGTGTGGTGAGTTCGTTGCTAGTGTGCGTTATATAAGTCGGTTATGAACCGCAACCCGCCGCTCCACACATGCCGTACGCAACTTGAAGCAGGGCCAGGAGCCGCAGCAGGCAGCAGGCCAAAATTCACCACTGGCCAAGTTGGCAGCTCCCTGCAGCCCCATTCATGTATGTGTGTGTGTGTGTGTGTGTGTGTGTGTGTAGTTCTTGTGCTTGTTGTTAATGCTCAACGCACACACAGACACAGAGACTTTGAGAGACTGGGGGCATACGAGACACACGGCTCTCATCTGGCACACCATTAAATGTTTGTCGGTTGGTTCGTTCGCTCGTGGAACGTGGCAACGCTTTCAGTCGTTGATTTGACCGCCAAACAAACGCAACGCAACACGAGTGCGCCACGTCGAACGTACACAAACATCAAGAGCAGCAAGCGCAGTCAGCGCATCCAACAACAAACGCCATAAATAATATTTCTAACAACAGTTTGTTCGCCTTGTTCATTTTTTTTTCGACAAATATTTTTTTTAACAGTTAACAGTTTTTTGCACAAAAAATGCCTTAAAAAAGAAATATTTTTTTAAAAATAAATTAATTTAAATCAAAATAAAAAAACAAACAAAATATCAACGACGTCAAGTAAGCAAAAAACAAAACAAGTGAAAACAAAAACAAAAACAAAAAATTAAAATAAATTTAAAAAAAAAAACAAAAACAACAAATTGTTAATGAAAGCATCAAGAACAAAAGCAGCAATAACAATAACAATAACAATAACAATGAGCAGCTAATCAGGCAATGATAAAGCACAGACACAAAACAAAAGGACCAAAACATCAAGTGTTTATATCACCTATATATATATATATATATATATATATATATATATGTGTTGCATACCTTTGTGCTGCAGCAAAGCCAAAAAAAAATATATAAATATATATTTACATACTTATATTTATATATATTTGTATGTGTGTGTGTGTGAAATGTGGGGCTTGGCATTTGTAACGCTTACAAAACTTGACCCAAATTAACATTCTGCGGTCCAGCAGTTGCCGCTTTTCAAAGGCAGCTCGAATGGGCTGCAGGTGGAAGCTGCGATTTGACTTGCACACACGCACGCACACACACACACACACACACACATATGTATAGACAGAGGGCACACACACACACATACAAGCAGACAACGTGCAAGGATTATGTAAACAAAAAAATAAGTTGATTCACTCCCACTAGAGGCAGCAGCTGCGGTTGGTGGCTGCCCGCCCGCCCAGCAGCTACACGACTGTAGCTGTCACACTGTCAGTTTGTCATTTTGTAAGTCTTTCACTCGGATGACATGCCCCTTTACGCTGAGCCACCCGCACCCGCAATACACTAGCACCTCAATGGGTGCAATCACCCACACAAATGCCATGTAATCATAATAAATACAAAGAAAGGAAGCACACAAAAGCTAAGGAGTGAGCGAAACAGAAACAGAGACAGACAAACAGAGAGAGAGAGAGAGTGTGAGAGAGAGAGAGATGGAGTACTATATAAGGTAGGGTATTTGCTTTGTCCAACTGCAATCCCAAATCTGTAGCTGGCTTAGCTGCCATACACGAAGATTGCGTGCCGAGCCTCAATCGACAACTGAATTGTGACAACAACAACTGACAGGAAGTGCCTTTTAATTTATAACAATTATTTAATAATTGGCAAATGCAACAAATCTCTTTACAAGTAACGCAACGCTATGTCCGAGCAGCGCTAATTGGCAATAATGCTGTCACTCGCAGCTCTGCGAGATTCTCGTGCTGCAGTGAATTGAAAGAAAGAGGAGAAAATATTTTTATGCTTGCCAAGCAATTTCAAGAGTAACTGACAGGGTATATATATAGCTCGAAATGATCCACTTCAAAAACTATTAATTTGATAAGTTTAAGAAACGAGTTTCATAGAAAACTTTTTTATTTTGTATAGTTAAGAGTTGGGGTTAAGAGTATATAGGTTTTGTGAAAGGTTCTTTTGCAGTTGCAGATGCAAATTTTTGTATTTATTTCTGAGTCGTGGAAATAGTTTTTTGTGTACTCTTTCAGAAAGCATTAAGAGTGTATAGGCTTTGTGTCTAGTACTTTTTGAATACTCGTTCATAATGCTTTAAGAGTAAATGGGGTTTGTGAAAGTTTTCTTGAGAGAGAGTTGAATTTTGGTTTCAAGTTTCGACTCGTCTTACAAAGTGTAAATACTTAAGAATATATAGACTTTGTGCCCAATACTTTTGAATACTTTTTGAATACTCGTTTACACGCCTTAAGAGTATATAACATAGACCTAATACTTAACAAAGCATTAGGAGTATATAGGTTTTTGAAAGTTTCCTTAAGAGAGACTTAAATTTTGGTTTCAACTTTCGATTCGTCTTACAAAATGTAAATACTTTTTGAATATTCACTCATAATACATAGCCTTTGTGCCGAAAACTTTTGAACACTTTTTGAATACTCGTTTACACTCCTTAAGAGTATATAGCACAGACCTAATACATTACAAAGCATTAAGAGTATATAGGTTTTGTGAAAGGTTTCTTCGTGGCTACAGACTTTACTTTGTGGTATTTACTTTTGACTCTTCTAACAAAGTGTTAATGCTTTTTCGAATACTCGTTCATACCCCTTAAGAGTATATAGGATTTATGCCTAATACCCTTTAATACTTTTTGAATACTCGTTCAAAGAACCATAAGAGTATATAGGTTTTGTGCAATCTTCCTCTGTAGCTAGAGGCTTGAATATCCCCTTTAAACTCCTCATACAAAGAGTTAATGCTTTTTCGAATACTCGTTCATGCACCTTAAGAGTATATAGGTTTTCGACACTGTCTCATCGCAGCTAGGAGCTTGAGTTCTATTTTCGACTCACCTTTTGGGGCACTCCACTTGCTATTCCACACTTTTAGAGCCTAGCAGCACAAACTTTTTTCCTCATAAATTACGGTTAACCCTGCTCAGTGGCAGCATAAATTATTTGGTGGTACGCCCTTAGAGGCGTGGCCAATCGAAAATATCGATATTTGATTAAGTTTGACTGTTAGTTAGAGCAGTGGAACTATAATTATGCTGTCCTCTGCGCTCGACTCCCAACTTGTTCTTAGTGTTCTATCTAGGACAGGCATAATTTGTTGTTATTCTATTAGCTCAAAGATATGGATTTTTGTAAAGATATTATTGGGTTTGATGTGTTCAGATGTGAGTAAATAAATATGATTTTATGTGAGTATATATATTGGGTATTTGGGTTTCTGACAGATGAATAGTTGAGGCATGAGCATATGCAACTGAGACACTGAGGCGTGATTGTTACTTTAAATTATATTTAAATGCTTGATCATGATAACAAGTTGAATTGATTTGGTGAAGTTCGTCTGCCCGGCGGCTTAAAAACTTCAGGCAAGAGCAAAAGTCAAAGATTTGAAATATTAACAAAATAAACCAGACTGAGCTAAAATGGAAATGAGAAATGAGCAGCTTTGTACTGATCAATTCGAGTTGATTTATGCTAAATACTCCCCATCAGCCTAACAGCTTTTCGAAGGAATGTTTCAGTTCATTGACCGGACTATCCTCGTATTCTCGATTAGGAACTTTTGCGACATTTTATGTTAGTTTTCTAAATATCTATAGAAATCGATCAATTAATTTCGTTATGTTGCTTCAGTTTCCAGTTAAAATAAATTGAGAAATCTTGTATGTTTATAAAAATAAATGTAAAATATTTATAAAATCGATTCAAATTAGTTTTGCAATATCTTAAAAAGTTTCTTAAAATTTTATTTATTTATTTATTTTTTTATTATTAAGTGTAGAGCCTGTACATCACAATTTAGTACCCTAACAACACAGGGAGGGCTAATTTATTTAGAGCCAAAGCCCATAACGCAGTTTGAGGATTTTAAATGGAGTAAGACTACTGACGTCCAATCGTTTAGGCAAAATCTTGCCGTTCTAGCCGCCTTAAAGGTCTGGCAGGGCGTAGTCCTCTTGCGAGCAGGCATCTTTCCCTGTAACTGCTTGTGTGCCTTCCCATCTGCTCTTCAACTGTATGCAGTTTCAGATCTTGGAGTGTACCAGAGACAGCTGGTTATCTGTCGAAGTAGCCGATTCTGCAATACCTGTATACGCTTAGAATTGTATTTGCCAGCAATCCCCCATATATGCACTCCATAGAGCCATATCGGCAGAATACAATGCACGGATACAGCTCTTTTGCATCTCTGTGGTAAGCTGCTCCTCTTATTGCTGAGCCACCCGAGTTGTAGTCTGTGTCTATATATATATATATATACACTCACATAGCCATTCACACACCAGCAGAGTGCGCACTTTATGCAGCAGCTGCGTTCCTTCCCATAGTCCCAGTCTATATTTGAAATTAGTTATTTATTAACTGCGTTTGTGGATGGCTGTTCGATCTTTATCATAAATATATTATAATATATAATATATTGTACTTGCACATCTATATATAATATTCTACCTAAGCGCAAGATATTACAATTTGAAATTAATTTATTTTGAATTTTGCGGAAGAATGGGAAAATGTGTGCAAAAAATAGATGAAACTCTTCGCATTTACCTTCAGACTGGCATTTAAAAAAGCTCACGCTCGATATTTTTGAAAATTTCTTTTTTTTTGCTATGTTCGTCGGACTGTCCTCAGTTACTATGCCAAACATAAGCGCCATCTGTCAACCGGCGTACTTACAGCAGCTGGCCAAACCAGTCGCCCTCAGTAGTGTGTTTCGATTTTTACAATGTTTTTCGGTCACAAGGTATATAGAACTTCTACCTGCCGAACTTGATGTATCTGACTTTTAATGTCTAGAAGCTATGCTTCAATAACAACGATTCTGATAGATATTTCGATAATTGTGTGAAATGAGAATTGTACTGCGTATGCTATATAAAAATCTAGTGTGCGGTATGTAAACAAAATCAGTAATATAAGGGAAACGTGTATTCATCACAGATTATTATAGATTATAGTAAGGATATGGAATAAGCTATTGAAAAATGTGAAAGGTGTTGTTGGTTAATATGTAACGTGTTAAATAAAACTCCCGGATCACATTAACAAAAGCTGCGTTTTATTCAATAGCATATTCAACTCCACTCTCTCGTGGTAGACGCGCATTACTTGATTCCATACATATTCTTAATGGCGCTGCCAGATAGTTTTATTACATTTAACATAAACATAACAGATATTGTGTTGCCATACAATAATACCGATTATTTTAACAAAAGCCTCCTAAAGTATACAGCAATATATATTTATTTTTATTTATATATTTATTTTTATTTTTATTTATATTGAAGTCCTTTTTGCTTTTTACCTAGATCAACTAAGTTCATCTTTCTGATCCAGAAAAAGGAAAGGGAAAGTTTTTTATTTTGAAGAGTCGTTTAGGTTTCGACGTAGTTTTTTTGAAAGGTTCTTTTGCAGTTGTAGATGAGAGTTTTGGTATTTATTTTTGACTCGTCTCATAAAGTTTAAATACTTTTTGTATACTATTTCAGATAGTATTAAGAGTGTATAGGCTTTGTGTCTAGTACTTTTTGAATACTTGCTCCCTTGAGTGACATCAATATACAATACATTTAAAAAGTGAAGTCTCTCTTGCTTTTCAGCTAGATCAACTGAGCTCTTCTTTGTGATTAGGAATATATATATATATGTGTAAATTAAATATTTTTATTAGTTAAACTGTATTTATTCAAATATAAGTCACGCTGTGTTGCGTGAAGTGAGAAGACTTTAGATTGCGAAGTGGTGAAGACCGACGTTCTTTATTTCCAAATATCAACTAAACTCTAAGTACAAAAATTCTTATAACATAAGCTAGCCCTGCACCATAAACTGCTTATTCTGCATTCCCACGCCTAGGGTCCTATTTCTCTGCGGCGACAAAGTCGCATACTGCTTATGTTGTAGATCGCTGTTATTCTGCTGACGTAGCTTTCATACCAGCGAAACGTTGAATTACTCTTGAATTACACAATACTTTGTTGCGACTGGTTGATTGTGTTAACTTGTATACTTTACAGGCTCTGTCATGCCTGCTTCTGCCTGCTAAATACATTTTCACAAAACCATTTTAGCCTGAATTCTCATTTTCAAATGGGTAAAACAAAAGCTAAAATATCTATTTGTATTATAATAATATTTTAAGAATTAAGTGGCAGGTCGAATTTATAAATTATTAATTTATAGATTTTTATAGATATTTAGAAAATTAAGTAATATATCAAAATAATTAATGAAACGATTTTTAAAGATTTTTGAGAATATGGAAAAATTAATTGATCAATTTGTAACAATTTTTGGAAAATGGAAAATATTCATAAAAGGGATTTTATATTTATATTTATATTTATATTTATATTTATATTTATATTTATATTTATATTTATATTTATATTTATATTTATATTTATATTTATATTTATATTTATATTTATATTTATATTTATATTTATATTTATATTTATATTTATATTTATATTTATATTTATATTTATATTTATATTTATATTTATATTTATATTTATATTTATATTTATATTTATATTTATATTTATATTTATATTTATATTTATATTTATATTTATATTTATATTTATATTTATATTTATATTTATATTTATATTTATATTTATATTTATATTTATATTTATATTTATATTTATATTTATATTTATATTTATATTTATATTTATATTTATATTTATATTTATATTTATATTTATATTTATATTTATATTTATATTTCTATTTTTATTTATATTTCAATTTCAAGTCTTTAGCTTACGCTCTTGCCACAATCAACGCTTTCATACCACCGAACAGACAGACTTGGCCAGTTTCATTCAGCTTGTTTACCTGATCAGGAATACAAATAATTTATCTGTGACACATGCTTGCACAAGCTGGCGATATGCCTAAGTAAGATGCAAGTCTGTTCCGATTTATTCATAATCAAATATTTACAATATATATTTATAAATAATATATATAAATATTATATGGCCATGGCTGAGGACAGTTTGCTTGCTCAAATTTTGATGTAGAGCATAAAAAATGAATATGGCAAGCACTTAAATACTCATTCGCATTCGCATTCGCATTCGCGTTCGCATTCATATGAAAATTTATGATGACTGACCTGTCATTCGAGTGCTGCACAAATATAATTCACAATCCATTTAATTCGAATAGCTCCGCCAGATTATGGCGATTGCTGGCAATGGCGTCAAAGCTGACAAAGTTGCCAAAG
This sequence comes from Drosophila leonis, assembly GCA_035045365.1. Taxonomy (NCBI): domain Eukaryota; kingdom Metazoa; phylum Arthropoda; class Insecta; order Diptera; family Drosophilidae; genus Drosophila; species Drosophila leonis. Next base: position 1,690,190 of record JAWNPC010000953.1, on the reverse strand, counting down.
CCCATAGTTTTGCTGGCGTGTGTAAAAGAAATAAGCAGCGCAGCAACAGGAAAATTCCAGCACAAAAAAGCGTTGCATACGCTCAGGCGCTTTTTTTTATAGTTGAGGCACAGCCGTAAGGCAAAGTAAAAGATGAACACAAAAATGCAGCAATAAAATTGCAACAGCATGAGAAATAAATGCTGCAGCAAATATACACAGAGAGAGAGAGAGAGAGAGAGAGAGAGAGAGAGAGACACACACACGCAGTTAGGGCGACATTCATTCAGATAAAAAGCGTCGAGTTACACCTACAAGTCAGCAAAAGCCACCAATTTTGGGTAGGTGGGCGTGGCAAAGGCAAAGGCTTGCGTGTGTGTGTGTGTGTGTGTATGCATATGCGTGAGCAACTATGGCTACCTGCATCTCTGTCTGGCACTGCATTAGCAGCCAGCTGTGAAGGAAATAAACGTAAAAATATTTTTAGTGTGAACAATTCTGCAAAGCGAAATACTGAGAAAGCTTTTCGCAAGGCATTACACACGAATGCACACACACACACACACACACACAAGCAGCTGACAAGATAACGCTTACACACATACACACACAGAGAGATATGCATGCTTATGCACATGCACAGAATAAGTCGTGGTTAGTTAGAAAATGCCAATACTATATATGTAACAAAAAAAAAAGAGTGCCTGTGTGTGTGTGTCTGTGTCTCTGTCTATGTCTGTGTGTGTGTGTATAAGTCAGGTGTTATCGCTGCTGTGTGTGTTTCTGTCAATTTCGTAAACAAACGAGGACAAAAACGACTTTTAAAATAATAGCCAAGGCAAACAATTGCTATAGATTCAATAATATTTAATGCCTTTGTTTTCCACATCACAGCCAGAAGTTTAGCCCGATAATATCTAGAGACAAAACAACAAAATACAAAAAAACAACGAACAGAAAATAGTTTAAAAGTATTTTTATGTATTCAGCTAGTGCTGCTGCAAAAAAAAAAAACAAAAATGTCCAGCTGCAACTATTTAGTTACTGTTAACGAGGCGGTAGCTGCCGGCGGCTAAACGTTTGCATACCATGAACTCAATGAAAATGGGTGGGCTGGGTATATGGGTTTTGTGATAATTTTTGTAACAAGCGAAAGGAGGCGTGGCAGTGACCATACGGTATATATATTCTTGATCAGAACGACGAGCTGAATTGATTTAGCCATGTTCGTGCTTCCATATGTCCGTCTTTCCGTCCTTTAGTCTGTCCATCAGTCCGTCTGTCCATCTGTCCGTCTTTCCGTCCGTCTGTCCGTCCGTCAGTGTGTCGGTCTGTCCGTCTGTCCGCCGTACGTCCATCTGTCCATCTGTCCATCTGTCGGTTCATCCGTCAGTGTGTCCGTCTGTCCGTCCATCCGTGCTTCCGTCCGTCTGTCCGTCCGTATGTATCAACCCGTCGATCTCAGAAGCTATAAGAGCTAGAGACTTAAAATGTTTTGTAGACTCCTGCTTTTATTTATTGGTCCATATATAATTCGCACAAATCGAGTTTGTTTCAAATCCTCGATAACTTTTACCGTTCTAATGTTATCGATTAAAAACTTAATCAAAGTTAGTTATTTAATTATATTTCGTACGTCTTTGCAGCTAGAGTCTTCAAACTTTGCATTTAGTTTTATTTATATTTTATGCAATTTTGGTTTTTATATATCAAATGAAGCAACTAACATAAATAAATATGCATAGATGAAAGTTATGAAGAATATTTAAAAAAAAAACAGATTAATCGTTATTCAGGCTAACTCCCAGTCGGACACTTCCCGATTAAAGATTAGTGTTCTTAAGGCAACAGAAATGAATTAAATATAAATTTTATTGAGGCAAAGGAATGATAGCGAACACACAAAAGGCATAGCTTAGGAGAAGAAAGAGTGTGAGTGAGAGAGAACAACTGTCGCAGATAGAGTTCAATTGGATATTTAATATATTTTAGGTCAAGACCCGGCCGGTCCAGCAGGTCTTGAGGTTGTTGCCTGACTAAATATACATTTGGAAAGAGAAAAAAAACAGAAACACAAATAAGTTGAGAATTTCGTGGTGTTTGTGTGTTTGCCCCTGAAGATTCGCATAAGCAGCATGCACGAACTACTTGGGATGCTAAAAAAAAGCGTTGCCTACTTTTGTGGGCGGGCTGAGTATGTGGTTTTGATTTTGGCTGTTGGCCCGCACTTGACACTTTTTGTTACGGCTTTACGGCCGTTTCGAATGCCGCAGCTCGGCTCGACAGTCTTGCCAACTACTAGTTGTTGTCTGCGTCTGAAATTAACAACATTTATTTCATTGCATTTTTATGCGCCTCATTGCGAGCGACATTGTCAACGCCGTCGTCGTCGTCGTGGTCTTCGTGGTCTTCGTCATTGTCGTCACTCGTGTCTGTCTGCCTGGGCAAACAAAGGCAACTTATTTTTATGCTATGCGCGTCAGTGGCAGCAGGCAATACAAATAGAGCGAAAGTGAGAGAGAGTGAGAGAGAGGGGGAGATTGAGAGAGGGAGAGACAACAGTCAACACCACCCTTGGCCACGCTTTACCCACATATGCAGGGTTAAGTTTCTTTTTTATGCGCTTTTGTTAGCATCAGCTTCTCGCTCTGGCCATTTTTTAGTTGCCGTTGCCGTTGCCGTTGCCATTGGCAACTGTCATGCAAAGTTCGAGTCTAGAGTTGACCTGAAATGTGAAATGTGTGCGCTGTGTTTGGCGTGTGTTCTGTTCTATTATGTTTTTGTGTACGTCTTCATTATTCCGTTTTTTGTCCATGACACGCCTCGTCTCTCGCAAATTGAACATCCAGCCAGGGTCTCGCCCACAATCCGACTGCTATCATGCTTTTGTCCGAGTCATCAAAATGTCTACTGTCAGCTTTGTGTTGGATTTCATGCAAATTGCACAACATCTCCGCCACACAGCCATAACAAATGAATTGTCAACAGGATAACCCGTAATCCATTATGCCAAACGGTTGCATCTACACCAGATCAATTCTCAAAGCCTGTCAATCGAGCCAGCGTTTCGTGCATTTCGCAATTGTTTCCATGAATGAAAATAAGAAATATATTCGCCAGGCATACGTAACGAACTTCAATAGGAGTTAGGAATGGAGACATAGAGAGAGAGAGACAGCTAGAGAGAAATATAGGGAAGCAGATAGAGAGAGAGAGAAAGAGAGAGAGAGAGTGAGATAGTGAAAGATGAGAGAGAGAAAGATAGAGAAAGAGAAAGTTAGAGAAAAAGAAAAAGAGAAAATATAGAGAGAAGATAGATGAGAGAAGAGAAAAGAAAGAGAGCATAAAATAAAGAGGAGCCAAATATGTAGAGAGAGAAAGCGAGAGAGAGAAAGTGACAGACTAAGAGATGAGAGAGAGAGAGCTAGAGAGAGAGAGAGAGAGAGTGACAGAGTGTGTGTGAGAGAGAGAGAGAGGTAGGGAGAGGAAGAGAGAAAAAAAGAGAGAAAGATAAAAATATAGAGCGAATTTAGAAGAGAGTGAGAGCACTAGATAGAGAGTGAGAGCGAGAGCGAAAGAAAGATAGAGAGAAGAAGAAGAGAGAGAGAAATATATAGATAGAAAGAGAAATTTAGTGAGAGAGAAAGAGAGAGAGAGTGTGAAAGATAGAGAAAGTAAGGGGAGAGAGAGAAAAAAGAGAGACATCACGAGAGAGAGAGAGAAAGAGAGAAAATATACAGAGAATATAGATGAGAGAAGAGAGACAAAACTAGATAGTCAGCTGGAGAGAAAGATAGAGATAGAGAGAAAGAAGGAGAACAAAGAAAGAGATATAGATAGATAGAGAAATTTAGACAGAGAGAGATAGGGAGACAGATAGAGAGAAAATAGAGAGAGAATTATGTAGGGAGAGAGACAGAAAGAGAGAGCGAAAAATAGACAGACATTCAAATAGAGAGGAAGAGAAAAAAACAGAGAAGGAGAGAGCTAGACAAAAGAGAGAGAGAGAGAAAAGCAGGCAAGAATAAAGGAGAGATATGGAGAAAGAGAAACAGAAGGAGACAGAAAAAAACAGAGGGGGACACAGACAGAGAGAGATAGGGAGACAGATAGAGAGAGAATTGTGTAGGGAGAGAGACAGAAAGAGAGAGCGAAAAATAGACAGACATTCAAATAGAGAGGGAGAGAGAAAAAACAGAGAAGGGGAGAGCTAGACAAAAGAGAGAGAGAGAGAGAAAGAGAAAGAGAGAGAGATGAGAGAGAGTGAGAGAAAGAGAGAGAGAGAGATGTACATCTAAGGCTTCCTTGCAGTCATGAGAATTGCATATGCAATTGCAGCCCGTCAAAATGCATACTTTTCTATCAAGGTCTCTTCAATATACATATAGGAAAATAGTATGTACCTCGCGGGTAATCTGAAATGCTCATTATCTCCAAGACTTCAGCTTTGCGGGATTGCGGGACATTGAAAATGGGCTCAAAAATAACGAGACGAAACAGAAACTTTCGTTAGCTTATTTCTCTGTGAACTTAGTGAAAGACCGAGCTTAACTAAGTAACTAAATATATATAAGTATAAACATATATTATATGTATATAATCGATTAGAAATATATATGTATAGAGGAGACATGCATTTGAGGGTCGAGGGCTAAAGCTAAAGCGCGCAGTTGCTTGCTTATCAATATTCGTGGCTTATCTTCTAATCTAAACACCTGACTATCGGCACACGGAACACCTGACAAGCTTACCAAGTTCAATATAGCACAAATTAGAACATATACAAAAAAAGAAGAAGAAGCAAGAGGAAAACAAAATCATTTTAAGTCGAATCAATAGTGTTTTTCTGTTGTAATGCTTGTTATTGTTATAGTTGTTTGTGTGTGTGTGTGTGTGTGCGCCTTTTTTATCTAGCAAAATATTATAGAGCATATTAAAAAACTTTGCGAAAAGTTAAAAAAAAAGAAGAAACAAGTTGTGAAACTTAAAAGTTTGGCACTAAAAAGCAATAGTAGTCAAGTGCTGCCAAAAGGTGAAGCCTCAGCAGTAACAGCGGCAGTTAAGGAGCAACAACAACAACCGGAAACAGCAGCTGTAGAAGGAAAAACAACGACAACATGGGAAAAAAGAGCTCGAAATTGAAACAGGATACCATCGATCGTTTAACAACTGACACATACTGTAAGTAGATATCCATCAGCAATACACGATAATCTTACGGCACTTGGCATAATTATTTGATTGCGTTTTTTTATTGCGCTCACATCCATCAAAGAAAATAAAAATAAACACGTTTAACAATACACAAATATTTTAGGCCATTTATTTAAGTCTCTAGACTTGAGTGGGCAGTGGAGAGAGAGAGAGAGAGTGAGAGAGAGCGCGCGCAGCGTCATTAATATTTAATAAGCCTAAGCTGTCTAAGCAATTACTTATCTATCATTTAGCCCAGTATTAAATCTACAATAATGCGCGCACTTACTCGGCGTCCACTTATCATTCCTCACTCATTCAACTTCATCAAATTTATTGCAATATCTAAACAGCTGTCAAAGCTGCATAATGCCAATTCAGCTCAACTAATTATGTTAATGAGCGCTTGCCGTTGTTGTCTTCCTCTCTCACTCACTCTATTGCTTGCTTGCTCTTGCTCTTTGTCTCCCTCTGTCACTGTTGTGCTCTGCATGCAGCAGGTTTGTAGTGAAATTGCAATATTCAAATTCATGTTTGGTACAGGGTTCGACACTCGCAGTTAAAAGGCTTTGAGCTCGGTTATGAAAATGATTTTTATTATACCCTGAACCCATTGAAAATGGGAAATCATAAAGTATATATATTCTTGATCAGGGTGACGAACTGAGTCGATTTAGCCCTGTCCGTCTGTCTCTCTGTCCGTCCGTCCGTCTGTCCGTCTGTCCGTATGTATGAACGCGTCGATCTCAGAACCTATAAGAGCTAGAGACTTGAATTTTTTTTGGAAGTCCCTGTATAGCAGGCGCAGATCAAGTTTGTTTCAAACAATCGATTACTTATACCGTTTTAATGTTATCGATCGCAGATCGGGTGGGGTTCAGGGGATCTCCTAGTCGGGCACCACCGACTAGAGTTTTCTTACTTGTTTTTTTTTAAATGTGTAAAAATAATCAAAACTTGACTATAGCTATGAGTTGCCAGGCATCTTGGCCCGCTTTAAGCAGTCAAGTACTCAAGGTTAGTCCCTAAGCTAGGTTTCTTTTAAAAACCTATACAAATCTAGAGCTTTTCACATGTCCTAATACAAAGCAAAGCAAACATTCAAATTATTCTAATTTTTGCAGTCATAAAATATAGCAAAGATCTTGCTGCTGAAATAGTTTCACTAAATAATTTGACAGTTAAGCAAAAAGGAAAATTTTTAAACATTTTTTTATTTTAAATTGTTTATTTTTTATGAAATACCAAGTGGTTAGCATACGGATAACTTTTAGGCAACTTAATCTAAACAGAACTGAAAACATATATATATCTTAGAGCTATAGATCAAACGAACTTAGGAAACATATCTTAGAGGGAGCGAGAGATTTTAGGGTTCACTTAACAAAAAGAGAGCGAAAAATTCTGAGTTCATTGTTATATTACTTAGGTCAAGACTCGGTCCAGCTACTATTGAGGCTGGTGACGTTTAAGTCTTCGCCTGAGTTAGCAGTCCTTATAGCTGCAGTACCAAGCCGCCTGGCCAGGCTGTTTGGGTGTGAATTTAAGCTCTCGAGCTATTATTGTTAAGAAATTAAATTTGATTTGATTAGAAAAATTTGATAGAAAAAAGTTTTATATTTATTTATTTTATTATTTCAAGTCAAAAGGAAACATTTTGAAATAAAAGAATTTTTAGTAATTTGTTTTTTTTTTTTTTATATTCTATTTAAACCAAAATTTTGGTTTTATAATATTTTGGGAATTTGAAAAAAATATTTTTTTCTATTTTATTTTTGGTATTTTTTTATACCCTGAACCCATTGAAAATGGGAAATCAGGGTATAATGTTTTTGTGAAAATGTCCGTCTGTCCGTCCGTCCGTCCGTGTGAACGCAGCGATCTCGCAAACCACAAAAGCTAGAGATCTGAAATTTGAAATGTATACTCGTGTATATCCTACGCAGTACGAGTTTATCATTTTTTTCGATAACTCATCCCATTTTCTTATTATCGATAAAAATCGAAAACTTTTCTTCGTTTTTTATTTCCGTTATAGCTATAGATTTCAGATTTCCTGTGTATATCTGTGTAATAAATACAAACATTTTGCGATTTTTGGATTTTGGATACCACGCCCCCTTTTCCCCAAATTTGAAAAAAACGTATTTCAAATACTAGAGACTTGTGCTTTGGCAAATACATACATATGAATGGTATTATTACGCTGTAAAAGTTTGGTTACGAAAGTCCATCTAGAAGAAAACTAATTCCACAAATAAGTTTCCATAATATTGCCCATACTGCAGCCTAAGCGCTGCCGGCGCGCAGTCGCTGCGTAAACTGCGCAGTAACAGAGAAAGTGCTTGTGCGTGCGTGTGCATGTGTGTGTGTGTGTGTGTGTATGTGTTGTTTGTGTATATGTATATATAAAAGAAGCGTAAAATGATTTGAATATCGCATCTTCGCAGGGTTCAGGGTATCTCTTAGTCGAGCAGTCTCGACTAGAACACTCTTACTTGTTTTTTTAATTTTATTTAAATTATTGAAAGGCATTGGATAATTCTTTTCAATATCTCTTTCCTGCATTGATATTATTATAAAGAGTTGAATACATTATCTCTGGTTTTATCAGTAGACCTCTAAGAGGAAGTACCTACGGCAGGCATTGTTTCTATATAGTCGAGAAACTTTTGTTTTTTTTTATCTCATTATTTTAATTAGATGCTGCTGGTCATATTTTGTTGTGAAGTATTTTTTGTTTTTTCTTTTTCTTTTTCTTGTTTTTTTTTGTTGTATTTGAATGTTTTATTTCTGTTCTTTGCGGGTTGCTTAAAAATGCAAGTCACCCAGTTTGGGCCTACAAACTTTGTTGACTAATTGCTTTTTAAAGTATTTTCGCATTTCGTGCTCCGCTGCTGCCGTTTTGCGGTCGTGGGGCGAGGGGCGAGGGGCGGCTGGTGGGAATATAAATAATTACGTAGCTGGAGGGCATTCGGTGCACCTGGCGGGCGCCCTCGAAAGTGTTGACAGATTGCTGCCAAGTTGCCAGTTCTTAATGTCCTGGTCCAAGCAATTTGTCTTGCGCCTCTCTGGGCTGTGCTCGGCAAGCATCAGCATCAGCACCACCATCCACACCACCATCCCCATCAGCGTTTCCCACCTTCCCCCGCGTAGTTGGCAAAAACATTTTGATGAAATTCATTTTACGCTTTGCTATGCAATTCAATAAGCTGTCCGATACTCTGTATAAAGTGAAGCAGTAGGACTGGGATTGAGGCAAGAGACACAGATCCTAAGTTAGCTCAAATGCAATTAACTGTAAATTTAATCAAATTTCTTGGAATGAATAACATACATACATATCAAATTTGGTATATATTTAGCTTAAGCTGCGTACAGCTTGCGCCCTAAGCTGACATTTGAAGCTGATGTTGAACTGCTGTCTGCACCTGATAGCAGCCACAACGAATTCGACTTTATTTATTCGCCAAACAAATAAACTGGAATTCAATTTATGAGCGGATACAACGGGTCGTATGAGCAATATGCTAAATTTGTTGCCCCCGCTGCACCTTGGCACCGGCTCAATGCTGATGCTGATGCTGTTCATTGAGCTGCTGGGCTGGGCAATCAATTGGGGAATTACATTAAAGATATTTCGTGTTGTCTCTCTGTGTGTGTGTGTGTGTGTGTGTGTGTGTGTACTTACATATATATTTATGTGCATTTCTGTGGGTTTACACCCACTGTGCAGCCGGCGCACGAATGAATAAGTAAATAGCTAGAAATTTGATTAGTTTCGGATGGGTTTCGAAAATTGAAATGACCGTAGCAATAAAGTGCAAATCCCAAAACTGTGTCTCTGTATAAAATAGATACAAATTACGGTAGAATCTAGGCTGGGCAGGGCCACGGCCACGGCTACGGCCAGGGCCAGGGCCAGGGCCAGGACAGGGCAAGTGATGCCAGCTCAACAATTGGAAAGGCGAAAGGGCCTCATCGTTGGGGGTCATCTATGGCCACAATCTACTATAAATAAATGGGCTACCAAATGTGGATTGTGCGTGTAACTGCTACTGTGTGTGTGTGTGTGTGTGTGTGTGTGTGTGTGTGTGTGTGTGTGTGTGTGTGTGTGTGTGTGTGTGTGTGTTGTGTATGTTTGCCATGGTCCACAGGTGTTTGCCTTAGGCCATGTTCTACAAGCTGGCGAATTAGTACGTTTAATTGATTTTAAAATTGTTCAGCAAATAGAGAGAAAGAGAGAGAGGGAGAGAGAATCAGAGAGAAAGAGAGAGAGAGTGAGAAAGAGAAAGAGAGAGAGTGTGTGTGTGCGTCTGACTGAGACAAGCAATTTGTCAAGCCATAAGACAACAATATGGTCATTAGTTTGACGTCAACATTCGGCATTAGCCATCTGATTGCCAATACCAAATTGGCTTAAGCTCAAATCTCAATTGGGCTCAGATACACACCTGAGCAGAGCAGTTGTCGCTTCGCAGATACTTTCATGCACTCGACTCGACTCCAGTTGCAATTCTGTTTGTCTGCAGCTTCTGCATGGCTTAAAGTGTTTACCTTGCCGTTTGGTTTTTTATGGCCTGTGCCCATTGAAAACGGGTAGGCAGGGTATATTGGTTTTGTGAAAATGTATGTAACAGGCAGCTGAAGGCGTGGTAGAGGCCATAAAATGTATATATTTTTGATCAGGATGACGAGCAGGATGGCGATTTACCCATGTCCATCTGTTTGTCCTTCCGTCCATCTGTCCGTGTGCATGTAGCGATCTCGTAAACTTCAAAAGCTAGAGACTTGAAATGTTAAACTTATATTTCTGTATACCATACACAGTGTGAATTTTTGATTTTGCTTTGATAACACATCCCACATGGTTATAATCGATAAATATCGATAGTTTGATGTAGTTTTTAAGCATAATTTGAATACTGTAAGAGTTAGAGATTTTAGACTTACAGTGTGGGTCTGTTTAATGAATATAGAGATTTTGTATATTTCGGATTTTGGTTATCTTCGCTTCACTTCCAAACAAATTTAAAAAAAAACTAATTAAAAATAATAGAGACTTGTGCTTTGGCAAATACATACACATGAATGTCAACAACACGTTTTAAAAAGTTGATTAAGATAGTTCATCTAGAAAAAAAGTTATCCAACAATTAAATTTCCAAAGTAAAGCTGAGCTAACTGCGCAGTAAGTAGGGCGCGTGCTTAAGTGTGTGTGTGTGTGTGCATGCATTGTTTGTAATATAGAATAAACAAAAGAAGCTTAGAATGATTGGAGTATTAGCTCTTCGCAGAGTTCAGGGTGTTTCCTAGTCGGGCAGTCCCCATTAAAGCACTCTTACTCGTTTCATTTTAATTTTCCGACAACAAATATTGTGTAACGGCAAATACAAGTAAAATAAAAATGCGAATCGAATGGAAATAAAGGCAAAAGAGCGTATCGGAAACGTTGCGAGTCTTCACACAGACAAAATGCAATTAAAATCGCGCTGTAAACACACATATTGATGGCAGCGATTACACAAATATTTCATGTAGCCGTAGCTATAGCCGTAGCCGTAGCCGTAGCCGTAACCCATACATCCGTACAGCTGCTACATGATACATTCCCAGGAGTGCAGCAGCCATGTGTGTGGGTGTGTGGGTGGAGCATGGCAATCAGAAATGCAGCACAGCTCACAGTTGCGCATGGGGCGCGGTTCCATCTGAATGCCAGCGACAATTGCCATGGAATTTTCAATGCCCCATCAAGTGTGCAACATGCGGCTGTTTGGGTTTTGTGTTGTGTTCGGGCTCGGGTTCGGGCAGCGGCATATGCTAATGTACAATGCAAACTGAAAGCCTGAAGGCAGTCAGACAATCGAGTTATTTCAATTATGCCACAAAATGTTGTTTCATCACTGTAAATAGAATTCAAAAATTGATATATCAGCTATAATATGGCTAGCTATGGGTAAGAGCTTTAGATGGGCTTAAAACTGTCTATCAAACAATATGGACAATATGTTTGAGTTGAGTTAACAAATTATTAAAATATTATAATTTTTTATTTTTATATAATTTTCTTCAGTTTTATCTGTTTAATCTTAACATTTTATCAGATGAGGCTATACCGAGCCTATGTTCCGAATTTCAAGTCTTTGGCTGCAATAGCGGCGAAATGGTTTGCGTTCATACGGACAGACGGACAGACGGGCGGAAGGACGGATTGACGAACAGCAACCTGCCCATTGCTTAAAACCAATATACTCTTCTCACTTCCTTAATGAGTATAAAAAGAGATATTAATGCATATATATATGTGACTACATTTTGAGATCCTTCTGATTTGCTTAGCATTAATATCCAAATCTTTATGTCATTTAATAAAATCTATGCCATATGTTAATCTGACTATGACAGCCTATCTTCGCAAAGAAAGCCAATAATATTTGAGGCACTCAAATATTGATCTTGATTCATCGATTCGGTGATAAGAATGAAGTTACCCAGCCCATTACATGCAACATATCCCTCGAGCATGACAGAGCCTCTATCATGGCTCTTTTCCCTTCGTACTTTGGGCAATCTTTTAAAACACTTGTTTTTTTTTTGTTGCGTAATACTCGAAGAAATTTTCATCTGTCATCTGATCTCGTTTAGTTTCTTCAGTTATTTTGCTTTTTAAGTTTATTAATTTGATAGAGCACAGTTTGAAACGTTACCAAACATTCATAACGTTAAACTTTGCTAACATGAAAGATCTGATAACCTAGCTCAAATCTGCCGTTTTACATAAGATTTTGAATAATATTTAACAAATTTTTTATTTAGTATTTTTTTGTTTTAAATCTTTAAAATGAATATGAAAGCTGTTTGGTTGTCATGTGTTCAAAAGTGAAAAAAACATTTGCACAAAGATTTTGTCAATATACCACGAAATTTCTTTTAATTAATATCTTTTTTAGTTCTTAGCGAAAAATATTTGTTTGTTTTTTATTTTTTTAAGTTTCTATTAGTTTTATATAAAAACGGAAAAAATAAACAAGAATTCTTCATAAACCCATTTAGAAGTTATGCTCAAAAATACTTAAATTTTATTTTGTCAAAATATATATGGCGATCAGTGATGTTGTCAAAATACTTATGCCTTACCCGGATTATCTTTTAATTAATATCTTTTTAGGTCTTGAAGTTTCTATTAGTTCTATATAAAAAGCAAAAAATAAACAAGAATTCTTAACTTTTGCACTGTTGTAATTTGTGTTGTTGTTTTTTTTTTACATAATAATATTTTGTCCAAAGGCCTTTCGCTCTGATGTTGTGTTCATAAAAATAGTAGTGCAAGTGAAATGTTGTGTTCATAAAAATAGTAGTGCGACTGAAATGTTGTGTTCATAAAAATAGTAGTGTGACTGAAATGTTGGACAGTAAAATTGGTTGAAAACAATTTGAATACATAAATTTAAATATAATATATATACTCATTCATTAAATACTTTAAGACGAATCGAAACAGCAAACTTGAAACCGATGTGCAGCACAGTTAAACACAGAGCTGCGATGTAGCTGACAAACAAGTATTTATCTTGCAATATATCGGACTACAATGCATCGACTCACTATATATACTTTTTATATCAGATAATGTGGCATATTTTGCGCTTGGCCAATCCATTTTCATCATCACAAATGAAAAGCGTTCTTTTGAAAGGGAAGCGTGGCTTGAGCAGCATACAAATGGAAATGTATGGCAGTCATTTGGCTGTGACAGTTGTGCGACGTTATCGACTGACAGCGAGTGGCGGCTCAGTGGCTCTGTGCCTCTGTGGCTCTGTGGCGCAGTGCTCAGTGGCTCAGAGGCAACAAGTCGTATGAGCAATATGCGCATTATTTACAATCCACACATTGCTTGGGTAAACGCTGCCGTATATTTGTACATGCCACACGTCAATAATAGAAGCAATAGAAGCGGACACAAAGCCCGCCGCTTGCCGCCGGGATAAAATGTGAACGAGTTGCGGGTGGCTTTGTGGCTACACTCACTCACTCTGCCACACTCTTCGAGCTCGTCGCTCTATCGATTACCAATCAATTCAGTATCAGCTTGGGCAATTGTTGATTTTATTGAGTTGACGACGTCCGTGAGTTCTTTTGTTGGCGTGTCGGCAGCCGCGTATCAAGGCTGAGAGACGTGGCCAGCACACGATACAAATAATTAAAAGGCAAACATTAAAATCTGCAATTGAAATGCCAGAAACAGTGTATTAATAATAATAATAACATTGTAGTAATAATAATAATAACAATAATATGTTAATGTTGATAGAGCAGAGCTGAGCTTAGGCTCAGCTGAGACGTCTTGTCACAGAGTCAAAAATTAATTAAATTTATTTTATTTATCAACTCATCATAAATACTTATTTCAAATTTAGGCTTTGAATTGTTAAACGCGCTTCTTATTATATCTCGCCTAAGTCTAGTTAGTCATAGTATGAAACTCTATGTCTTGGACTAAGTCTGGTTAATCATAGATTTATATGTTTTATGCCATGATTAGCCTAGACTTAGCCTAGGTTTATTGGAAGCGTGCTTAACATCTGAAAGCTTAAATTTGAAATATGTGTAGGATAAGCATCTAAGTCAGCTGAAATGATCTAGCTGATGATGATTTAAGTACTTATGAGAGTTTAGCTTGCTGTTTGAGATGCAACATCTTGTGTTGCACTGTTCTCTTGCTCAGAGGATCTAACCAGAGCGGCTCGAAGCACCAAATGTTTGAGTTACAACTTCTCGTGATGAGCTCAGATCTTGCACTGATCGTTGCTTCGCAGCGTGACGCCTTTTAGTTAGAATTCTTACAAAATATCTTAAACAATTGCCATAGTTTACTTGGAGCACAGTTGCTGAACTTATGTCCTTATACTCGATGGTTTGACGTTGGTGATAGCTGCAAACTTCCCCAAAGCTCAGCCGCAGCTTCACTTGAAGTCGTCAGAAGTGGGGCGTCAATAACATGTTTATATTTAAATAAACATAAGTTTATATAATGGAGTATACACTCAAAGTGTAATCTATTCAAAAGCTTATCAATTCAGTTTGGAAACTGAGTTTTATTCGTTTCAAAGTTTGGCGTGTGTGAAAATAATCAAAAAATAAGCATTAAATCACTTTGAATCGATCTGAGCACCTTTTGCCTTGACTGTGGGCTCCAGAAGATCATGAAACGACTCGCTTGCTGCCTCCGAACTTGTCAATCCACCTAGAGCTCTTGTGTGATCGAAATGCAGTTCGAAGCGCTGTTTTGCAACCATTCTTCGTTCACTCGAGCTTCGTGAGACAGTGCAGAGTCCTATTGACTTAACCAGAGTCCTAGACCATGATCTTTGTCTGAGTGCAACAGCAACAGAAACTGCTATGAAACCAAAACTGTTTGAGATCTTAGATTATTTTTGGTTTTATATTGAAGTTAAGTCCCTGCCAATTTGTCTGCTGCTTCTTGACTGACAGAGCTTTTAGCTTCAGTCTCCATTTAGACTCATTCCATGATTTGCTTCCATATATGCACTGTGTTGCTGATGGCAATGGCAACTCGAAGGTTGTCATCGAATCTATGTACTTTTCTGAGTCTTCTTCAATACTATTGTGGCTCACTTCTTACTAGCTTCCATCTGCATATTGACTTAAGATGCAAAAGAGTGTACTCATGCCTGTGCCTGCTCACTGGCGCCCCTTGATGACAGCCAACTTCATGATGCAATTCTCTAAGACAATTCATGATCAAATGGCAAATCTAAATGAATATTTGAAGAGCAAGATATTAGCCATAAGTGAGGCAGCAGCTAAGTTATAGTTATAGAAAAGAGTATCACTCTCTGCTGGGTCATCGCATATGGGTCAGAGATGTGGCATTAGAGTTGAGCCACGTTTGCATGAAAAATTACAGTAGTCAGCTTTCGGGCAGTCAGTTGAGCGTACTAAACAGTCAATACCCTAAGATGCTGTGCTATTTTTGGGGAGGGCTCTCTGGCATTGGTGTCCCATGGGAGCTGAGCGGTGGCCATTGCCTTGGCGCTTAACAGCAATTCCAGTGTGTGTAATTTTGCGTGAATTTATGTTTTGGTCTTAAACTTTGTTTGCCGCAAGATCCCTCATTTTGCCCCACCAATTGCTCACTCGGCCGAGCTGGGCGTGGGCGGGTTTCGGTGTAACATGTGCGCCATTCACACGCCCATAACGGTCACAGTGAGAGCTCGGCGAACGGCAAACGGCGAACGGCGAACGGCGAACGGTGCCCGTCCAGGGATCGGAAGACCGTAGCTTAAACGTTTCGTAAACGGCCATTAGGCCATGCCAATGCCAGCCACGACCGAAAATAATAATAATAATAAGAAAGCAAAAAAAAAAAAACCAAATACAAATAAAAACCAAACACACACACAAAAAAAAACCTGCCCAAGCCGTATATAGAAATTGTTATGCATAGAGAGAAAAATTTGTTTGCTTTTTTAGGCGTGGCCGCAAGACAATGAGAAAAATGTAAGTACAAACGCGTGCAGAGGCACTGCGGCCATAGCCCATAGGTAAAAGGACCCACCAACCATGGCTATCACATGTGGCTTACTGTAAATTGTTTATGGGCCGAACGAAGTCTTTTTTTAAAAAAAAGAAAGAAAACAAAACGAAAATGTGATAGGGCGACAAGCAAGGGTGCGTTTACTTATTTATTTTGGGATTAATTATAATCAAAATGAAGTTGACCGTTGAATAAGGAATTTGCTGTTATAGCCAGTTAATAGAGTAATGCTATATAGTTGGTATGTTAGCCATATGAAGAAATTCAAACTGCTGCTATAGAGCCAATTTGATTTAGCTCAAATTTAGTTTCAATACTTTTGGTTTGGGTTAATTATAATTTAATTTATAATTTAGAAAGAATTTTATACCCTGAACCCATTAAAATGGGAAATCAGGGTAGATTGGTTTTGTGAAAATGTATGTAACAGGCAGGAGGAGGCGTGGCAGACCCCATAAAGTATATTTATTCTTGATCAGGGAGAAGAGCTGAGTTGATTTAGCCCTGTAAGTCTGTCCGTCTGTCCGTCTGTCCGTATGTATGAAAGTGTCGATCTCAGAACCTATAATAGCTAGAGACTTGAAACTTTGTTGTAGGTCCCTGTATAGCACGCGCATATCAAGTTTGTTTTAAAAAATCGATAACTATTTCTGTTTTATTGTTATCGATTAAAAACCTTATCGAAATCAAGTTATTATATAATATCTCGTACATCTTTCGAGCTAGAGTCTCCAAACTTTGTATTTAGATTCACTTATATTTTATAGAATTTTGATTTTTGTTATATTTTGAATACCAGGTTAAAGGAAAATTTTTTGTTTTTAAATTTTATTTTACAAGACTAAATTTTTTCTGCGCTAATAAATACATAACTGAGTATATTTTAAAACGCAAATCGGACGGGGTTCAGGGGATCTCCGACAACCGATTAGAGTTTTCTTACACGTTTTGCTTTAAAAGCACGAAATTTGCATTGAAAGAGACAAAATCCTAAAAAATATATAAAATATATATTATATATATAATGATATATATATATATATATATATATATATATATATATATATATATATATATATATATAATATGTATATAAAGTCTCCTTCAAAAAATAGTTTCTGAGTTTACTTATAAGCTCAACATTTGAAGCTTGTCTCAATATTTTCACTTTGCTTTCATCATATGCCAGAAGTCAATGATTTCTCTCAGCTCTCAACTCAGAGATTCTTTGGCTTGCTAAATTAATTTTATGCACAAATTTCATGCAAAATGTTGTTTAAAGCTACTTCACTCTGAAATCAGAGCTTACGAGCTTACACTTATTTAGTTGCATAAAACTAATCATGGATAATATTTTATACAAAATATTATCTATCAAGTTTAAGCAAAAACTTCGCTATGATGATTAACAGCAGAATCTCTTCTCAAAGTTTTCCAATTCAGCTCAATTTTGTCTTAATTGCCGCCTGTTGTTGCAGCAGCCGTTGGTGTGAGGCTTAGCTGTTGTTAGAAATATTATCCAACCGAGTAAGTGTGAGGCTGAGCGCTTGTCTAGAGTTGTATGAATATAATTCGAGTGAGTTTGCATCTTAGCTAAACGCTTCTCATATGCGGTTGGTATGCTCAAATGCACACTCTGAGAGAGAGAGAGAGAGGGAGATTGAGACAAAGATGGCTGTAGCTGAACGTAGTTGCGGCTGTTGCTCGGTGAGAGCGAAGTGGCTACTGAGGTCATTCGGAAAGGGTCGCTATGATAGTCAGTGGACGAACAGCAGGCGACTAGAAAGACAGCAGACCTAAGGCATGCGTTATTGGGCTCAGAGATAAAATTCTGAAATTAGTATGGAAGGTGATAAAATTGACACAGCACCTACATAAATATACAACTATTATATTATAGGTATATTTAAAATTTAATCTACAATATATATATATATATATATATATATTTATCTATTTAATCTAGCTGAATTCTTTCACCAAATTATCCCAACTTTCTTTACAATTTACCATCATTTGGCATACTATTGATAATATTAATAGATAAGGCTAAGAGAAAACTTTAGAATTATCTTACCGTGTACACAATGTGCACTACACATACAGCTGTGTTCATTAAAATAGTAGTGTGACTGAAATGTTGTGTTCATGAAAATAGTAGTGTGACTGATATGTTGTGTTCATGAAAATAGTAGTGCAACTGAAATGTTGATGATAAATAAAATATTTTGAAAACAATTAGAATATATATATACATATATATATATATAATATATACAATATAATATATATATAATATATATAATATAATATATATATAATATATATAATATATATATAATATATACATAATATATATCTTAATACTCGTTTCAAATTGTTTTCAAAATATTAATTTTATCACCAAATTTTGCTGTCGAAAATTTCAGCCGCACTACTATTTTCATGAACACATCTATTTATCTATTTGTTTATCTCATATTGGCTGCACAATGCAAGATAATTTGATGGCAGCTCTAAGCAACTTGAATCATAAATGTCCAGGGTATTTTATAGTCTGCACAGCAAATCATACGCATCTACGAAACATTTTATTTAAACTCTTGCATTTTTCTTGTATAAAATAAAAATATATTATTTTCATATATAAATATATTGCATATGTGCGAATATTTGCATTTTGTGTTTTCCTTTTTTTGGTTTTGGTGTGTGGCAAAATGCTTTATGAAATGTTCATGTGCACTTTAATAGATATTCTTATTCGTTTTTCTGTTTTTCAGTTACTGAAAAAGAAATACGTCAATGGTGAGTATGCAGAGCTGCAAATGTGAGATAAAAATAAATAAATGATGAATTCTAATTGTAAACATTCGGCATCAATGCAGGCACAAAGGATTTCTAAAAGACTGTCCGAATGGTTTACTCACAGAGCAAGTATGTAGCAGACACACAGACACACACACACTCACACAAGCACACACTACACTCACACACACTTATAGAGAGCAAGCACATGTTTAAGCCGATTCAATTCATGCAAGTCATGCTGTTAATTAAGTTAATCTTCTCAATATGTGAACACTAATTTCTTGAAACAGCAAACGATCCAGCAGCAGCAGCAGCAGCAGCAGCAGCAGCAGCAGCAGCAGCAACAGGAATAATAACAATAATAGCAACAACAGCAGCATATAGCGGATTCGTCCTTGGCGAAGGAGAACACGCAGCACATCCTGTTGCCAAAATGAATGACAGGCCATTTCCAATGTGTTGACGGCAACAGTTGCTGCTGCTGTTGTCGACTGCTGTTCATATTAAAATTTATTAATGCGCGCCTCATTGGAAAACACAACTTGAATCATTCTCACACACTCACACACTCACACACACACACTCACACACATGCGACTTATTAAGCCACACCCGCAACATCCTAATTGTTTCTCATCTTTCTGCCAGGGTTTTATCAAAATCTACAAACAATTTTTCCCACAAGGCGATCCCAGTAAATTTGCTTCGCTTGTGTTTCGTGTCTTCGATGAGAACAATGTGAGTATTAAGGCCATTCAGCTCATGTCCTTGTAGCTCGTTTCCACAACCATCCATACCCATACCCATCCATACCACCCAACCACCCAACCACCCACAACCAGCAACCACCCAGCAGCACCCAACCTTCAATCCTCCTCCAAGCAAACCCACCAACCCCATCATGAAAGTCAGCCAGGCGCTTTGACAATGATGAATTTGTACGCAACTCGAGCGCAAAAGTTGACGATTTAGGCCAATTAGCCAAAAATGCTTTAATAGAGTGCGCCACGCTGGCTAGGGCCTATGCGTGCCTGTATACCCTGTAATTGGATATGCGTGTGTTTAGTGTTAAATCAATTAATTCTAGATTATCTATGGAACAAGTAATAGATAAGGGAAAATTACTTTTGCTTCTTGGCTAAAATATACACAGCTTAAGGTGCCCTAATAAGCATTAGAGCTTGGTATTTGAACAGCTTTAAAGTTTTCTTAATATTTAACAAAATTTTATCACAGTTATACAGATGTTGGTTATTTGATCAGCTGTGTTCATAATAATAGTAGTGCGACTGAAATGTTGAAGAGCAACATTTTTTGAAAAGAATTTGATATATAATCATTTGAGCTTGGTTTTTGCTTAATATTTAACAACATTTCATCATAGATATGTATATGTTGGCTATAATTATAGCTCTGTTCATAGAAATAATAGTGCGACTGAAATGTTGTGTTCATCAAAATAGTAGTGTGGCTGAAATGTTGAACAGCAAAATTTTTTGAAAAGAATTGAATATATAAGCATTTGAGCTTGGTTTTTGAACAGTTTTAAAGTTTTTTAATGTTTTTTTTATATGTTGGCTAAATGTAGAGCTCTGTTCATAGAAATAATAGTGTGACTGTAATGTTGTGTTCATCAAAATAGTAGTGTGACTGAAATGTCGAAAAATCATTTGAATACTCGTTTCAAATAGTTTTGAAAGCTGTCGAATATTTCACTATTACTTCAACTTTATGAACACAGACTTTAGTATAGCTCAACTTGATCAAAACTTAGGAAAGTAGAGAATTAAGAAGAGATTCAGATTGGCCTCAACAAAAACTAGGCTTAAATATGCCTTCAAGATCAATATTACATATAATATACTATATAAGAAATAAATATAGAGAAAGTAAGAATAACTTCAAATATAAAATTTCAAGTCTTTCAGATTTGAAGGACGTAAAACGAGCTCTCAATAAAGCTGATGCAGAATAATATGAATCTATTGGGAAATGGAATTCAAAGTGCTTGAGATGTTGAGTTCAGTTAGCTTAGATTAGATCTGAAAGACACAGAGACAGATAGAGAGGCACAGACAGAGAGAGAGAGAGAGATAAAGAGAGAGAGATAGAGAGAGAGAGAGAGGCAGAGAGTGGCAGTTGTTATTTACTAACCAAGTAGCACTCAACTCGAATATCTCATGCCCTGTTTTGGTTATGGCCAAACCCCACTGGGGACTCATAAAGGAGCGTTCATTTTATTTATGACTTGTGGTGCAGACGTGGTGGCGGTGGCGGTGGCGGTGGCGGTGGTAGTGGCGTTGGTCGTGGCTAAGGCGTTGGCTAAGATGGTGGATAGGGCAATGGCATTGGCGTTGGCGTTGCCGTTGCCGTTGGCGTTGGCGTCAACGTTGGCGCCCTTAACTTGTTAGCTGTCTGGGGTCTGCACTGATTTGCTCTGGTGTCGCTTTTTCTCTCCTTCTGTTTTGCTTCTTCTTTTCTGTTGTTTTGCTTGTGCTCCGCAGGATGGGTCAATCGAGTTCGAAGAGTTCATACGCGCCTTATCCGTCACATCGAAGGGTAACCTGGACGAGAAATTGCAATGTAAGTTTGAATGCCGCCGTGCAGCCATCAAATAATGAGAGACCAATCATTGTCAATGGCCGACGCCACCAATTAACGTCAATTGCCATATTCCATTTGCTCTTTTTCTCTTTTTTTTTTTTTTTGTATCAAACCAACCATGCAGGGGCCTTCCGTCTGTACGACGTCGACAACGATGGCTACATAACGCGCGAGGAAATGTACAACATTGTGGATGCAATCTATCAGATGGTGGTAAATACAACCAACTATTATAACATATACATACATACCTATATATCTATATCTATATCTATCTATATCTATAGATATCTGATTTAAATTTGTGCAATTTCAATGGTATTTTTATTATTATATTTCAATAGGGTCAGCAGCCGCAGTCGGAGGATGAGAACACGCCGCAGAAGCGAGTGGATAAGATATTTGATCAAATGGATAAGAATCATGACGGCAAATTAACATTAGAAGAATTTCGTGAGGGTAGTAAAGCTGATCCACGTATAGTTCAGGCGTTAAGTTTAGGTGGTGGTTAAAAAAAAATTCAAAACAAATGAACAAAAAATTTAAAAAAAAAAAAAACCAAATGAATGAGTATAAAACAAAACAAAACAAAACAAAAACAACAACAAATCTATAGAAACGCGCAACAACTACAACTGGAACATCAAATTAAAACTTTCAAAACGCAGCTAAAAGTTTCTGAGACAACAAAAAAATTAAAGCGCTTCTGGTTTTTGGTTACAAATCTTATAAAACTCCCACACAGCATATATTATATATATATATATATATAGTTAAAAGGAAATCTTTCAAGCAATCAAAGATCAGAGTCGCTCTTTAAAAAAACAAAAAACAAAAAACCTAAGAACAAAATTTTTTTTTCTGCTCGATTTCGCGCGTCGATTAACATTCAAAATGATAATAATTTTTTGATATATATAAAAATACAAAAAAAAGGAACGAATAGAGAAATTCAAAACACACATAGATATATGTATTTGCATATGTATGTATGTATGTTTATATATATACATATATATGTGCGTACAAGATATGGCTAAAGTCTAAATCGTGGCGTAAGTAGAACGCAGTTCATAGCAATAAAAACTATAAAATAAACTACAATAAATATAAAAAAAAAAACACAAACAAACGTAACGTAAATCATATTTTGAGCATACACAAATTATTAGTAAAAAAAAAAACAAAAAAAAAAAAATCATTGCATAAAAATAAAATATACATATATATAATTATATATTTAATGAAAATAACAATCACGCAAGCAAACGAAAAAAATTCAAAAAAATATATAAAAAATAACGAGCGCAGCCTTCGAGAAATTTATAAAAGAAAAAAATTAATGAACAAATATAAAACGTAAGCATTGTTGATATACAGAAATGAAGGAAGATAAAAAACTTAATACAATATATACAATATACATATATACTTATACATATATACACACACATACATAAATATATATGTATATAGAAAGATATATACATGTTTATATTGAACAACAATAAGGAACACAGCAAAGGCAATTAATTAATTAATTAACATTACCCAGGCATTAATCAATGACAAGTGCAAAAGCCGCGCAAAACTGAACGTAATATATTTTCAATTAGGCAACAGCAGCCAGAACACACACACACATAGACACACACACACACACACACATACACACACACACACACACACACACACACACACACACAGACACACACACACACACATAATAAGCGCATAATTGGGTATATTATCATTATGATTATGATTATGCTTATGATTTCCTTGTAAATTGTATTTCTTATGCGCAGTTATAATTAAGTTAACGTAAATTTGACAATAGCCGCCACAAATAAAATAAAATAAAAATATATAGTTTTTATTATAAACAAATAAAAAAAAGTTAACATATTAAAAGCAATGAACACCAAAAAAAAAAACAAAAACAAAAACAAAAGCAATGATAAGTAAATTTAAAACATAAAAAAATGAAAAGAAAAAACAACTGCAACAGGAAACAAGCCACAACAACAGCTACTACAACAACAACATGCAAATACAACAAGTACAACAATAGCCAGCTCGCTCTATCTCTATCTATCTATCTCTGTCTCTCTCTGTCTCTCTCTCTCTCTCTCTCTCTGTCTCTCTGTATATCTTGCTCTATACATATATCTATCTATCTTTATGTAGACCCGTTTGAGAGCCCAAAAACGAACAGAAACCAAAAAAAAAAAAAAAATATATATCTATACAGATCCATCATGCGATTTAATTTCTATTCTATATGCGGTTCAGCTTTATTATTGCATTGATTTAATAACCCAGTTAATAATTTATTACAAACTATTTA
This sequence comes from Drosophila leonis, assembly GCA_035045365.1. NCBI lineage: Eukaryota > Metazoa > Arthropoda > Insecta > Diptera > Drosophilidae > Drosophila > Drosophila leonis. The sequence continues at coordinate 1,666,698 of JAWNPC010000953.1, read as the reverse complement.
TATATATATTTATATACATGCAATTATTTATATATATATCTTTATATATATATATATATACTTGAATACATATTTGCTACTTCTTATGGCTAATCATGCACACCCATAACTTTTTATATACTCATACATAGATCACATCGATGCTCCATTATGCCATGCGCAACATATATATATATATATCGTATATATATATATATATTCATATATATACACATACACAGATATATATGTATGCCTATGAATTGTAGATTGGAGTACATACATATATATGCTTAAGTACTTAATGCCAAACACTCTGATCATATTTATAAACGTTGCTCATATCCATATAAAAAACCATCACTATATATATATATATATATATATATATATATTCGTATACCAAATCAATCACTTGGATATGGCTCACAATCATTTTTATACACTTGTAGAGGCTGTACTACTAATTGAAGTATTGTATACGAGTACTGGAATAGTAGACACTTCCAGCTATCCAATGCTGCATTCGTTTCCCACCCTACCCCTCTAGGACGCCTTCTGCGCGCGCAGTCTCGTTATTTAATAGGCAGACCTCGTATATCTGATTTACCTATTCAGGCAATTTCTTTTTGATTTATATCCGCTGGACTCTGTCAGCTTGTGCTTACCTAGAGTAATGCCTATATGTTATATATATTCCATTAGCCTTGCTCACCTGACGGTATCAAATTCTCTAACAACTCTAAGCGCAGAGTTAGTTTTAGATGCAAAATTATGCTATATATGATGAGCTGAGCTGTTAAGAATTCCATTTGAATGGAAATTCAAAATGGGTTTTTGTTCTGAAAACCCATTTTGAATTTCCATTCAAATGGAATTTTTAACAGCTCTGATGATGAGATGCTTATCAAGATATGAAACTTGTATGTTATATATAATGAGCTGTTCAGCAAGATACATAACTTCTATATATACTATACTTCCTATACATATATAACTTCTTCTATATGCTGACATCCACATCAGCATATTTAACTTCTTTCCTCTATATGCTGCGCTTCTCATCAAGATCAAAATGTGCATTTCACTCCCAATTTCCGGGTACTTGCGGGTCACAATGTGTATAACTTTTAGTTGGTTAAGAAAACTTCTACAAGTGTTTGTTGAGCTTCGGCAATGCCGAAGAGCATCGTTTTTTTTTAACTTGTTATTGTTTATTTTGCTACTTTGTCTACTTTAATGAGTGGCCTTAACTTCAAATTTGTCCAATCACTTTAAAATTCTTAAATGGCACCAGCATCAAATATATATACACATATATACATATATATATATATATATATATATATGTATATATGTATATATATTTATATTATACATACGTAGATGCTTATCGGCATAAATAATCGTAAAAACTTTTTCTATGCAATTTATGCAATGTTTACTTCATTTTGATTTGTGCAATTATTTTCTTAGTTTTCATTCTTCTTTCTTTTCGACTTAGTGCACGCCAAGCAAAACAATTGAAACCGTAAAAAAAAAAAACTGTCGCCTAAACTGAAAAAAAAACACACAAAAATTAAAAAAAAAATGGCATAGATATACATATATACACACACGTACATGCATATACATATGCATGCATATATATATTTATATACATATATATATATATATATGCAGCTAGCTATATACCTATCTATATACTGACACGCTAAAATATATATATAAATTATATTACTTGTAGTAAGCACTACAAACTAATAATAATAAAAGCAAAAAACAAAATGAAAGTCAAACAAAACAAACCAAAACAAACGCTTCTAAGAACCTCACTGAAATTCTTCGAAAAACAAAATGCAGAAATAATTATATATACATACATATATATATATATATACTAAAAATATATACTAACATTTAAATAAATACAATACACAACAACAACAACAACAACAACACATGATTATATGAATGAAAACCAAATGAGAACCTTAATCAATAATTAAATAATTCGAAAGTGATATAGCTGACAAAAACAAATGTGTCTGTAGTTTAGTAGTTAAACGTAATAAAAATTGAAAAAAAAAAACTAATTAACAAGTATATTAAATATATGAAAAGAAAAGCAAATACATTTACAATTTTCTTTGACTTCTTTTACTTTAAGTTACTTTTTTTTTGTAATCCAAAGACGCATTAAGAAACCAAATATGAGCTGTAAATATCACTTAAGAACATAAACCCAAAAAAACAAAAAAAAAAACAGCGCATACGAAGTAAGTTTGTTAACAGAGCTGTTAAAAATTCCATTTGAATGGAAATTCAAAATGGGTTTTCAGAACAAAAACCCATTTTGAATTTCCATTCAAATGGAATTCTTAACAGCTCTGTTTGTTAACACCAAAATATTGACGGGTCTTAAGTAAAAAGTAAGTAAGATTTTTTTTTCTTGTCGCCAAACAAATGTGCGGCCCGCAGCAAAGGCATTCAAGTCAATTGTAAAACAGAGCATGAGTAAACAAAAAAAAATAGCTAAAAAACAAATAAAATTAAAAATACTCATCAAAAATGAAAAGAACAAATGAAAAAACAAAACTGAAAAAAATATTGAATAATTTTTTTTTTGGTGTGCAATGCGCGGCGTCCACTTTCAGTCGGCAAACACACGAATGTCAAGTTAAACGTTTCACAAGCAATATTTTACAAATCAATATATATATATATATATATTTATATATATATATATATATATACAAGAATATACTTACATAGATGCGAGTTCTTAAAAAAAAAATAATAATAATAATTGGCATAATAAATCAAATATTGTAATAAATGTCAACATTTACATTAAACATAAACAATTTAATAATAATAAATATGGAAACACACATACAACCAGAGCTGTTAAGAATTCCATTTGAATGGAAATTCAAAATGGGTTTTTGTTCTGAAAACCCATTTTGAATTGCCATTCAAATGGAATTTTTAACAGCTCTGCATACAACACACATTTTTTTAGTGATACTCTTTAGCAAAACAAAAATAACAAAAAAAAAAATCAAATCTGATTTATTTGCTAAGAAACGTTAAGAATACAAAACTAGAAATTTAATTAAACAAAATATTGCAAAACAAAAAAAAAACAACAAACAAAACAAAAGAAATGAAAATGAAAATGAAAAACTTTCAAGCAATTTCTAATTTGTTTCTCTTTTTCACTTGTTGTTGTTTTCTCTTCTTCTACTTCTCTTTTTTTTTATATATATAACTATTTACTGTTATTTGTGTATTATTATTATGTGTATACACATACTTATATATATATACGAACTACAACTTATAAGCGCAAGCAGTAAAAATGCTAAATTCTTTTACCATCATTTTTTTTTCTCAAAACAAACAACAACAAAATGAAGAAGAAGCAAAACCAAAAAAAAAACAAAAAACAAAAAACAAAATGCAAAACGAAAGAGAAAATTTATCTTGTTACTGTCAGAAATATTACTTATACTTCAAATAAACATTTTAAAATGATATGCCAAAACTGGTGTCGAGTACTTTCTGACAATTAACTTAAGTGCCCCTAACTACCCATAAAAGATGCATAAAAGGTAAGTCCAACTAATGTAAAACACACACACACACACAGCAACCCAAGCCCCTCGGAGAACACTTGCCACAAAATGCCGTTGCGAACTGAACAGCTGCTTTGGGGGCAGCAACACTTGGCAGTTAGTTGGCTTTCATAGTGGGCAAGCCGTAGTCGTAGTCGTAGTCGTAGTCATAGCTCCACAGCGAATCACAATTGTTTTTATGGCCACGAGACGCAAAAACAAGCCTTGGCCGTCAGGTCCAATAAAATATAAGCGCTCACCCGGCGTATACGCAATTTTAGTTAATTGCTCTTTGATTTGTCTTTATTTAGATCGACAGCTTGATTACGCCAGCTCAACTCAATTAAATCAATGTCGCTGAGACCGAAACAATTTAAAACAGTTGTAAACAGTTGCAGGCTAACAATAGCGGCAATTGCACCAGTTTAAATAGACCTGTTCATAAGGCGCAAAAACACAGACGTTGCCCGAACTGAAGTGTGTTTCCGTTCACTGAGAATTGAGTATATTGAATTGAGGGTATATTGGTTTTGTGAAAATGCATGTAACAGGTGGAAGAAGGCGTGGCAGTTCCCCTTAAGTATATAAATATATAATTCTATATACCAAACGTAGTACAAGTTTATCATTTTTATCGATAACTTAGCCCATGTCCTTATTATCGATAAAAATCGATCATTGACTTTACTTTTTTAAGCGTATTTTGTATACAGTTAAAGCTGTAGCTTTCAGAATTCCTGCTTAGGTTGATCTGTAATGAATATAGAGATTTTATTTATATCGTATTTTGAATATCTCCTAGTCTTGGCACACCCACCTGAAGCAATCTTACTTGTTTTAATATAGCTCTTTGAACACATTTTCAATGCCAAACACAAACGTTGCTCTTGCTACATTTGACCCTCTTTACCAATCGGAAGTGTGAATTTTTCTTCGAATTGTGAAACGCAACTTCAACAAGATCTGAAGCGACTGCATAATACTCGTTCGTGATAACGAAAAGAAAACTGCTCAAATTGTTTCGAAATAGATATCGATGTGGCCCTCATCAATATTATTGAGTTGGTCTAGCGTGATTCACTTGAAATATTTGGCAATCCTAGATCAGTCAACTGTGGAATATGCAATCAATTCTAACCAATTGGCAGTCACTTGTCAAATAACTAAAAAATAACTAAATATTAGTTATTTACTGCAAAGTAAGCCATGCAAAAATTTCAAGAATTATAAAATTTTCATCTATAAAATAAATAGAAAACTAAGTAAAAGTTTTTGTTTAAATATTTTTAATAAATTTTTATCAGTTTAGTTCAGTTCAGTTGCTTTAATGTTGATTGGCTCAAAGTATAAATTCTTTTGTGCACTTCACTAAGAACAACAATAACCCTCTTTAGTGAAGTGTATAAAAATAATAAAAATAAATTTGATTGCACACAAAAATAGTTTAAAGACGAGCAGCTAACTTTTTATACCCATTTGCTAAGTAAGAAGAGTATGTGGGCTTTGTGAAGCTATTGAAGCTAGCTTGTTTCACAAAATCAATATACTCCTTTAGCTTGGAGAACGAATATAAAAAGTTTCTTTTTAAAAATGAGCTTGCAGCTAAGTAAACAAAAAATTTCATGTGTTTGTGCTTCAACTAATTTTTAATCGTGCCAAAGCATATATATATAGATATATATATATACATATATATATATATATATAAATTATTTATATATATAATAAATATTTATATATATATTTATTATTTACATATAGCTGTGGTCATAAAAATAGTAGTGCGATTGAAATGTTGGACAGCAAAATTTGGTGATAAACTTAAGATTTCGAAAACAATTTGAATATATGTTAATTTTAATACACGTTTTAAAATGTTTTCAGCATTTTTCAGTCGCACTACTATTTCTATGAACACAACATTTCAGTCGCACTACTATTTCTATGAACACAACACTTCAGTCGCACTACTATTTCTATGAACACAACATTTAAATCACACTACTATTTCTATGAACACAACATTTAAATCACACTACTATTTCTATGAACACAACACTTCAGTCGCACTACTATTTCTATAAACACAACATTTCAGTCGCACTACTATTTCTATGACCACTGCTGTATATAGAATTTCTTCTAATATGCTTTCAAACATGAAATCATATTACCTCTGTCTTCAATTGCTTTGGTCCTCATCTTCCAAAACAACATATTATGCGCTAATATTTTAAACTAGTTGACATCATCATATCAGATCGATAAATATAAATATGAATAGAATTTATGAGTCATATACGAATATTGTGTAAATCATAAAATGCTGCAAGGTCTTACGCTAAGCTCATTAAAATCTGGAATTTTGCGGTTATTTGTGTGCCAAAAAGGAGCAGAAAGTGAGTGATTTCCTGTGTAAGGCGTTCGAGTTGACTGTGGAGTGGAGAGCCGTGTGTCATTTGTGGTTAGGTTGAGCTCTGGCACATCATTCAGTTCATTTGGCACACTCAGAGCTCTGTCAGCACATGCTCTGTGGTCGGTCACTTAAACAGCTCAGGCTTCGCTTCGCTTCGGTTCGGTTCGGTTCGTTTCTGTTTGTGGTTTCGTTGAAGTTGATTTGATTATGCTTTGGGTTATTGCATATTTTCAGTTCACATGATCCGGACTGATTGGCCAGTGTGTGTAAGTGTGTGTGTGTGTGTGCGTTGACATTTATATGCGGTTCGCCGGAGTGTGGGCGGCTTAATTACCCTTTTGCTTACAATTGCGGCTATGCCAAACTGAACATGAAATAATAATGCAATTGGAACGTCAGCTGTGACCACGTGCATAATTAATAAATAGAAAGAAAGAGACGGAGAGTGAGAGTGAGAGAGAGGGAGAGAAAAGTGCCTGCCAGATACTTACTTAGCTGTTTCTGTCTGCTGCGCGGGCATCGGAGTCTGTTTATCTAGGCAGCCCAACTATTTATAATGAAAAGGCTGCCAAATAAAAATGAAAATAGCTTGGTGTCTACTTTTTTTCTTTCCTTTCTGTTTTTTTTCTTTCGTTTTTTTGTTTTGTATCTATAAATTGGCTCAGCTGCCTCGGTCGCAGTCGCTGCTGCAGTCGCTGTTGACGTCGCCAGCATTGAGCTAACAAGCAAATTAACGAATCGGATAAAATGTGTAGTCCGCAGTCCGCGAAACAATGCCACGTACATGAATTTCTCTAGATGAACAAATTCAAATTTAACAATTTTACACAGCACAGCATTTGCCGTATTGCTTGCAAAGCACCTAATTCCAACCACGCCCACACCGCCCCCTCCCACTGCCGCCCAGCACCAGCAGCGATCAGTTCAACTAAAACAAATAAACAATTATTGGCTGCGTTCAGTTCCTCCGTATTTCGTTTATGCGTTCCGTTTATTGCCGACGCCAGCGTCGACGTTCTGACCACCAGCAGCAGCAGCAGCAGCAGCAGCAGCGGCGGCAGCAGCTGCGTTGCCACCAGCGGCAACCAAGTCCGTAGCCGCCGTCTGCGTTCACGTTCGAGTCAGCTTAGGTACGTCGATTGCGGCCCATTAAATGCGCCTCTTACGTACGCAATTCCGAATTTATTCTTTGCGCGTTCGAATTTTGGCGGCGCTACGCCAATAGCGCTAGGTATATACATTTATACTATAAATATATATATTTTGTATATGTGTCTATATGTTATTGCACTGCATGACTGCATATCTTTCATATTTATAGAGATATATATAAATATCTTATATATTACTGTATATATTTATAAATATTTTTATACAATTTATATTATTTTTTTCTTCAAGCTTTATCGCTAAATTTGCATATATATTAATATATATATATATATTTAATCATTAATAAATGCCCCCATATTATTATTATTTTTTATAGTAATCTGATTTGCCTGCTTTATTTGCCATTGTTGAATATTAAAATGTAAAAATATTCCACATCAAATTGTAAAATTCTTTTCCAGCTGACTTACTATCAAAAGTATTTTTAAAAAACTTTATTAATTATGAATTGAAGCTTAAAATAGTTTGCAGTAAAGTTATACCTAAAGAGTGATTTTTAAAATTAACTTAAAAAGCAGCAAAAACTATTTAAGATCCTGAAACAAGACAAGCAAATATTTTAACATAAGAAATAGTTGTTTGTTTATGAGAATATAATAATATTGGAAAATGCTTTTATTATAAAAAGTGCCTTTTATATACAAATTAATAAGTAATTAAATCATTTATGACAGTCACTTACATAGTGAGAAAAAGTAATGCTCTAACATAAAGACCAAATCTGACTTGTGATATTTTATACTTAACTCAATGCATATTTAAATAAATATATATAATATATATGTAAATAATAAAAATATATAAAAAACGTTTAAGGTGCCAGGCAAAAGAAAAAATAAATAAAACTTTAAATTTATCATTTATAACAGTTAATACATCAACAAACATATGTCCATCAAAATTGTCATCTAAATTGAATTCACAGCGCCACCTGTTGTTCTGTAGCGGCTACAAAGTTCGTTAAGCCGGCAGCTGAGCTGCCATCATAGTAAACAAATTTGCGCTTTATTGTATCTGCTGTTCTGCTTATTGTTTATTATTATTGTTATTGTTGTTGTTGGCTGGTTTTTTTTTTTTTTTTTTTTTTGTTTTTAATGCGCCCGACAATGGGCGTCTCATAAGGTTTTAATTATTTACTATATTTAGGTCCGCGTGCCTTGGATAGAAACTAAAAACTTTGCCACATACCGACGCTGGCATTGTTGTTGCTCTAAGCTGATTGCAATTAGTCAACAGCAGCAGCAGCCGCAGCAGCCGCAGCAGCAGCAGCATCTGCTGTCGGCACCTGCACAAAAATGCAAAGTAAATTTCTCAATTCTCAATGCTCGATTCTCAATCGAAAAATTTCTTATTGTAGTTCCGCCTACGTCGGCGCTGTGGCTGTTCTTCCGCTGCTGTTGCTGTTGCTGCTGCTGCTGCTGCGGCTGATGTTTGCTGCTTTTGACGTCGCTGCTGCTGCTACTGCTGCTGCTGCTGGCAGTGGCATACTGGGCGTATTGTTGCCACTCGGCTGCCGTTTGCCATTCGCACAAGTTGCATGTTGAGGCGCGTTAAGTTTTTCTTTTTGTTTCTTCGGCTGCCTGCGCATTGTTATTTTATTTTCGGTTCGCGTGCGTTGTGCATATTTTAAAGTAGGTTTTTTTTTTCATCTCTTCTTTTTCATTTCATTTGTACTTGATTTCTTTTCGTTTTTATTTTGTACTTTTGGTCTGTTGTTTCTTTTTGTGTTGGTTTTTTTTTTGTGGTGCCGTGCTAAAATCCCAAACTGCGTTCAGTTTTCCACACTTTCCTAGTTCAATGTGCGCGCTAACTCGTGTTTTGTTTTGAGTTTCAGCTCAGCTGAATTACGTCAGTTTACTGAGCATATTATTTACATTTATTATCGTTTCATTTGCAACGCTTCAGGCCCAACACCAGCTGTGACAGCGTGGGCGTGGCAACGAGTGCATACAGGTTCGTTCAAACGCTTTATAATTGAGCATTTACTGATGTCTGCACTTTATAATTTCATGCTCATATTGATTGTTGCTCTCTCTATATGTCACTCTCTCTCTCACTTTACCTCACTTACTCTCTCTGTGTGTGCAATTTGGTTTTTAAAAATCAAGCGCTTTGGTTCCATTTCTTATAACGTTTAGCAAATGCAAAGATTCAATAGATCTTTGCAGTTGTTATAAAAGAAAATGAGTTGGAGCGAAAGATTAGAAATGTGAGAGAGATAGAAGAGAGGGAGAGGGAGAGGGAAAGAGAGGGAGATAGGGGGAGAGAGAGAGAGAGAGAGAGAGAGAGATATGTATACAGTTATACTTTTATAGATATAATAATAATTTTGTTGTAAAAACAGAGATATTGTCGATCAGCTCTCTCTCTCTCTCTCTTTCTCTCTCTCTCTATATATATATATATATATATTATATTATATATATATATACATTATTACTAATCAGTCGCATTGTCATAGCCATATTCGTATGTTTATTTTATACATTCACTTTTAAGTCTTTAGCTATTCAACTTTACTTAAGTGCTATTAGAAGGGAAGTCTGATTAAGCAATTATGAGTGTGCTAGTCGGAAGTGCCTGACTAGTAAATACACTGAGCCTTTCACAGAGACAATTTAATCATTCGATGCTTCTTTAAAACATATGCACAAACTACTCATGCACACACACTCATAAGCAGGTGCTTTAGACACGCTGCTTGGGCTGCGCTTTTGAGCTTCACTATGGCAAATTAGTTGATGAATAAATTGAATAAAATATTCTTGATGCACTTTCTAAAACTGCAATTTTTAGCATTTAAAATAAGATTTTCGTAAATTTACGACAAAGGGAAGCAGGTGTTAAACCAGCTGTCAAAATATCCAAACTTTTGTCATATTCTATTTACGCTGGAAAAATCAATTCAAATTTTTAATTTTGATTGATGATAAGAAAATGTTAAAAGTTATCGATAAAAAATATAAACTCATATTGATATATATTGTAGAAACATTATTTACATTCTTATATTTTATATATTTGCAATTCTCTAGATTGTGTGAGGCGAACAGACAGATAAAATGCACATGGCTAGATTGACTCAGCTCGTCTTCCTGTATAAGAATATATATACTAAATGGGTTCTGCCACGCCTTCTTCTGCTTGTTACAGACATTTTCACAGAGCCAATATACTCTGAATAACCATTTTAAATGGCTTAAAGATAAATTATCTTATATTATCTTGACATCTAGATAAAGCTTAGCCTACCAAAATTATTTGTTTTTTTTTATACCTTGAACCCATTGAAAATGAGATGTGAGGTTATAATTTGTGTTTTGTGAAAATGTATGTAACAGGCAGAAGGAGGCGTGGTAGAACCCATAAAGTATATATTCTTGATCAGCTTGACCAGCTGAGTCGATATAGCCATGTCCGTCTGTCCGTCCGTCCGTCCGTCTGTCTGTCCGTACGAACGCAGCGATCTCGTAAACTACAAAAGCTAGAGATCTGAAATTTGCAATGTATACTCGTGTATACCCTACGCAGTACGAGTTTATCATTTTTATTTGATCATTCAGCCCATTTGCCTATTATTGATCAAAACCAATTATCTGGCTTGGTTTTTTAAACGTAACTTGAATATTGTTAGAGCTAGAGATTTTAGATTTACTGTGTATATCTGTGTAATCAAAAACAACATTTTGGTCTTTCTGGATTTTGGATACTACGCCTCCTTCCCCCTAAATTAAAAAAAAAAACTAGGGACTTGTGCTTTGGCAAATATTGTACATATATATGAATGTCAGTATTACGCTCTAAAAGTTTGATTCCGAAAGTCCATTTAGAAGAAAACTCATTCAACAATTAAGTTTCGACAGTAAAACCGATAGGGGCAGCCCAAGCGCAGACGCTGCGTAAACTGCGCGATTAACAGAGCGATATTATTTTGTTGTGATTGTGGTTATTATTTTGCTGAGAAATCTCAATTTTGATTCAACTAAGGAGTTTGGCTCGCTGATCGAATAAAGCACTCCTGGGAGCAATTACTAATTTCTCATGCGTCAATTCAATTAACACAATCAACACCAAATATGTTTGGTGAAATAAATGTATATGAACTTCAACTACAACTTGCTTACGCACTTTGAGAATATTTTGATAATGGCTTTGTTAAAATTTAATTTTGTAAAATAAATACATAGCATTCGAGGTTCAAGGTATCTCCTAGTTGGGCATCTCGACTAGAGTTTTTTATATATATATATTTATATATTATTTTAATATATATTTTAATAACTTTTACTTAAATAATTTAAAGTGTTCAACAAAAACGAGCTAATTTAAACAAATACCTTACAATACATTGCATATGGATAGAAATCTGTTTGGATGTCTATCAATGCATTTGCTTGGAGTATGAATTCATCTGATGCAATGCTCATCAGTGCAATGCCCATCAGTGCTGACGGCTCTTCTCCTGTTTTGGCTGAGACTAGCTGGAAGTGGCTTCAGCTGCATACAATTTACCTTGGCCTGGCCTGGTACCTGTAAACTGCTGATACTGAACAAGACAATGGGTAGGATTTGAACAGCTTTTGTAGCATAAACATTAAATTTGAGTAGATCGTGACTTGCAGTGGTGGCATTTGCACCGGCAACAGCGCGGCATTGTAGGTGCATCGGGCAATTGGCCCAGTAGTAGAAAATCAATTGCCAGACGCCAATTGGCAGCTGCATGAGTTGGTTAATCAGTGGGGCTGGTGTGCACACGGTGTGTGGTGGCTTACCTGCACCCTCGACAGCAAGCAGGAACCACGATAGCGACGCCACAAAGCGCACAAAGTAGAAAGCATCGTTAATCAGCCAAGTGGAAAGGCCGGGACAGTAGTGGAATATGAATCTTGCCCACGTCCACTTGGAGTGGCCAAGCGCGTGCAGTGCCTGATCGATTATGTTCAAAAATGGCTGCCATATGGAGAGCAGCACGTAATCAACCGCAAAGAGCATTACGAACAGCTCAAGCAGCAGCAAGAGCTTCCGCACCACTGACGCGTATCGCTTGAACCGCTGCGGCCGGTACTGGGCCAAGGTCAGCAGCAGGCCATTGGCAAAGAACAGCGTTGACCAGCTGAGGGCCGGCGGCTCCGGCAGCTCGTCGGGCAGCTTCTTTGCATTCAGCATGCGTATCACATGCCACTGATTCCACTGGAGCAGCAGGTCCAGCGTCAGCACAAGCATCGACTCGTAAAACTCTCGCACCAGCTCCTCGGCTCTCGTCTGCATCCGGCGCATGCGCAACTGTGTCATGGCAGTCGAATGCTGTTGTCAAATTTGGAATTACAATTCTCCAAAAGGGAAGCTTCAACTGCGATACGTTTTGTTTGTTTCTATCGAAAGATATTAAGTGTGTTGTTTTCCTATATATTTTTTTCGTTTTTTATTTATTTTTTTTGCTGTTAGTTTTTTTTTTTTTTTGTGATATTAACAAAAACAAATCAGTTTGAGAGTCAAAAGTCAAACGTCAAACTTGTTTGAGTGTTGAATCTGTGATTTGTGATAGTTTTTTTTATCGTATATCAAATCTTAAAGCAGGATGAAATAGTCTGGTTTCAATCTTAATCAAAGAGCAATCAAAAATATTTTGTATACAAAATTTTTGCTTTTGTTTCTTAACACTTGCCACATGCTTAGAGGCTATAAACTTATCCTATTTTAATTATATGTATATTATAGAATTTTCTCCTAAATATCAACTGCCCATTTTGATATTTGCTGCTCAAAAAAGTTCTAAAAATTATTTAAATAAAAATCAATTTCAAATCGCTTTGAGGTTTTTAAATTGAAATTCTTTAGAAATTTTTTGATATGTATTAAATTTATTAAAAATTAATATTATTTTTATATAAAAAATTTATATATATATTTAATTGAAAAATTGATTTTATAAAAAATTGCAATATCTTTAGCATGTTATTCACATATTTACATAATAAATATCTCTCAATTCGTTGCCTGCTCGCACGTGCTGGTTGAGAGCGCTGACTTGGAACTGGCCACGAAATCAATTTCACTGTCAAATCAGCAGACTGAACGACTATGGGGGCACCCACATTTGGCTTCACATGTATGTATGAAGTCTGAAGTCCCCTACTTCGTGGCAAAGAAAGAGAGCACAAAAAAAAAAAAAAACAGTCATAATACATTCTCATACGAGCAGGGCAGCAAGGACACTGTAATCCTGCCCCTTTCAGTCAAAAACTTGTCATTGCTTCGCTGGCTGCTCTAATAAAAGTAGTAGTTGTTATACCCTGCTGATGGGTGTTAAATGGGCGTATAGCCCACGAGGTGAACAGTCTATATACATACAAACAGTTGTGCTCATGAAAATAGTAGTGCAGCTGCACGCAAAACTCAAACGTTCATAGAAATAGTAGTGCTGGTTGTGAGCTGAAAAAATAAACTTTAGTAAATTAAAAAAAGTGTAGCTAATTGTTTTTATTAATTTTAAACAATTATAATGAATATCAAAGATTTGAGAAGTTTGTGCTGCTGCTGCAAACAGGGTATCTGCTCGTCATGCTGCCTTGTCTGTTGCTGGCCGGTTTATTGTTATTTTTCTTGCTGTTTCGCATTTTCTGCTCGACAAAACGGTAGACCCTAAAGTCACCGGCGTCAAGTAAACAAAGCTGCCACCGACTACAAAAGTGTCTATGGCGACGGCTGCCATTGAGCCTCCTCCACCACTGGCGCACCACACAAAACATGGTTTGAGTCAGAAAGAAACTTTAGATTAAAATTGTCAAGTTTCTTTAAAAATATTTGTATAATATTTTTTGTATTTTGAAATGAAGACTTAGCTTAGAAATTTGTGTAAAAACAAAGAATAAATATTAATAATAATAAGTATTATAATATTTGTCTTGTTGATGTAATTTTCTGATTCCAGAGTTGGCTTTAGCTTAACTCTAAACTCTGTTTAATTTTGTTATTAATTCTTATGAATTGAATTGATATTTTGTATTTGTTTGAAAACTTTTTGTTGGTCTTCTAATTATTAGAAGAGATCAAATCAATATCGACAAATTTGTCGCCTGTCAACTGTCAGTTGATGTGCTTAAGTGTGTGCGTGCGAGCTTCTGTGGTTGCTATTGAATCTACCCACTGACATGGCCACTGCCAGCGCCTTCATCTTGGATTTGTGCGCTGCTGCTGCTGCTGTATTTGGAACTGGTCGTCGTCATATTGTGTTTGGCAAATCGTTTGCGATAAAGCCAACTACATAATGTCTCTGTAGGCCAGGGTGCGAACCCTGTGAGCGGGGCGGCACATAAAAATGCTAAACCAGCGCTATGTTGGCGTCGCAACGACGCAAACACCCAACTCATATGACCATATAGTAATGTATGTGGCTCTCCCTCTCTCGCTCGCTCCCTTTCACTCAGTGCGATGGCAGAAGATGGTTGGACGCAGTATAATGCGCGTTATCCTTGATTGCCTGCTTCGATAGCAGGATATGAGGCGGCTCCAAACAAGCCGCTCAACGTCTCTTACACAGTTTGCCCAAGGGGGTAACATGATTTTGTCAGCAAATATGTGACGTTTAGAAAGATATTTATGGATTGGTTTATATCTAGAAAATATATATATAAATATAGATATTAATATGAATGTTGGTCTAGCTATTCCCATTGGTTCTACAAGCTATCTTATCATATCAACCTGAGACATAACTATCGACTATAGCTTTCATATGTCTTTAGTTTGTAAACTTTGTTTCCGAACTACTCTCAGATTGCCATCATCTAGATTTATTAAGCTTGACTCAAACAAATTCACTTTGAATCATGGAAAATTCCCTTGTCCTGTAATCTCTTAGAGTATTTAATCTTTGACATGTCATAGATAGCTCGACCCTTTATTGTTTTTTTTTGCCTTCCTTTTTTTTTCGTGTGGGACTATCGTGATTTTGCTCTTATTTCTTGTGCTTCTTCTTCTTCGCCTTGTGCTTTTGTTGTTGGCGTTGCTCATTTTCTGTTGGCCTTTGGCTTGACTGCTTTGTGCCGTTCCTGTACTCATCATCATTTGGCAAAAGGGCAAGCAAAGAACTCATTGGGTTTTGATTGGTGTAACACACACACACACACACACACACACACGGCTTACAACTTAGCCAACTTGGCGAGCTACCATGGCTAATTGATTTCCAGCTGCAGACTGTCAATGTTGTTTGGCCAAGTAGCAACTTGTGGACATGGCCAACTAAGCAACTAAACAACAATTTTTAATTGTGCCCCGTTCTAAGTTGCCGTCATCGTCGTTTGCACTGGCAGCGGGTGGGTGTGGGGCTGTCGCTGTGGCTGATGCTGGGGCCAAAGGCAAATGAGCGCTCCGAGAAATATGAACGAGGTCAATGATTGTTTACACTACACTCGAATGCTGTTTACTCGGAGCTATCGCAGCCAACGACGCAAAGAGCTTCAGATTGGTTGAGACGGCGAGACGGCAATTGGGGCGACAGGGCAACGGGCACGACTCGGTGACGAGGCGCTTGTTGGGGGCTGACTGGCTGGCTGGCTGGATGGCTGGGCGAGCAAATGCTGCCACTAGACACCTACCAGAGCTACGGCCTCTGGTTTAGCAAAAAATGCCCTTACCATTGCCCCCCGCCACCTTAGGTTCGAGCCACTTGGCTCACATGTTGTTAACTACCTCTCGCTGATAGCACATTATGCCCAGGTGTGTGTGTGTATGTGTGAGAGTGTGTGTATACACGTACTATACACATAAATATGTGCTTATATAGATTTTGCCCTCGCATCACTTGCCTGCCACGACATGACTTTAAATAAGTAGCCTGATTACTTCCACAATTGACTGGATCTGCTGGCATCGGATCATTAAAGAGCCACAAGGGCTGTGAAAGCCTAGACTTAAAGGTAGCTCAGGTGGGCACAGCTGGTTTCTCGCACATCAATCATGTATTTAGTTGGAGTTTTGTTAGATAAATGTAGTTCTCTTATAATCACTGTCCTCTAGTTCTGGGCGCATTTCCATAGTGAAGTCTAGCTCTGTGCCTTTCTAATCAAAACACCCAACGCTTACAACAATTGTTCTTCGTCCCCTTTCGCATTGTCAGTGCAAATTCATTCATATAAAAGCTGCATTCATTGTCGCTGCATCCTATCAATCAGGATGAGCGACGAGCTGCAGCCGTCGGGCAGAAGTCAATGGGTGTGCGAGCTGCCATATTGTGGGCTCACTGTAATTGTGATGGCGTGACAAGTGAAAACAATTGTGAGTGTAACATGAACAGGGCGGCGTGGCATGGAGCGCAAACTGCTGTGTGCTGTGCTTTGTCTATGCGAAATATAAAGTATACGCCACGTTGAGTGCGTCTCTTGAGCTTGACATTAAAGTGTGTGGAGAGTGTGGGGCGGCGGCCTGTTCGCTGGCCACTTTACGCTCGTGCAGGCCCACCAGCTGCCACTCCCAGGCTCCCGCTCCAGCTTTAAACCAACCTGATTGTTCGATTGTGTGTGTGAAACCACTTTGCAGTGCGTGCATTCATTTATTTTCATTTCGTTGGTATATCTTAATAATTGTATATTGTGCGGCCTAATGCGGCCACGCCCATCGCATTCATTTGCATCGCTGTCCAGCCATTTGCCAACATTCCAAAGCCGCACGCAACAAATTAAATAATTAGTCGCTTAATTAATGTCGGCGCGTACAGGGCTCAGGGACGGAGCAGCCAAAAATACTTCAGGTAATCTTTAATTGTTTTTATGCCCGCCTATGGCACGTGAAAGCGAGTATATTGGCTAAGCTGTTTAGCCTGTCTGTTCGTCTGAGTAGAGAGCATCGATGCCTGTACAAATTTTAATAGCTAGAGCCGAGTGAATTAAGTTAATGACAGTTGACTTATTCCATTTAAATTATATATATTATGTATTTATATAGGTTTGTATCAATTTGGTCACCTTCAACTGCCTTGCACAATGATCTTTTCCAGATTGATCATTTCTAGGCGCCTTCTCTTCGTCCACTGAATATCTGAACGACCCCGTCCGAATGGCCTCAATAACCATCTCGCAGCACACAAGAACTTGTCTCTCTCTCTCTCTCTCTCGCGCTCTCTCTCTCTTTCTCTCTCTCACTCTCAGAGAGTGAGCATTAGAGTATGGAACTATGTAACTAAGACTCAAATCAACTCGAATAATATTTTTAATAATATTTAAAACAGCTCTAGGCAAGCTCTCAGCCTTGCTCTAATCCTACTGCAACAGTTGGAGCCAATCACGACACAAAATTGAACAGAATTAGAGAACTAGGAAAACTTTTCTATTCATTTCACAATATAACGTCATAATATTATTCCCATATGACATAAATATATCTTAGAATTTTTTAATATTTTTTATTTATTTGTTCATAATTTTATTTTTGCTGTTTTATTGTTATCAATTTAAATACGTATCGAAATCAAGTTATTAAATTATATATCGTACATATTTGGAGCTAGTTTCCAAATTTTTTATTTAGATTTTATGATTTATACAATTTTGATTTTTGTTGTATTTTGGATACTTGCTAAAAAAAAATTTATTTATTATAATTTAATTTTACAAGCTTACATTTTTTCTAAATACAATATTGAGAATATTTTAAAACGCGGCTTGGACGGGATTCAGGAGATCTCCTAGTCGGCACAACAGATTCTAACCTCTACACAAAAAATACTACTACAGCGACAAAAACGTGTTTTCGTACTGGAATAGTAGACACTTCCAGCTATCCAATGCTGCATTCGTTTCCCACCCTACCCCTCTAGGACGCCTTCTGCGCGCGCAGTCTCGTTATTTAATAGCCAGACCTCGTATGTGTATTGCTATCTTTAAGGCAGCTTAATCTAAGTCGAAATTTATCAAATATATTTTGAAGCAACACAAAATACATAAGCTAGGTGAAGAAAGCGTGTGAGTGAGAGGTGCAACTATCGCAGGTAAAGTTCGAGCTGAAATTTGATAGATTTTAAGTCTAGACTTAGGCCATGAAGCCTGGAGGGTGTTGGCGTTTGTGTCTTCTCTTAGTTGTTTGGGCAGCAGTAGACAAATAATGAGCTTGTTTGGCGTGAGAGTCTAGTCCCTAGAGGTATTCTGTTTTGGTCACCTCTTGCATTCTGTCTTTAATTTATGGCACTTTGGTGTCTGGCGTGTTGTCACTGGATCTCATGTACCAACTCCAAACACCTGGATGGCATAGCAGATGGCTAAGATGCTCTTGTAGCTGCTGACTTTGCTATGCAGAGACCTAACTGAGTGCTGCAACGATGCGACATAGGTCTGATGCAAGAGGGGCCTCTGTCTAAGCTGACACCAAGGCAACTTGAGTTCTTGAAGCTGAACATTTTCAATACTTGAAGCTACTCGCCAAAACTCTCCATTTAAAAATATTTAGTTAAATTTGTTGTTTTTAGGTCGTGAACGAGCATTAAGCAGTCAGCCCATAATAATTATTTTACAATATTCACAATGACAGGCAAACAGAGAGCTGGTCAGCGCTTAAATGCTGGCCAGCATTAGTTTTTCAGCAAATTTGTGTGAGAGAGAGAGAGGAGAAGGAGTAGTCAGAGAGAGAGAGAGAGATATGGTAAATGAATGGTATGAAAGCAAAGCATACAAATCCATTTAAGCCACATCGATTTTCATGCTAAAATGTTGCCACAGACTAACACGAATGATCATCAATTTCGTGATGAAAATATTCATAGAGAGAGACACACACACACAGACAGAGTGAGGGCTTGCACGACTGCATAATACTTGTTCATAATGATAGAGATTTCCCTAAAAATTGGCTAAGATCTCAGCAAGAGCTCGATTATGATATGCCAAGAGGCAAACATATAGCAAAGGCATAAATTGCCTATCACTAATATGCCCGCATTCACTTTGTGAGCGAGCATGTGGTATTAGTTTTTGTTTGCACTGCCTCTGCCACAATTCCATTTTGCATTTTCCATTTCTTTGCCGTCTTGTGGCTGGGCTCTTTGCATATTTCGATCGGCCACTGTTTTTGCCAGTTGCGACTTAAGTTTTTTCTATTTAAATTTTCATTTATTTGCCAACGGCTTGAGGACCTGAGCTCAAATGAAATCTGAAGTGTGAATGGTAAATTGTGTCTATTGATGCTCAAAAGGGAAGCTAAAATCAAAGTGTAAATGCAAGTTATAAGAGTGCTTAACGTGCATGGCAGACAGATAAAATTTAAATTGTGTTTGACTATGTGAATGGAGTTTAATGAACAATGCTAAGAATTGTTGAAGTCTTAAAGATATTATTTGATGTTGGCCTAAACAAGTTTCTATTTCCGCTTTAAAAAGTTTATGACTTTATGAATATTTGATGGAGCTCTGTACTATGTAAAGAGAACCTGCAGCTGGGTCATAAATTTGATAATCTGGCAAATCTTTCACGTTGTGTAGTCATTTCTCAATCCTTTCTTTTCTGTTTTTTTCGTCTTCCTTTACTTCTCTTTCTGTTTTTGTGGTAATTTTTATACCCTGAACCCATTGAAAATGGGAAATCAGGGTATAATGTTTTTGTGAAAATGTATGTAACAGGCAGAAGGAGACATGGCAGACCCCATAAAGTATATATATTCTTGATCATCTCGACAAACTGAGTCAATATAGCCATGTCCGTCTGTCCGTCCGTCCGTCCGTCCGTCCGTCCGTGTGAACGCAGTGATCTCGCAAACCACAAAAGCTAGAGATCTGAAATTTGAAATGTATACTTGTGTATGTCCTACGCAGTACGAGTTTATCATTTTTTTTTCGATAACTCATCCCATTTCCTTATTATCGATAAAAATCGATAACTTTTCTTCGTTTTTGAACACCGTTATAGCTATAGATTTCAGATTTACTATGTGTATCCGTGTAATGAATACAAACATTTTGCAATTTTTGGATTTTGGATACCACGCCCCTTTCCTCCCAAATTTGAAAAAAACGTATTTCAAATACTAGAGACTTGTGCTTTGGCAAATACATACTTATGAATGTCATTATTACGCTGTAAAAGTTTGATTACGAAAGTCCATCTAGAAGAAAACTAATTCAACAAATAAGTTTCCATAATATAGCCCATACTGCAGCCCAAGCGCTGCCCGCGCGCAGTCGCTGCGTAAACTGCGCAGTAGCAGAGAAAGTGCTTGTGCGTGCGTGTGCATGTGTGTGTGTGTGTGTGTGTATGTGTGTGAGTGTATGTGTTGTTGGTGTATATGTATATATAAAAGAAGCGTAAAATGATTTGAATATCGCATCTTCGCAGGGTTCAGGGTATCTCTTAGTCGAGCAGTCTCGACTAGAGCACTCTTACTTGTTAATATTTTTCTATTCTCTCTTTAATTTGTACTTTTATATTATATAATTTTAATTAAACTTTAGATTCTTTAATAATTATTCTTAAGTTTCCACACATTTTCTATCTTCTAAAATAAATTAACAAATAAATAAATAAAAATAAATAAATAAATATATAAATAAATATGTAGACACTCCTCCGTTTGATATATATGATGATATTTATTATGTGAATTAGAGCATTTTGAGTGAAGCAACTTATGTTAGTCTGATGAAAATAGCTAAAAAGGAATTTCGTGTTTTTTGCTTTTTGGCGAACAAAATGCTGTTAAAGCTGTTAAAGGCTTGGCTTGATAAGCATTTTACGGACTTTGCTGTAGCAAAATAAATTATTGAGAAGTTTTTTGCTAGGTTTAAATGAGCAGCGAGAGCGATGCACAAAGCCCAAAAAGAGGCCCTAGAAAAGTTCACAAAATAATTAAAAGTCAAGTCGATCGCGTTAGCTGAGGCTCTAAAGATATCAAAGCAATGCCTTGGACATATCCTGCATGATATTTGGCTATGCGAAAGCTCAAAGCGAAACAATGAATCTTATATTGCTATATGCACAGGTTATGCGTATAAGAAAAGCTTTACTCCAAATATTCAAGTCAGTCTAATTTCTAAGGCAACGCTGCCAAGTGTTATCATCTAACTAAGATATTCATATTGATTAAGATTTCCACAACAAATCGCTGCAGTTTCAAGACTTTGCAGCTGTGCTCAAACATAGCTGATGCGTAAGACACACAGCTCAATTAGAACTTTATCAGACACTTATTTATCGGGCATTAGAAACGTTTTCAGTATCGAGTGGCTTTGTAGTAGTAGCTGGCAGAGCCGTTGCAATTGGCCGTGGCGCATTTCAGACGCTTCCATTAGCCAAACGAATAATTGCATTGCATTAGACTAAGCGGCTTGTCTACGCCTAATGTAAAACTTATTATGCGAATTTGCTAGCTTATGAGCTCAGCTCGGCTCAGCGCAGATACATTACCAACACCCAGCAGCAACAGCAGCAGCCAGTTACATAAACACAGGGAGATAGCCAGAGAGAGAGAGAGAGAGAGCAATGGCAGCGCCTAAAAATGTTGCTGGCCGAATGTAGTCGCCGCCGGCGGCATTTGCTATAAACTCAACGGAAATTTTGCCAGCTTGGCGGGTTTGGGGCTGGGCTTGGGTGTGCAGTGTGCAATGTGCGCACTAATTACGACAAGGTCGGTGCACTAATTAACAATGGCTTTGAGGCAGCTAAACGATATGGCGCCCGGGCAAACATGGCCCAGCCGACCGACCATCAGCTGAGCCAGCGCCGGAGCCGCTTGCCCGCAGACCTGCCATGGAGAGCAGAGAGCAAAGACCAGGAACCAGGGACCAAGCACTGGAGACTAGAGACCAATGCAGACTGCCATCAAGGCTCATGCTACATACACCTAGGCCATACATTAATGAGTGTAATTAAATGTGTGTGTGTGTTGGACTGCAAGCAAGAGTTCGCCTGTTGTTGTTGTTTGTGTGGGGCGCTTTTATTTTTAGCTAAGGCTTTTTTTATACTAAACACACGAACCGTGTTAGCGAAAGTGTTTGTTTACAGAAAAGGATTTGCATCTTTTCTTTCAGAATTAATGAAACTTTCAAGTGGGCTTAAATTACAACTTTTATCTGTGCTGAATCTTTGATTGCTGATTTAATTAATCTGTTAGCACAGCTCAAATTGCATTACCTTTTCTTAGCCATTGTTTGTGCTAAAAATATATAGACAAATGATGTGTGCTACTGCAGGTGTCTATTTCAGGTTATTTTTAGGTTTTGATAAGAAATTTGAGATATTATCTCGAGAGAGATTAGATTTTTAGCCAAAGCCTGGCTACGCTAGGAGTAGACTCAACCAACGCCAAGCTCAAGACCTACTGAACCAGGTCTTAGCTTAAGATCTATCATCTACCTGTGCTAGTTGCTCCTGTCACTCACACTCTCTCTGCCCTTAAGCTATGTATTCTGTATTCTTTAACATTTCACAGCCTTTAAAAAATATATTTATTTAACTTCTGTTTAGCTTAAGCTGCCTAAAAGCTAGCAAAACACAAGTCTATAAAAATTTTATAATAAATAAAAAAATTTAAGAAATATATTATCTAATTCCAATAAGAAAATATGTAATCTTCATTCTTGACTTGATGTAAATTGTTAAGCTGTCTTCTCACAGAAACTTGGCTAAGTTCATAATTTCCGTTTCAGTCAAAATCATTTTTAAAATTTAATATTCCTGCGAATACAAATCTCTATAGAAAAGCTTTCACAGTCTGCCTGAAGCCGACTTCAATGGAAAGTCTTTGAGAACATGTTTTCACTGATTGTGGGGCGAGGGAAAAGCAAAAGGTCAAGATGGCTGAGAGTGGATATAGCTGATTGGAAAATGCGATTAGCTAGATGAGATTTGGGTTTAACTTTTGGTCGCCGTTTTTGACTGCGGCCAGGCGCCAAAAGTTGATAACAATTTTTGCCGCTAACGGACAAAAGCTTAAAGCTTTCGTCACAACAAAAGCTTGTGTTGAGTATGTTCAAAGAGAGAGAGGGAGAGTGAGAGAGCAAAGCTGACTTAAGGGCTGCTTGAGAGCGTGAGCGGGCAGAGGATTGGTCGGGTTGAGCGCGTGGGAGTTAACGCTCGTAATGTCAATTGCTTGGGCTCTAAGTCTGTGTGCAGTATTTTTAAGCCTCTGCCTCGCTTACAACTGAGACAAAAGAAAGCACACACACACACACACACACACACACACATACACGTATTTCCGTGGATTTATTAATGCGATAATATAACGCATACGCCGCATGGGCTGCTGTTTGTTTCCTTTCGTTTTTATTTAATTTAATGTTGTTTTTTTCGGGCATAGCGAGATGAGGCGAAATTAATAAAATTTTGTTAATGAAAATAACAAATTTTATAGCATAATTAAAAGGGATTGCCCAACAGCAGCCGAGCTCTCTCTTACTTCATATAACTCTTAATCAAATGGGCGTGAAATAAATGACGCTAAAAATTATAACAATGTGGCCAGCCAGGTCGGCTGGCTGCTGGCTCATTTTCATTTCATGTAGCTCAAGGAAAATATTTATTTATATATTTACACATAATGATAATAGCATGGAAAATACGATAAAAATTTCTAAAATATTTATTTTATGATTAAAATCTTATTTTCCATAGTAACTTTATTGATGCTTAAAAGTCTTTATTAAAGCTTTTGCCTAAAAGTATTTTTAAAAGTATTTTGACTAGTCAAGTCTGTTTGTTCATTGTGGCAGAAGTTCTTTTAACAATAAGTTCAATTTTTTTAGCCTTGATCATTTATTTAGCTTAGCATGTTTTCAAAAAGAAGATTTTGAGTCTTAATATTTAATATTTGCTTAAGAATGAGACAATTGTTTTTAGGAAAGACTGAACTTAAACGTAGCCAGGTTAGGGTTTTATGTAGAATATATTTTTGAATATAAATATAAATACAAATTTCCAAATCGATTTGTAAGTTTGTAAGAACGTTGCAGCTAAAGCCACTTAATTTTTTAGCACAATCGCTCTTTCCCAATAAAACTTTGTAGCATATTTAGTTATTGAACCTCGACATTAATATACCTGCAAAAGTTTGTAAGCTTAGCTCTTGAACTGTGGCAGATAAAAACTTCGCTATTGGCAACATTCCCAGCTGGCTGTAGAGCAGCTCAATAGTATTCAAATTGTACTTTAAACTGTGTTTAAATATGAAATGATATAAATATTTAGCTGCAAGTGCAAAGGCGTCAGAAATGTGATATAATAATATAATAAAAATATAAAAAAATTTAAAAATACTAAAAATAATATACAACAGCACAAAATATTAAAATATATAAGTATTACAAATAATATATATATATATTTTTTTTTTGTGTTGCTGATTTAGGTAAAAATGCTTTATGCGCCGTCAGTCAGGTCGTCACTCTGGCTGGTGTGTCGGACTGCAATACTGCTTATCGACTAAAAAACCTCCTCTTCTCAGGCTGCCTCCCACCTTGGCACCAGGATCTATCCCGCATTAACCTTCAAGGTGGAGCCCTTGTATATGCTCTAGCTGAGCACTGCCATCTGTGTTCCTGCGTCCAGGTCCCACTTTTTCCGCCGGAGAACCTTTTCGGCGAAGTCACAGACTCTTTTCCAGGCATCTCTGCTGTTGCACATTTGCTGTACTATAGTCTCTACTTGAACTTCACCGACAGTTTCTGCCAAGTCGGTTCTTTCTTCTGACCACTTTTCGCAGTTAAAGAAAGTGTGTTCTGCGTCGTCCATTGCATTGTCGCAGTAAATGCAGCTGGATTCGGCAGTTTTCCCCATCTTATTTAGGTACTTTCGAAAGTAGCCATGACCAGAGAGCATTTGTGTTAGATAAAAAGACGTTTCACCGTGCTTTCTATGTATCCACTGCTCTAGATCGGGGATGATTTTTGCAGTCCATCTCCCGTATCTTTCGCATAACCATTTTGCCTTCCAGGAGGCTATAGTCTGCTGACGTACGGTCTTTGCTGCCTGCATTGAAAACTCTCCACTTTGCCGGAGACTCCATATCTTCTTGCGCTCTTGCGCAAGTAGATCTATCGGTATCACTGCTACTATCACGGTCACAGCGGCTCCGGACACTGTTCGGTACGCTGAACAATGTAATAAAAAGATAAAAGTATAAATAATAAATTTATGAAAAATTTATAAATACTGAAAATAACAGAAAAAATATAAAAATTTTAAAATAATATACATTAATCGAAAATAATATAATAAAAAATAAAATAATAATAAATAAAATAAATAAATAATAATATAAATATAAATAATAAAATGGACAAAATAATATAATACAAATAATAAAATAGAACAAATTTAAAAATGCTAAAAATAATATAAGACAAATATGAAAATACTGAAAATAATATATTAAAAATAATTATAATATATATAAATAATAATATATAAAAATGAAAATGTAACTAAAAAAAATATAATTATACAAGAATTAATATGATAAATATATACAAAAAACATAATATTAATAAATATATAAAGAAAATAAAAGTATAGAAAATAATATAATAAAAATATGGAAAAAATAATAATAATAAAACATATAAAAATGCTTTAAATAATAGAATAATTCCCTAGTCACGCCCCAAAAATTAAACAGACAAGCTTAAGCAGGAACTGGGAAAAAACTACGCAAGTCTCTTCACTTTGTAAATGATATCGCATCGATCAGTTCCAATTACTTAAGTAGAATAAATATATTGTAAGTTCAAGTCAAACAGAATTGCATACAACAATAATTTAGCTAATATCAATACTATTATTATTGCGATGCCAAGTCAAAGTGTAAATACTTTCAGTTGAAGATATTTTGGTAAAGTTTCGGCAACAAATTGGTTTTTTTCTGCTACTGTGTGTGTGTGTGTGTGTGTTGTGGGGCTGTTGGGGCTCATTTGTATGCAGTGTGACTAGGCGCATGGTTAAATTGCCACAGCATACTTATGGGCTGGGCTGCCGAGTGTGGCAGTCAAATAAATGGTGCATTTATTTATTTAAACTATTCCGGCGATATCAGCGTAGCTTTAGCTACAGCTTAACGTCTGTGACAGCGCCAAAGCGGCGACGTCGACGTCGACGGCGGCTGCTGTGGCCGCGAGCGAGGCTAGGCTTTTTTTTCGGCTATCGTTTAAAAAGCTCGCTCCAGGAGCGAACGATGCGCGTCTCTTCAACTTCAGAGTGTGGCAGAGTGTGTGTGTGCTTGTGTGCGTATTAGTGTTGAACTTCCTCGTCGTTTGTCGTCCTCGTCGTCGTCGTCGTCGGTGGTATCAACAAGGACATTCGACCTACTGTTGATTGCGCACCGAAGCTTTTCAGTTGATTTTGAGACCGTGCCACGTACGGAACACGAGGGCTGCCGATTCGCCGGAGTCCAATAGCGAGCGCCCAGCATGCAGCGTATTTCTTGAGTCCAAAAAACAATCTCTTTTTGTTGTTGTTGTTGCTCTTGTTGTCGTTGGCCATTTCTATCATAACAGAGTGTGTGCTGTGTGTGCGTGCGTGTGTGTGTTCTGTTGCCGTCCGGCTCGATAAGGTATATTATTCAAGCAATTGCTGACTCTCTAAACTCCAACTATTTAATTCATTTACCAAAAATTTCCATAAGCTTTTTGTATTTTATTTTCTTTTTTTTTTTGGTGAACGGTATTTGTGATGAAACAAAAAAAAAAATAAAAAAAAAATATATAAAAAATAAATAAATTCACAGACATCAGGCGATGTCAGTCAAAGGCAAAGCGGCTGCTATATTGATAAAGCCACACACACACACAACTTAATAAAACACACACACCCACACACAGACAGAGACAAACATAACGGAAGAGAGACACTGGCAGACAAATATAGCGACAGACGGACGGACGGACGGACAGGCGGACAGACGGACAGACAAAGGGACAAGCTAAGGGGAGACCGCACTGAAAAACGAGTCTGACAACTTAACGACTTACTTAGTCAAATAAAGAGCGAGGTACGACGACACAAAATAACATGGCCCAAATATGGCCAGCGGGTGGGCGTGGTGGGGCCGTGGGGAGTAGCTGTAGGTGCCAGGCTGTTAGATAGAGACAGATAGTTGTGAGCTGGGCAAATGCTGCTTAAGTTGTGTAAAGAGACAGCCTAATGGACTGCCCAGGCAAGCCATAAAGGGTAACAGTCACACCCACACACACACACAAACACACACACACACACACACACACACCCATCTATACAGTTGTCTGTTAAAATATTCAGTTTTCTTTTTCTCATGTTTCTCAAAGCAAAAGGTGCGATGCTGGCTTTGGTCCTTTTGCTCTTTACGCTTTGCCTTTGCTGCTGTTGCGCTTTGTCGCCGTCTTTGTTGCTGTTGTTGTAGATGGTCGATGGTCGCTGGTCGCTGGTCGCTGTGTTCGCGTGGCTTACGAAATTGAATGAATATAATCAAATCAGAATGAAAGAGGTTATGTAAATGTTTCTGCTCACGTTTGTCGGCAGCATCGCGCTGCCTGCTCTCATTCGCGCCGCCACTCCCCAGCACCCACTATGAAAACTTATATATAATATATATCTGTCTGTATGTCTGTCTGTGTGTGTATATATTATGGCAAAAACTTGTATCTAGCAGTTGCTGGCAGAGTTGCTGGCGTTGTTTTTCATCCAAGTTGCTGTTGTTTGGGATTTTGCATAATTTAAAGCGCAAGTTAATAGCCAAACACATGTGTTGAAACATTTTCTGGGTGGAGGGGGCGGTAAATGCTTTTTTGGGTTTATCTATGGTCATGTGTGTGTGTGTGTGTGTGTGGTTGGGAATTCACTTGGAATGTTTGAACTTTGAACAACAGCGCAAAGTTTTTGCTGTCGCATCCGCAAGACTATTAGCTGGACTTTATTTTCGGTACTAATAATTTCTATGGGCGAGTTAGTTATGCAGAGTTTTGCAGCCACAAAATTATATACGATGTACGGCATGTACAACAACAACAACAACGACAACGACAGTCAATCTCAACTAAAGCACACATGTAGACACACACACACACACTCGCATCACATTCACATTGAATGACAGACAGACATAGTCTGTAGCAGTCAGGAATTTGCAATTTGCATTTCAAGACATTTCTCAGCGAACGTTGAACAAGAAATTGAAAAAGTAAAAGAAAAAAATAGAATAGGGAAAAAAAACCTGAAGACTGCAATCACAGCTAAAAAAGGAAAAAAATTGCACAAAAAGCCAGCTGTATGCGGCCTTTGCCTTTTTGCATACCATTTGGCTAAGTCCCAACAGCACCCACGACCTTTTGGCAGACCCGAAAAAAAATCACAAAAAAACAAAAACAACAGCAACAAAATACACCTAAATTAGGAACGGGGGGCGTGGCAGTTGAGTGGCTGAATATGGCAATTAGTGGAGCCATGGAGCGGCCAAACATGTGCCAAGCGAATAGTTGTCGGCTGCGAAATTCCATTGAAAGGAGCTAGCTTGGGTTATGACAATGCTGAGAGACTTGCACTAATAGGAGAATATAGAAAATGAGTTCAACTTTAATTCGATGAAAATTGGACATTTCTGAAAATCATTTCAAAATTCATTTAAAATTACAATTCAGTATAAAATGGCTTTATCTAAATGCCTGAAACAGGCAGAGCAGGGCGTGGCTAAAGTATATAAACATATATTATATATATATGTGGTGAGAACTACTTGTCGAGTCTAAGTGTTTATATAACTTTTTAGACTGTTTCTCTATCCATTTGCACTCATCTAACATTGCCTTTGCACAGCTATTCACACAGCATTTGCTCGTTGTAATTCGATGCGTTTGTAGAAGTTCTTAAGACATGATGCACAAATTGCTTCTAGATAGAGTATATTGGTTTTGTGCAATGTCCTTTTTGCTGTCCGTCCGTTTACCTGTCCATTCGTGAGTCTATCCATGCGACCGCCCGTCTATCTATCTGTCCGTCCGTTTGTCCATCCGTCTGTCCATCCGTTAGCCTATTCATCGGCCCGTCCGTCTGTCCATCCCTCTGTCTGTTCGTCCGTCCGTTCGCCCATCTACCTGTCCATCCGTCTGTCTGTCCGTCCGTCCGTCCGTCTATCCGTCCTTCTATCCATCTGTCCGCCTATCCATCTGTTCTTCCGTCTGTCCGTCTATCCGTCTGAGCGCTGGCCATTTCGCCTCTATTGAAGCTACACGCTTGAAATTTGCCACATATACTCGCTGCTATCCTCTTCTTACAATATGTTAAGATACTCTTGATATGCCCACTAAAGGCGTGCCCAATTGTAAAATGCTATATCTAGTCTAACAGAAACTCTACCACTTAAGATGCTAAAAACTTGAAATTTTGAATATATACTCGGGTAGACAAACCAAGACCAAAACCATAAGTATTCGATATATCTACGCCTCTTTGGAGGCGTGGCAAATCTGGTAAAATTGTGTCTACTACGACATTTGAGCAAATAAATTGATTTACCAACAAACCCCTTTGGAATGCTTATTCTATGTTAACAATCGAGTAAATTATGCTCGTTCTAAAATATTTTGGACAGTTCTTCAGTGGGCTCTGCATTTACTGTTGATGGAAGTCACCCAATACTGTTGCCTCTAAACAGTTCTCTCAATGTCTTTTATATTTCCCCATCTAAGTCTTTCTTTCAATTGCCTAATAAAGTCCTTTACGGGTCTTCAGAGCAGTGCGAGCCGTGGACATTAATTAGGTTAATATACTTAACTTAGTTGTAGTATATCTTCTCATACGCACCATTTGATTTAATTATACAAAGCCCAAAACATTTCGGAGGCTGTGAATTGTGTGAATTCCGCATAGTTAACCGATTGCAAAGATTTTGTCTCGCTAGCTGTTGGCATTCAAGTTATTTGTTAAGCTACGAGGCCTCTCAACACAGGTTGACTAGAGAGTGTGGTCTATGTGTGTGTAAGTGTGAATAAGTGTATGTGTGTGTGTGTGTGTGGAGGTAAGGTTGGGCAATTTGTTGAGCAACCACGTCAGCGCTGCTTGGGCCAGTCGCCAATGTTTGTGCTTTGGCTGCTCTGGCCAAAACAAATTGGCATACGAACTCGTTGGGCAAAGTTCTGGGCCAGTCTTCTAACTTGTTTACAAGTCGTTTGGCAATTATTCAATTAAATGTCGACGCCAGCGGCAATTCTGTGTAATTTTCGACGCACGTAGCAGCAAAAGTTCAAATACATTTAAAGCTAACGGGAAATCGCGTAATGTCGACCGTCTCTATGATAGGGGAGAGCCGAGAAGAGAAGAGCCACATGGTTAGCATGGCTATCCATGCACCTGCAATTTGAAATGGTGCTGCCCGAACTCTTAAAGTATGTTCAATTTTCTTTCCTTTTCAATTTCCTTGCGCCGACACAGCCAGACCGAGTACGAGCCTTTGGCACAAACAACTTCCGCCAGCAATGTGACTCGAACGATGCTTGGCCAGCTCGTTAGCCATTGCAATTGCATCACAGACAACGTTGTCTGTCTGTCCGTCTGTCCATCCGTGTCCATCCCAGGCCGCCTACGCCTCGGCTCGCCTAGGTTCTGCTTCATTTGTCCTTTTTGTTTACCTACCCGAGCAAGCGCCTATTTCTAGGGTGACTAAATACATATTCCCATCTACATGCTGGCACGTCTCTATATACATATGTATGTGGGTAAATATGTGTTTGTGTGTGTGTGTGGGTGTAGCCCAGGGTTGCATGGCCATTAAACGTACATTTCTAATGATCGTTGAATACAGTCACAGCATCATGCACTCCTCGCAGCTCTCCATTATTTTGTATACATTTCAATTACGACATTCAGAGTTAAATAATTTATGCATTAAATGAGTTAGAAATTTATCTGATTCGAATTACAATGTAAAATTCCAAATGTTAAATTTCGTATCATTTACTTGTATTGATGAGAATCGTTTAGAAGGGCAATGTTGCATAACAGTTTCATAATGCACTGAGAGTTGATTGAAAATGAAAAGTCAGGGTATATTGGTCCTAAGCATGTTTATATAAAATGCAAGAGAGAAACTGAGAGAGAGAGAGAAAGAAGAAGAAGAGTTCGAAAGACATTGATATATAAATAGGTATGGAAACATTGACAGATAGAGATAAAAGGACAAATATAACAAGAGATGGAGATAGAGAAAAAGGGAAATAGTGATGCAAAGAAAAAGAAAAAGAAAGAGAAGGGGACAAAAACTAATATTGTATATGGAAGAGAGAGTCACAGGAGCAGTCAAACAGAGAGAGAGAGAGATAGAGTGATACAGAGAAAAGGAGAATGAGAGCAAGAGAGGGAGAAATGGGGTGACAGAGTAATAAAGAGACAAAGAGACAGAAAAAGTCAAACAGAGGGAGAAAGAGAGAGAGAGAGAGAGAGATAGAGAGAGGGAGAGAGAGCAATGAGAGACAGAAAGTAAGAGAGAGAGAGAGCAGTGACTGAAACAGAGAAAATGTGATTGAGTGAAAGAGAAAGAGAGAGAGAGAGAGAGAGAGAGAGAGACAGAACAAAAGAAAGACACAGAGAGAGCGAAAGAGAGAGAGGGAGAGACCGATAAAGTGATAGAAATAGTGACTGATAGAGATAAAAAGATACATATAGCGAGAGAGAGAGCGAGAGAGAGAGAGAAATAGAATAGAATAGTAAGAAATAGAAAAAGAGAATGGAAGCTAGTGAGGGAGTGACAGAGACAGAGAGACAGAAAAAGTCACACAGAGAGAGAACATGTCAGAGACAGAGACAGAGAGAGAGAGAGAGAGAAGCTGAGTAAATGTGATTGAAAGAAAAAAGAGAGACAGAACGAGAGACAGAGTAATACAGAGAGAGAACGACCAGAGCAGAGTAATAGACGGAAACCGGTGAAAGAGGATAAACACAGATGGGGTAATAGAAAGAGAGATAAACCTATAATATATATATAGAGAGAGAGAGAGAGACAGAGAAAAAAAAGAAAGCGCGTAAGCCCGTTTCACTAGCCAATTTAAAGTCAATTGAAGGCTCATCCAAATTTTGCAACAAGGAATTAAAAAAGTTTGCGCACAAAATTTGCTTGGGAAATTATTTACATTTTAATTACATAACTTGATTGCAAAACTTGTCGTCATCCATACCAGCAGCAGTCTCGGCAGCATTGTCCTTGCTGCTCAAACCGCAAAGGTAAAGGAAGCAAACTGGAGGCGAAGCATAGTCAAACTTTTCGCTAGCCGTCACCTAGATGCTCTTTGCTTAGACTCGCATTAATTAAATCTTTAAATAAATTCATTCAAATGTAGTATGAAAAAAAAAAGAATTCACTTTCTATAATATTCCATAAGAATTGCATCTTTTGATTATATAATTTTGAAAGCAGGCTGCAAATTATGAATAGCTGAGCGGAAGAGTAGAAGTTGACTAAGTGACTGGCTGAGTGAATGAGTGAATGAGTGACTGACGCCAGCTCCTTTTGGCATTCGCTGCTATTGTGAGATGTCCCTGGCTGTTGACGTAGTCAGCGTCGTTGTGTTTTTGGGCTATACACACACCCACACACACACACACACACACACACACACACACACATACACACAGAACTGGCTCTGACATGCTTAAATATCAAAGTAGCTTTTGCTATTCATCAGCGCGCCTGACGCTCGGGGGGCTGTGGCGTTGCTGGCAGGTGCAGCATGGTGGAGGAGCGTGTGGGCTGGCGTCTGTGGCTAGTGCATGATGGATAGCGTTTCGCCGTGACAATGCGCCTTATGGCGCACAGCTGAGCTGATACTATATGTATATGTACGTCTATCTTTAATCTCGCTGTCACTTGTTCTTTCAGATCTAACCAGTGGCAAATCGGGATAAGACACGCCCCGTCCAATTACCTGTTAACGTTAACAGGCTGCCCGTTGCCCGGCTGACCCGACTGGCTCATCTCTCAGCGACACACAGCAACCAGCACCAGCAGCACAATGGGCAAGAAGAACTCCAAATTGAAGCAGGATACCATTGATCGTCTGACAACGGACACATACTGTGAGTAGGCGAAACAATTTCCCCGGCCCCTCTCTGGGCCCACAAATCATGTTGGGTGCGTTCCAGCCTTGAACTCTATATGAATTATTGTGTCGGGCATTAAAAACTCTTGAAAGCCATTTTGGCAGCTCAAACGTGCGCAAGTTTTTCGCAGATAAATATGGCAAAAGAGAGAAGAATAAAAGGAATTCGACTATGTTTCTGCCATGTAGCATTTAAGTGCTGCCTGCATCCATCCCTCTTAAGTGCCAATGGGGGTCTCTTTTTATTATTGCCACTTTCGAATTGGTAAAGCTCTCGGGCCGCACAAAGCCATACAAATTAGACCGCTTTCATATGTTCCTACCAAGAGTATATCAAGCAAAATTGATTTGGTCTACTCAACTTGTCAGCTTGAGATGTTACGAAGATTTATCATTGAATTCGCCGAAAATCTGAAATCATTTTTATGTCCATGAAGTCAATCGGATTCAATCAAGTCAAGATAATAGAATAAAATCAAATGGGAATTTGATTGAATCGGATTAGGTGCGGCAGCTTGATCAAGAGATCTGAGAGTCGAAATGCATGTTACATGGAGAAGGCAAGTTACTCATTGAGATACATAGAGAGCTTTATGTACATAATAAAGATATAGTACAGTATATATATTATATGGGTGTTTCCTGCTATAAGAGTTTGATCTGTCCATATGATAGCTGTAAAATACGGAAGAGTGAAGATTTAGTTAGGAAAAACTCTGTAGCCCGGCTCAATTCGATTCCTCTTGTGAAAACACTGAAAGAGGTAATTGTAGAGATTATTTAGACCAAATTTGATGGGTCTACCTTGTAGAACTTTCGAGATATATCAGAATATAGTTCAAGAGTATATAGAAATATAGATTTCTTATATATGATAAAAGTTAGCGATTATTTGAAACGTGATCTGCTGATGTATATGTAAGTTCTAAGATCGACGAAGGAAGTGGCGAAGTGGTGGTGGACAGACTGATGGACAGACTGACGGACAGACGGAAGGACAGACTGACGGACAGACGGAAGGACAGACTGACGGACAGACGGAAGGACAGACTGACGGACAGACGGAAGGACAGACAGACGGACAGACGGAAGGACAGACTGACGGACAGACGGAAGGACAGACTGACGGACAGACGGAAGGACAGACTGACGGACAGACGGAAGGACAGACTGATGGAAGGACAGACGGAAGGACAGACTGACGGACAGACGAACGGAAAGTTGTTTAGAGAGTTTTCCAGAGCTCGGCTGTTGAGCATAGTTAAGAATACAAATTCTTCATGGCTCTGCAAAGTCCTCTTATGTCTTTTAGTCTAAGTATATCCCTATACACATTCGATAGTAGCTACTAATCGCATACATCCGATATTTGTATGATTTCGGGCATCATTAAGTAAAACATCAAAAGCTTAAAGCTGATTTTTTGTTGATTGTTGTCAGCAAAAAAAAAAAAAGCATCGCTGAGACTTGTATATTGTGATTCAGTTATGTGAATCAAATCAGTTGCTCTCTTCATATCAAACATTTCTTGGAACTCGCACAAATTGTACGTGAAGTGCGTCAGCGACAAGTGAGTTTTTGGCCGAGTGCTCCATAACCGTTTGCCAGCACAAGTGTACCATTTTTTTTTTGTACTTCTTCTCCTTCTTTTTGTCGATGGCCTGGGGGCCTTGGCGCATTGTGTGAGTTTAGTTTACAGGAGCATTGGTACAAATATTCTATACACACACTACTTTCCAACAGTTGCACATGGCAAAAGTTTCTGAGTGCACTCAGCACTCGGCCTGTGCCTCGCCCCACAATATCCCATTGCATTTGGATTGCTGGCTTCAACTCACAGTCGGTTCATGAGCTTTAAGAGCTTAGGAGTATTCTTTATTGTTCATTGGCCAGAGTGGCCATATTATTGGCAATCCCCGTTTGATTCAAGTGCCAAATGCTCTACTGGACTGTATTTCCATTGAGCCTTGAGCAAACTAAATGCTTCAAAGTCAGCTAATACCCTGTACTTGCTCCAAATGAGCTTAGCATGTTCAAATTATGAATAACAATAATAATAACTGGTATTTGTTTACGCAATTCATGAGAATCGATTAGAGTTTCCCAATAACAGCTGCAGAGACTATTAAATAATAGTTTACTCTCAGATTAACTGCCTGACTGACTGAGTCTGTATAGTGATTGACTGAGTGACTGAGATTGACTGATTGACTAGCTGACAGGCTAACTGACTGATTGATTGACTCATTGATTAATTGAATGATTAGGTGATGAACTGATTGAGTGATTGACTGACCAGCCTCCATTCTTCAATACATCGGACAGTCCGTCCGTCTGTGCTTCTGCAGGTCCATCCTTTCTTCTGTCCATCCATCCGACCTACTGTCCTTCCTTCTGTCTTTCCTTCTGTCTTCCTTCTGTCCTTCCTTCCAGCCGTCCGTCCCTCATAGCTACCAACTTCGAAGCGCTGATAAGCTGACTGATTTACTAAGTGAGTGATTGACTGACTGACTAGTTGACTTATTAAATGAGTAAGTGATTGATTGGCAGACTGATTGACTGACTGACTCAGTGGCTGGCTAGCCGATTTTCTGAGTGAATGACTGACTGAGCAAATCGGAATCACGGATGGACTGACTAATTGGCTGATTTACTGATTTGTTGAGTGATTGACTGACTGATTAGTGGACTAATTCAATGATAGACTGATTGATTAGCTAACTGGCTTACTGATTGATTGACTGCCTGGTTGACTGATTTCCCAAGTGAGTGATTAACTGACTGACTAGTTGACTAATAAAATGATAAACTGATTGATTAGCTGATTGATTAGCTCATTGATTGACTGACTAATTCTGAGTCATTGATTGATTGACTGACTGACAGACTAACGCACGAACCGACTCACTGATTGAACACACCTTGCGCAGCGACGCGTGCACACTTAGATATTGTTGAGTAAAAACTCTAACCGTAAGTTTGGAGAGTCGACAGTAAAACGTTTGGCAACGAGCATTCAAATGCTGGACATTTTGTACCCAATGTCAATAAGGGCGCACTCTGAGTGCAGCCAAGGAAAAATGTGCTGAAATGTGGCCAACATTTGATTACTTTTGCCGTTGTTGTTCCCATTGGTAGTATTTCCATCTTCGGGAATGTGCATTTCTCTCCCTCTGCCTCTCTTTTTTTTATGTCAATTTCTATTTGTGCTACGCTTTGCCAAACAGTCGCAGCAAGACGGCGGCAAATCGCTTATAAAACTAAAATGCAGCCAATGTTATGCAGACATAGAGAGGGCCCAGAATTGAACCAGACCCTGATGCACCACCAGACAGGCTTCGCAATGCCTGTCGCAATGTCATATTGCAATGCCATTTGAACTGCATTCATTTGGCACATGCTCGTGACTATGCAGACCCATGTAGGGAGTGTCCTTTCGGCTGTACCGCGTCCAATGTCCTTGTCAGCCGATGCCGCCCATCACGCATTGGCATGCAGTCAGTTCTGGCACTCAAAATTCAATTCAATGTTGAAATTATTATTTCACTTGTTGTATGTGTGTTCGATTCGCGTCGTGGGATGCCTCATTGTCACACACGCTCTCCCCCTCTATCTCTCTCTCTGTCTGTCTGTGTGTGAGTGCTGTTAAATGGCTGCATGGGTATGAGTGGGCACTCAGCTTGTCTCCCCGTGACAGTTTGTTTGGCATTTAGCAGTGGAAATCAAACGTGTAAAAGCAACAAGCAACAAGCAACAACCAGAGCAGTAAAAACACATACAAGCATCGCTCAGCCACCAGCCCCACAGTGCAGGCCCTCATCGAACAGCTGCTGCCAATGAAGTCTCCAGCGCTGGTTCCTGCCAGCGTTCCCATGCCTGCCGCCCCACTGGCAATGCCAGTTGCATAGTGGTACGCAGTACAGCAAACATGGCTGAAAATTTTTGTTGAGTTAT
Organism: Drosophila leonis; assembly: GCA_035045365.1. NCBI lineage: Eukaryota > Metazoa > Arthropoda > Insecta > Diptera > Drosophilidae > Drosophila > Drosophila leonis. The sequence continues at coordinate 1,629,521 of JAWNPC010000953.1, read as the reverse complement.
TCAAAAGTTTTTTTATACCCTGAACCCATTGAAAATGGGAAATGGTTTTGTTAAACTGTCAAATGTATGTAACAGACAGAAGGCGGCGTAGCAGACCCCATAAAGTATATATATTCTTGATCAGGGAGACGAGCTGAGTCAATTGTCTGTCTGTCTGTCTGTCCTCAGAACATATAAGAGCTAGAGACTTGAAATTTTTTGGAAGTCTTACTTGTTTTTTTAGAAATTGATGTGCAAAAGTCGAGCAAGTTCTGCCTGCTCTGGCATTCGAAAGACTGAAGTCTAAGTGGAATTAAAGAAGATTTGTTTTGTAGTTTTGTATATAAAAGCAGTTGATTTATATATTATTGATATTTATATCATAAAGTCAATTATACTCTATGAAATTACTATTTCTCTTATGCAATATCCCCTCTGAAAATCTCTTTTCTCCCTCTCTCTACACCTAACTCACTTCAACTTAGCTGCATGAGGCAAATAAGTCCGTTGGTTGCAGCTCTTCAGAAATTTATGATTTGTCCACTTCTTCATTTGATATATGTCACACTTTCTAGACTCTAGGCATAACTCTTATGTTTATCTCCACATCTCTATCAACTTTCATTTCTGTCATCAAATTTGCAATTCTTTTTAAACTAATTCGAACAATTTCAATAAGTTTTCTCGCTAACTTTGGACACTGTGCATTGTTTCCTGCTCTTGTCATTGTCCCAGTGGCAGCGCCGATGCACGGTATCTGCCCCCAGTCCAAGTCCCAGTCACAGTCCCAGTCCCAGTACAAATACCAATCCCAGGCCAAAAACATGATGCACATGTTGTAAATAATTTGCTAATGGCGCCATTGAAGCTTTCACAGGACGAGGGACAAGTGCTCAAGAGCATTAGCGCTTCCAGTTTTATAGTTTTGAGTGCAACATATAGACGAGTCACAGTGACAGTCAGTCAGTCAGTCAGTCAGTCAGTCAGTCAGTCACTCAGTGGCAGTCTCCAACAGATTCGCTTGGCTACACACCCAAAAGACAGAGAGGGAGAGGGAGAGGCAGTCACTCTTGATAGCTGATTACTAAAGTGGCAATTATTGTATCGAACCAACTTTAACGTCAACTTTATCGAATTTAACGTCAACTTTAGCATGAGGCGCAGCTACTGTTTCAGTCTCTCGCTCAATTTCAGATTTGAACTTAATGAAATTACTAACAGCTGCGACATCTTTACTCTCTCACTCGACTGGCTCCTGCTGCTGTGGGAATAGTTTGTTTACTCTCTGACCAATTGGAGTTTGCAACGCACTCGGTTTCATGTTACTAAAGCGTGACTCTTGCAAACCACACGCGGAATATAAATTAAAACTTGCATGAAATATGCCAAGGCCAATTGAAAGTTTGTATTAATTGCTGCATTGTTAGCAACTGTAGTGCTTTCGAAGGCAACAAGAAGCAGGTGTAAAAGACCTTGGCAACACGATAGCCGATAGATACAGTTGGTGGTCGCGGCGGTTATAAAGCTTGTTCAGTTGCCCGTGCTGCTTGGAGCGCGTCATTGAAATCTAAAATTTTAATTTGAATTTACGCTTGAAAACTATGAAAACTGAATATTGATTTGAATTGATCTCGTTTTTCACTAGAATTGCATTGGCTAGCTAAAATGTATAGATATTTGATTTGATTTTTGGATTTCTGCTAAAAACAGAAAGCTATTGCAGTCAGCGTCGGCATAATACTCGTTCAATTACTAAAAGCAGTTGAATCGTGTTTGTTAGTTTTTAAAGGAGAATTACCTAACTATAAAATTTTAAAGCTCTAAAGCTTTGAAGGATATATGTTAGTAGAATTACATCTATTATCTGTATTTACTATATATTGATGGTCTTGCACCTTAAATAATAGAGTTCCTGTAAAACTAGATATAATATTTCATGATTTGCCACGCCTTTAGTGGGCAAATCGGAAGAATCTTAACATTCTATTAAACGAGGATGACTGTAGTTGCAATAGCGGCGAGAGGGACTGCGTCCAGAGGAACGGACGGACGGACAGATGGATAGACGGACGAACGAATGGACAGATAGACGGATGTATGGATAAACGGACGGATGGATAAATAGATAGAAGGACCGACGAATGGATAGACGGACGGACGGATGGATGGACAGAAAAACGGACAGATGGACAAACGATTAGACAGACGGATGCTCGGACGGACGGATGAATAGGCGTACGGGCGGACGGACAGCAAGACGGACAGCGAGACGGACATTGTACAACAAAATATTTTCAGCATTTACCTAATTTAAATATGATGATTAAAAATGATATATTGGGTAGTCGTATTTTCGTATTTTATCAATAGATGTCGTTGGAGTCGTCTATCTCCAGTACTGCCAATCACATTGTGGCATACCATATGGTGTTGGAAAGGTGACATTTTAAGCTTGATTTAACCAAAAAAAAAAAACTGGGAGAGCTTGGCTGCGAAGTTTTGATGCATCCACCATGTAGCCCTGACCTTGCACCATCGGACTACCATTTGTTTTTGTCAATGCAGAACTCCCTTAATGGAGTAAAGTTGGCTTCAAAAGAAGCCTGTGAAAATTACTTGCCGCAGTTTTCCGCCAAGAAACCACAAAAGTTTTACACTGATGGAATAATGTCTCTAGGTGATCGACCAAAATGGTACATATTTGGTTCAATAATGTTAATAAAGTTAAGAAATACGAAAAGACTTTTCGACTACCCAATATAATATATTTATATATATATTTTTCATATGAATTGCATTTTGCATTTGTAACTTTTCGGCAAACCAACTTCAATTTTGATATCTAGCTTAACCATATTTGTAAAACCTCATCAAGCACGCTTCCAAGCAAGTAACTGACATTTGCAACCCATTGCTAAAATCATAATTTGAAAGCTTTCAATAGCAATAATAAGCAATAATAATGGAGTTCGCTGAAATCCAATTTCAAATCAAAAATAAATGGAATTATAAATAGAAATAGCTGAATTGACATTTGGACTTCTGCTTAAGTCAATTATATATATATATATTGTATATAAATATATATATATATTTTTTTTTTTGTGTGTGTGACTCTTGAATGTGGATAATCTCGCTGTCGTATCGAATGCCAATTAGGTGTTTTGATTAATTGGTCATTTGTTGCGCCGCGCTGTGGCGTGTTTGTAACGCATTTAAGGCTGTCATGTTTACAGGGTATTCGGCATGCACACACAAACTTGTAAGGCAAACGTGGCAAACAGCTGCAAAAAGTTTGCCGTTACACGCACATGTCACACACACATGACACACACACACACACACACACACACACACATGCACATATGCGCCCGCATGCAAGTCGCAGCTCGAGTTTTGTTCTTTTTTTTTTTGCTCCTCTTATTTCTTAATTATATTACTTTGTGTGTGTGTGAGCTTTTTTTTTTTTTTTGTTGGAGGGCTTTTCAATGTGTGTATGTTGGCAAGACCTTTGGCAGCCATTCATTAATTAGCATGTGGCCACTCCCAGGCGGCGGCTGACTGACTGAGTTCCAGTTGCCACCAGCTAGGTGTGTGCGTGCCTCTGCCTCTCTCTCTCTCTCTCTCTTTCTCTCTCTATCTTTGTCAGTTTCTGCTTGTATGGAAAAAAAGTTAAATTTAATCAGTTTAAAATTAAATCAAATGCCGCCAAGTCAAAATCACAAAAGTCGTTGGCCTTTTTGTCGCCAGCCCCCTAAAAGCAGGCAACGAAAAAATGATTAAATAAACACTGCGGGCAGATGCCACAGGAAGACAAAATGGCTGAAGCAGGCTAAAAAAAAGAGGAAGAAGAAGAAGAAAAATGCCGCCTTGTGCAAATAAACATTTAAATCGAAATAATTTTGTTTTCTTATTCTTTTTTTTTTTTTTTGTTTGTTTTTTTCTTTGGTCTGTGTGAAGGGAATTGGTTCTTTGAGTAGCTCACTCAATGCGCCTGGCTATGAACTAATTTGCTTTACTGCTGGCGGCGCTAAGCACACACTCTCACATATATATAGAGGGAGACGAGTCAGCACACACACACACACACATGTAGCATGAGATATACCCATACACATGTATTATTCATATAGCCGCAGTAAAAGTCCTCTAACGTCGACATCAACATGCCCAGGAGCTAACTTAGCGGACGCGTTGGCGTGCGTAGACTTTTAAGTGTGTGTGGGGCTGGCCCCAACGCTTCGATGGCGCTTTGTGCTTATGCTGGTGGTGCGGTGGTGCGTGGCAAATGGTTGGGGTGCAGGGCCGCCTACACTTGCCGTTGCCTGTGCGGCTTATAATGAGTTATATTTTGATGCCAGGCAACTGGGGAGCTTTTCAATTTGTGCTCAATGGCTGCGGCTGACTTGAATTGCGTGCAAGGCAAGCACTCTGGCTGACTGACTGACTGACGGCCACTCGGCCTCAAGACCCAACTCATGTTGGCTCCTCAGCTAACCCTCAATGCCATTCCATTCTCCAATTAATAATGCAATTCACATATATCTAAATATCAAATGATTTTTATGTTTTACACATTGCTCGTTGGCAAATTGCTTAACAAGCCTAATCAAAGAGTTGCGCTCAAATGTTTGTCTATTGAGATATTGAGATTGGAGTAGCAGTCGAAGTCAATTGTGGAGCTCTCTAATTGAGAGCCAGTGAAATGGGTTTGGTTTAACAATGAGTCCAGGTCGGAGATTGGTTTGATAACGAGTATAATTGAAGAACTTGAGAAGTCAACAAATTGAATTGTTATGGGCCAGCTGAACATGCTTAATATGTGCTATATTTATTTGAAGAGACTTCCTTTTGTGTTACTAAATATATCATATATTTATTATTAATATATTTAGCTCTATATGAAGTATTTTAAGGGAATATTTTTTTAAAATTTAATTTTCAAGATACATTTGTATATTTATGATATTTGTATATCATCCATCTTCCATCTTCCATCTTCCATCTTCCATCTTCCATCTTCCATCTTCCATCTTCCATCTTCCATCTTCCATCTTCCATCTTCCATCTTCCATCTTCCATCTTCCATCTTCCATCTTCCATCTTCCATCTTCCATCTTCCATCTTCCATCTTCCATCTTCCATCTTCCATCTTCCATCTTCCATCTTCCATCTTCCATCTTCCATCTTCCATCTTCCATCTTCCATCTTCCATCTTCCATCTTCCATCTTCCATCTTCCATCTTCCATCTTCCATCTTCCATCTTCCATCTTCCATCTTCCATCTTCCATCTTCCATCTTCCATCTTCCATCTTCCATATTTCCATATTTATAGCAGAAGTCATTGTTCGATTAACAACGTGATACAGACCGTATAAGACTTTAGTCTGCTATAAAAGTAAAGCTAAAGTTAAGCAAAGTTTCAAGAGACCAATTGGTATTAGTATAAGCAGCTATGTTGATAGAGAGTACTTATACATAGCAGCTGGATTAATAGACAGTATTTATCTAACTCTACATGAATCCAGCTAAATATTTATTTAACTTTCTCTAAGTCCAGATAATCTTCGTTTAATCAATCAACAAAGACAAGGAGTTTCTGCCTCAGAAACTATTTCCTAACTTTACATCTATTCAGATTGATTCTCTATAGAATCAGCTTAGTTTCTGCTTTCAGCCGAAAGGGTATAGCCAGTTCGTTATATTCGCTTAGCTAACTTTACTCGTGTTTTTCAATGTTTTTCATTTGTAAAGTGGCACACGACACATGGCTTCGCGCTGGCTTCTAAGTGCAGACCTGCATGCACCACACGCGCCTTTAAGTATGCTATATGACGATAAGCTTACACACACAGATACAAGACATAGACACACATGCACACACACACACACACACACACACACATACATATATATATATATATATAGTTGAGCACATTGCTTCAATAGTTAATATGGGCATGGGTGTTGCCTCTAGGTGTCCGTCTTTGACTGCACTGCCTGAACTGCCAGGTAATAAATTAAATGATTTATTAAATGATATGAACTTTATGCAACTTTACACACACACACACACATACACATGCAGTTGTTATGCTTCCGGCGGACTACCTCGTCAATTGCCAAGCTGCTTAGTGGGGTCTGCTGCCTAAGCCCAGTCAATGGCATCTCATCAATATTTGAAGTCCGCAAGCCGACCAAACTTGGGCTAAGGCGGCATAACTCAGCGGCTGAGCCAAATTGTTTGAGAGTTCAGCGGCTTGGCCATCTGGCTGGCGATAAGGCCAGAGGTAAGCTGCTTAAGCATGGCCCGAAAAGGATACTTGAGTGCGCGACAGCTAATCTTATGAACTATGGCGATTATTTTTAATAGTATTAGTCTTACTATTATTATTATTATTATCATTGTAACTAGTATGTACTTTTAGCTAGACTTATGCCATTGCTATCTATATACAACTTCTCAGCTAATCTGTTTAGAAACTCTTGTCTTGTCTGCCCGCTGCTTAATTGCCTCTGCTCGGGGCATGCTTGGACAACTCATGAATGATTGCTAATTCGATAAAAGTCGTAAATTTCAAATTAGATGTGCAACTGTTTCTCACTAATTCACTTAGTAAAACTGCTCTGAAGGGTTTGCTTCTGATTGCCAGGTTTGTTTGCCATGCAAACAGCAAATGTTTGCCCAGCTGTTCGTTTGCCAATTGCAGTTGGAGCTATTTGGATTATGAACTTGTAGATACCCACGGACATAATGTTGAGAATCGGGGCATGACACAGCAGGAATTGAAGTCTTTAATCATATAGATCAGTCTTATATAAAACAAGTATGAACGTTGCAGTCGGGCATTACCGACTGCAGAATACTCAATCAAGACCCAAACGCTACCAGCTCCATTGTCTGATTTGCCGCGCCCCCAATTGGTATATATATTTAGTTTATGGCAAATCAATAGAGGAGGTCAACACTAATTAAGTCTTTAAATTTAAAGTTTCTCGCTCTAAAACTATAGAAAATACCCAATTTACCACTATGGGCGTAGATATAGCCACCATATCTTATTATTATCGGGTTGTCAACCCGAGTATACATGTCAAATTTCAAGTCTCTAGCATCAATAGTGTTCAAGATATATAAGAATATGTATAAATCGCTATTTAGTCAGATCCGATTTGCCACGCTCCCAGTGGGCGTGGATATATAATCGATCATTATTTATCATCGATCTTTATAGGATTTTGGATTGTCAATGCGAATATACGTTCCAAATTTCAACTCTCTGGTACTTCAACTAACCGGATTTTTGACATGTCGGAATTTTGTCGATTTGCCACGCCCCTAGTAGGCGTATCGGGAAACTCTTGACACTTTATAATTTGAGGGTATACACGAGTATTAGTACCAAATTTCAAGTCTCTAGCTTCAACAGCGGCGAAATAGTTTGCGTTCATACGGACAGGCGGACGGACAATCAGACGATCAGACGGACGGACAGCAAGACCGACATTGCACAACTTTCAATAGAGATAACTGTAAAACCAGCTATTATTTTAGGCAACTATCTTAGCTTATTTTGTTCAGTATACCTTGGCAAATCACGCTTGAACAACGTTTACAAATAGTGGAAATTTACTTCCAAAATTCGCGCTCTGTTCGCCAAACTTATAGAGCTCTTCGGCCATATTACGGTGCGTATAATGGTCCATCTGAGCAGCTCATTGAAACACCATTGAAACCACAAAAAATTATTGTTTGGTGTGGTTTGCATGCTGGAGGCGTCATCGGCCCATATGTCTTCAAAACCGACACTCTTCAATCTGACAAATTGGACTGATCGGGTGGCCTTATTAAGACGCAATGGTCACATGCCCGAAATTGTATTCAAACACTAACTGCCATCGAGTTTGTAAGTAAATTAAGCCAAAATTGTGGTCATTTCATTGATTTTTCTGTGTTTTGTTTTTTAAAGTTGTTTTTAAAGTTCTATACCTCTAAAAAAACACCCTTTATGTTGTGTCACAGTTATTTGCCTCTCTCTTGCCACTCAGCATGTGCGAGGCGATCTTTGTTCCTTATCTTGATCTTTGTCCTTATCGTCTCTAGAGATCGATGGCTTTTGCTTTTTATATTGGTGCACAGCTGCTAAGCTGTCGCAGTCAATGAATACCGCATCAAAGGTTTTTATGCTTCTAAACTTAATTAAAGATTGTTATGTAAGCTTGAAGTAAAAACTTGTTATACATGACTATGGTCATCACCTTGAAGATACCTATCAGCAGAGTGCGTGTGTCTGCATGTGTCGATTGTTATGTATTTATAAAGAGCCGCAGAATGATTTAAGAACCTCAGCTCTTCGCCACGTTTACTGTATTTTCTAGTCGTGCACTTCCGACAAGAGCATTCTCGCTTGTTTTCATTTCAAGTATTTAATTCCTTCTCTCTCTTTCATCTCTTTGCAGTTACCGAAAAGGAAATACGTCAATGGTAAGAATTTTGTTGTTGTTTCAATTGCACAGCAATTTGCATTTTGCAATTTGCAATTTGTTACATGTCACAAATCGTAGCGCCTCTTAATGAGTATGTATGTATTACACACACATGAGTTCATTCCATTTGAAATACTTTTTTTTGTTGTTAATTTTTCTCTTTTTTTATATTTAAATTAAATGTAATCGTGTCTCTCTCTCTCTCTCTCTGTGTGTGAGTGTGTGCGCATTCGCTTCGAAATTCGAAATTCGATAAATGAGTGGCAATTCGATGGCGAATGCGTCACATTATGTAAATATCACAAACACAATTAGCATTAAATAATGCACACGAAATTGTTGACATTCGATTATTAAATATTTACATTAACCGATTTTCCATGTATAAATTTTTCTCATTTCCGTGTTCCATACCTCAATATATGCATATATACATACATATATATACAGCTGCGTTCATAAAAATAGTAGTGCGACTAAAATGCTAACAAAATGAAATTTTATATATTTTTATATGTCTTAATACTCCTTTTTAAATTGTTTTCAAACTATTATCTTTATCAAAAAATTTTGTTGTCGCACTACTATTTTGATGAACACATCTGTATATGCTCAGACATTTAAATATGCATTTTTAGTTATTTTAAATTTTTAATTAAATTTTTCATTGTTTTTTTTTTCTTCTTTTGTGCTTTATCAACATTTTTGTACTGTTTGTATCTGCGCTATGTTAATCTTAAATCGTCTACCTCTCTCCCTCTCTCTTTCTCTCTCGCTCTCTCTCTCTCTCTCTCTCTCTCTCTCTATGTGTCTCTACTTCGACTCTTGCATTTTGCTCTGGATTTCTTTTGTTTTACCTGTATATCACTGAACTCTAAACTGTGCTATCCCAAAAAAACAAAAACAAAACAAATCTATGTCACTTTGAAGGCACAAAGGTTTTCTCAAAGACTGCCCGAACGGTCTGCTGACTGAACAAGTAAGTAAGAGGCGCGAGCTCATCGCCCATACGTTTACATCATATATTATTTTTAACCACTAACAAATATATAAGCCCATTAACCACAATAATACCCATGAAGTCTGTTTTTTCCCCAGCCGCGGCCGATTCGACAATTCCACAAGTTTAAACAAAAGCGAAAACTACTTAGCGATTCCTCCTTCTTTATTTCTCTTCTTTATTTACATGCCAAATTTGTTATGGCCATACTCGAAATTTTATGTTTGTTTGGCCTTGCGCCACACTCAGTGCCAACGCGATTATTGGTGCCGCTGTTCTGCGGCTTTTTGCGGCCTGTTTGCGGCTGCCACTGAAACTTGTCGATGTTTTTTATTTTTTATTTTTGGTGATATGCAAAATGTGGTCGCTGCCAGGGCGCACTCCCAAGTCTCACTCCCACTATTGGTGTAGACTGTGTGACAAAGGGGTATCATGCGACAGCATCGAACCCAGCAAATATTTGGGTAAACAAATATTTCTTAGTCAGCGTTTGACTGGGGCAAACACTAGAGAATTATGAGGCGGCGTTGAGTATTCAGTTTATTTAAGTCAACTAGGAGAGCTAGAGACAAAAAGTATGGGAATTCTAGTTGATTGTATTTGGAGTGAACAGAATGAGTTGATCCTAGGTGCATAAACAGCTAAAGAATATATGAAAACAAAAAGTTCTTGAAGAATAAAGATAGGCATAGACAGTGGCTAGAGCGTGATTTTGCGTGCTTAGGGAAAATATTAATATTCTTGAAACTTCAGCTCAGTTTAGGGTTACTGAAATCCAAATAGTGCTTATCTATGATCTGTTGTGCAGTTCCATTTCCATAGATCAATAAGTATTGAGTGAGAGATTAGACAGGCCAAACTTTACACGAGGGCAGCCAGTTATCTATACTTTGCAGTCCCCTATCATAGATCGATAAGTATCGATCATGAGACTTGATATATCGAACTTAGTTCTAGGATAGTCGGTTACCTAATCTCTGACGTTAACTTTCATTTCCAGACATTAATAGGTATCGTGTGTGAGACTTGTCGTATCGTATCGATTACCTAGTCCGTTAGCGATTCGCCCATGTCAGCTTTCATTTCCATAGATCGATAAGACTAGAATATGAGACTCTATCTATCGAGGTTATTACTAGGGCTACCTAGCCGGCTGCCTTTTCTCAGATGTCCTCTTTCATTTCCATAGATCGATGAGACTCGAATATGAGACTCCATCTATCGAGCTTTGTACTAGGTTTACCTACCAAGCTTTGTAGTAGAACAGTTGTAATGCAGACACAGCCATCAAGTACTACTTCTGGGCAGCATTTTATGAAGGTCAGAAAATGATATTTCTTAATCTTAGACATTTAAGAAAACGGAGCTGAAAGTGTAGGCCTAAAACCTACTTTATAAGCTGAGCTAACTACGCGGTATCTGCTAGTCGTGCATTCGCACTTTGCCCTAGTTTTGTTGCTGTTGTTTTTCTGTGCATCAATTTATGTATATTTCGCATACATTCATATATCTATCTATATATGTATGTATTATTTACAGCATACTCTCAAAGGTATTTGCGGTTTTTGGGCAACTCGTGAAATGATGTATTACCGGGGCCTTCAAAAAAATGAAATAATAATAAATAATAAATAAAAGTTATAGTTAGTTTTCTGACACATAAGTTTTGCTCTTATTTGATATGAAATTTAGTGCAGCGTTAAAATTTTGTTTTTGCTTCATAGAGAACAGAAACTGAAAGGGTTGAGGTTGTCAGGTTGGTTTGGGGCTGGCCACAATGTGATTGGTAATATATTCCAATCAGATACAACTAACACGAACTTAAATCTAATTGTCAAAACTGCAAAGCAAGCAATTAACATGAATGTAAATACGTTAAACTAAATCAAAGGCTAAGCAGCTAAACACTGTTGCTCTTGCTTAACTTCTCTAATCACTAAAACCAATTACAATTTGTAAGCTAACTTTAAACTGTAAAAATCAACTAATCGAAGTTAAGTTTATAAATATTATATATATACTATATATGTTTATATATATACAGTTCTCTTCTACCAGAACTCCGATTTGAATGAAATTAGTTTTGTTATATTAATAAATTAGTGATTTATAATGAAGACAAGTTTCTGGTTTGTAAGTTTTCATTTAATATGATTTTTATTCATTTTTTGAAGAGCATATAAATAATTTTTTTGGCTTATCTGAATAACTTAAACATTTTTGAAAACCTTGGGAACTTTTTTCTGTAAGAGATTACGAAAGGCAAAGACAAGTAGGGTACTCTACAACCTTAGCTGAACCAATAAAAAATTGTATATCGTATACTTGATATTAATAAGGAGAAGATAGGACATGTTAGATATCAAGAATGAAAAAAGAGTTTCCTTAATTTATTCTGTAAAATTAGGATTTTGTTTATAGATGTCCGTGCTGCAGATCCCCATAAAGGCATTCCATATATTGTAGAAAGGTAGGCACTACTATAGCTTTGTAGATGATGGCTTTGCTGTTATACGGTAGTTTGCTGGAGGCTCTCAGCATCCAATCCAGTTTTTATACCCTGAACCCATTGAAAATGGGAAATCAGGGTATAATGTTTTTGTGAAAATGTATGTAACAGGCAGAAGGAGACATGGCAGACCCCATAAAGTGTATATATTCTTGATCAGCTCGACAAACTGAGTCGATATAGCCATGTCCGTCTGTCCGTCCGTCCGTCCGTCCGTCCGTCCGTCCGTGTGTCCGTGTCCGTGTGAACGCAGCGATCTCGCAAACCACAAAAGCTAGAGATCTGAAATTTGAAATGTATACTCGTGTATATCCTACGCAGTACGAGTTTATCATTTTTTTTCGATAACTCATCCCATTTCCTTATTATCGATCAAAATCGATAACTTTTCTTCGTTTTTGAATACCGTTATAGCTATAAATTTCAGATTTACTGTGTGTATCCGTGTAAAGAATACAAACATTTTGTAATTTTTGGATTTTGGATACCACGCCCCCTTCCCCCCAAATTTAAAAAAAAACGTATTTCAAATACTAGAGACTTGTGCTTTGGCAAATACATACATATGAATGTCATTATTATGCTGTAAAAGTTTGATTACGAAAGTCCATCTAGAAGCAAACCTATTCAACAAATAAGTTTCCAAAATATAGCCCATACTGCAGCCCAAGCGCTGCCCGCGCGCAGTCGCTGCGTAAACTGCGCAGTAGCAGAGAAAGTGCTTGTGCGTGCGTGTGCATGTGTATGTGTGTGTGTGTGTGTGTGTGTGTGTGTGTGTGTGTATGTGTGTGTGTGTATGTGTTGTTTGTGTATATGTATTATATATATAAAATAGGCGTATAATGATTTGAATATTGCATCTTCGCAGGGTTCAGGGTATCTCTTAGTCGAGCAGTCTCGACTAGAGCACTCTTACTTGTTTAAGTTTAATTTTACACATTTTGGCCACCTGGCTTATATGTGATTTGAAAGTCAGCCTTCTGTCCGGCGTAACTCCAAGGTACTTTACTTTAGTGGAGTTTGGGATTGGAGTTCCCAGTGATACATTAGGGCAGTCACCTCTTCTATTGGCAAATGTGGTGTGAACGGACTTTTGGGCATTAATGGTAATGCACCACCTTTTGGCCCAGCATCCGAACGAGTACAGGTATGTCTGCAGTTTAGCAGAGGCTTCTTGGGCAGAAGTGTCACGCGACAGGATGGCGGTGTCGTCTGCGTACGTCGCTATTACTGTTCCATCAGCCGTTGTCATATCAGACTGAGGAGTTGGCATGTCTGCCGTTAAAAGAGTTTCCTTAATTGTTTGATAATTTTTATATATTTTTTTGAAATAGTTTTAGTATTTAAACCTATTCAGATGAGCCAAACAAAGTGCGCATTTGTGGATATGTTCTAGAAAAATGAATAAATATTGTATTAAATTCAAAGTCACAAGCCTGAAACTTTTCTTAATCATAAGCGACTAATTTCTTTATGTAACAAAATTTATTTCATTAATATCGGAGTTTTGGTTAAAGAGATTTAATTTTTTGAAATTTCGGAAAAAGTCAAACCTATTCAGTTGAGTGGGACTTTATATAAAAATTTAAATTTGTATATAATATATATAAATATAGTTTATATATCAATATACATATATATAAATATAAACATGATGTATATAGTAGCTTATATATAAATAATTTTTATATACATATCTTGACTGCAAAACGATTTGGTATCGAAGCGGACTTCAATTTTTTTTTTTTTAATATTTATATATACGAGATCTGCTCAAAAAGTATACGTAACTTACACAAATTCAGTTCTTTTTTTTTGTGAATTCATGTTGACTTTCGTGTGCCTAAAAGTTTGGCCATTTGCAGTTCGATGTGGATTATTTTGGCTAGGGTATTCTTTACCTCCTCTTCGATGTTGGGCGTAAAGAGTCTGCCTCAGAGCTGGCATCCTAAGACTTTTTCTTGTGCCCGAAACTGAAGAGGCCCTTGCAAGCAGGACTCTAAGTGTTAAATCATTTGAATGTATTATAAAGTAATAAGAGCGCCACTTGAATTCTTAGTCGTAAGAGCAGGAATGTCGCTTGCCTTGGTCCCTTTTCCTCTGTGCTCGCAGCTGAGCAGAAGACGAATACAAATATTTTAAAATTGAAACCAAAAGCGAGCAGTTGCGCTTTTGTTGGTGATTTTGCGAATGGAGAAGCTGCAAGTTGCAAATTAAATATTTTGGAACTCTACGCAACGATTGAGTAGATAAAGACGACGTCGAAGGAGCGGCTGAAGCAGAATACAAAAATATTTGATTGGTCATAAGTGTATAATAATATAGAATAAATAAATAAAAATAAATTTAAAAAAAAACACAAAACTCCTGATACTTTTTGAGCAGACCTCGTAAATGCTAACAACAAAGGAGTTAATAATCTGCCACTAACGTTTGCAGTCTGGATTTTAACTAACAAATACATTAACAAACACATTTCTGTATATATTTGCAATGTTTTGACTTGATTTCATTTATTTTCTTGTTATTTATTGTGAACGTTCTCTGCGCCCAGGGATTCATCAAGATTTATAAGCAATTCTTCCCAGACGGCGATCCCAGTAAATTTGCCTCGTTGGTATTTCGAGTGTTCGACGAGAATAATGTAAGTAAAACACATTTAAGCAATGCAATTGTATTATTAATTAATTCATTTCAATATCGCCAGGATGGAGCCATTGAATTTGAGGAATTCATACGTGCGCTGTCCATAACATCACGTGGAAATCTGGATGAGAAATTGCACTGTAAGTCAGGCAGGTGGTGGAGGGCCAGTTAAATAAATGTTATAAATATGTTCTCTTCCATCAATAGGGGCCTTCCGTCTCTATGACGTCGACAACGATGGCTACATAACTCGAGAGGAAATGTACAATATTGTCGATGCCATTTATCAAATGGTGGTAAGTCATCAGAGAGAGAGAGAGAGAGAGAGAGAGAGAGAAACGGAGTCAAATGCATGCAGAAAGCAAAAATAAATATGTTCGAGTTGTGTCAACTTGAGCACACTTCCATTTTAATTATAAAATTTTCCAACTGCGCTCAAAAACGAATTCCCTGTGCGCTGTCTTTCACAATGTGCGCTTCCAGAATCTTAATTTCTAGTCACCTGCTCTTCGTGCACTGCGAATTGTAACGACCCTGTGCAAATGAGCTCCATAGCCAGCTCGCTCTCACTCAGCAACAACTATCTTTATCTCTCTCTCTCTCTCTCTTTCTCACTCATGGAGTGGGAGAGAGCAGCGTGTAGCCAAGACACAAACCCAATTTGATAATATTTTTATAGCAGCGCTAGCCAAGCTCTCAGCCTCACACTAATACTACTGCAACAGCAGGAGGCAATTGTTAAGGCATTTGAATATTCTTTAGTAATATTTAATTATTTTTGAGTTAGGAATTGTAAGAGCGGGAATATCGCCCATCCAGTGCTCGCTCTTCCTATGTTCACTTACTTGAAATGTATTTGAGTTAGGCTTAACAAAGTTGAAACTCTAGAAAATTCGTTCTATATATTGACTTTTTCGGTTTTTACTCATTAACAAAGTAAGCAGAGTATATTAGCTTTGTGCAATGTGCGTGCTGCTGTACGTTTTGTACGTCTTTCTGTCTCTAGACAGGCTAAAAAGTCTTGAAAATTGAAAACAGCTGTGGTCATCAAAATAGTAGTGCAATATTTTGAAAACAATTTGAAACGAGTGTTAAGATGAACATATATAACATACAATATATACATATGAAATATATATATTAAATATTCAAATTGTTTTTAAAGTATAACAAAATACTCTCAACAACATAGTTCAACATTTCAGTTGCACTACTATTTTCATGAGCACTGCTGTATATACTTGTGTTTCTTTCTATCTGATAAAATAAGTATAAAGATCTTTTAACCATACCCAATAGGAGCGTGGCAAGTCGAGAAAACTTATATACATTAGTATTTCATAGTTTTAGAGCTTGGTTCAGTAACTTATGCAGTTGGGTCACTGTTGACCCATAAAGGCAAAAAGTGGAGTGTGAACGAGTATTAAGCAGTTGACTAAACTCGATTGAAACAAATTGTTTTTGCTATAATTGAACTTTTCTCTTTGATTTGTTAACTTTGACCAGCTCACAAAGGTAAATGCCTGCGGGCGCTGAAAATTTCGATTCGCTGAAGTTCGTAGAACAATGCAACCCATTGAAAACTCTTGCTGTTCAATGCAATTTCTATGAATGATTAAATATGGATTGAATTGCATATTGAGTATGAATAATTATGAAATTTCCCATTTTGCTGCAGGGCCAACAGCCGCAAACGGAGGATGAGAATACGCCGCAGAAGCGCGTCGACAAGATCTTCGATCAGATGGACAAGAATCATGACGATCGGCTAACCTTGGAAGAGTTTCGTGAGGGTAGTAAAGCTGATCCACGTATAGTGCAGGCGTTAAGTTTAGGTGGTGATTAACCGCAGCAATTGTAATTCGAGATTGTCAAAGCAGTTGGAAGCATGAAGCAAAGACAACGAATTCGTGCACAATAAATACAAATATGGTTTGATATATACATACAAACAGACGCATATATATATATAGATATATATATATATATGTATATTTATATGTATATATATATATGTATAATATAAATGGTTAAGTACATGCAACAACATATGCAGAAATACCCACACTCACACACACACACACACACACACCCAGACACATACAAATGTCACTTGCTTAAGGCAATTTGAAAGTGAAACTGAAACATGAATTTCAATAAATTGCAAAAATATTTGAAACTAATACATATACATGCAACAACGATAAGAATCAAATACAATTAACAGTGCGGAATGTTATGCAAAAAAAAGTAAAGTATATAATATATATATTAATAACAAAACACCAATTAAAATAAAGGAAATGCTTGTTTTTTTTTTTAAAATTAATTATGTATGTTTATATATATTTACATACATATATAACTTAACATTGGGCATATTGTGAAAGCATTTTTATTGAAATGCTTGCAAAAATTAAAAAAAAATTAAAGAAAGTTTGAAAAAAAACGCAAATTTTTAAAGTCAGAAATTTTTTTTTATTTTTTTCCGATAGTAAATGAAATACATTTATGTATATATATATATATATATGTTAGGCAAAGATATATATATGTCTATACTATATATATATATATATAATGACAAATGCCTAAATCTAATGCTAAAGCTTTTAAAACCAAATATATAAGGCAAAGTCCCCTAAATACTCCACAAATGGATGCTTACACTCAGCTCGATTATAGCGATATGTTGATAATCGATATTAATTGCATACAAAATTTGTTTATTGTGAACTAATCAAATACAAATTATATATATATATATATATATATATATATATAATTATATATACTTAAAACTCAAATCAAAAAAAAAACAATGTCAGGAAGCTTTTTGTGTATTTTCAAATTACAAAAAATAACTTTTGAACTTTACTCAATTGACACAAGTTGCATGAGGCATGCTCCTAATATACCTATATAAATATATATGTTCCACAAATATACATACATACATACATGCTGTACATACTTAGTTATGTATATTCTAATCGATCCTTTCAGCTGAACTATGTATACGTGCAGAATTCATTAATTTTCTGTTTACTTTGATTTTTGCTTGCTGCAGCAATAGAACTGCTCAGACAATCAATTCGAAATTACAAACAAAAACTATCAGCAATGCTTCAATATAACTTGATATTATTTTGAAATGAGGCAGAGGTAGAAGATCTTATATCTTATATCTCACAATGAACAACTTGAGGAACTACTAAATGAAGAAGACATAAATCAGTTCAAGATTTCTTATAGCTGTTTGCCTATGACAGGAGCATAATGTTAGCTAGTTGGCAAAGGAGGTAATCATGGCTAAATCAACTCTATAACCTATAACAGGAGCATAATGTTAGCTAGTTAGCTAAAGATGGTAAACCTGGCCAAATCTCAACTCTTTTGCATATGTATAAATTAGATATATATTAGAGACTTTTTTTGTTTTATTTTCAATTGAAGTAGATTCTTGATTTTCCCTATCATAGGCAGGGCCTACTCTTGTGAAGGCATATTTCTATCGATTGTTGTTGATGGAAAAAGTTTAGGTTTAGTTTTTCTGTGCTTATGAGATGTTCAATAAATGACTTAATACATATTTATTAAAATTATAATAAAATTTGTTTAGCTTGAGTATTTATTGGTATATTTATCATAGACAAAAAGTATTCAATACATAAAAAATATATATTTTATTATACCCTGAACCCATTAAAAATGGGAAATGGTTTTGTTAAGCTGTCAAATGTATGTAACAGGCAGAAGGGGGCGTGGCAGACCCCGTAAAGTATATATATTCTTGATCAGGGAGACGAGCTGAGTCGATTTAGCCCTGTCCGTCTGTCTGTCTGTCTGTCCGACTGTTCGTCTGTCCGACTGTCCGACTGTCCGTCTGTCCGTATGTATGAACGCGTCGATCTCAGAACCTATAAGAGCTAGAGACTTAAAGACTTACTTTTGGAAGTCCCTGAATAGCACGCGCATATCGAGTTTGTTTTAGAAAATCGATAACTTTTTCCGTTCTTTTTTTATCGATTAAAAACCTTATCGAAAAGAAGTTATTAAATTATATCTCTTACATCTTTTGAGCTAGAGTCTCCAAATTTTGTATTTAGATTCATTTATATCTTATACAATTTCGGTTTTTGTTATATTTTGGATAACGGCCAGAAAATATTTAATTTTACAAGCTTAAGTTGTTTTGCGTTAATAAATACATAACTGAGTATATTTAAAAACGCAGATCGGGCGGGGCTCAGGGGATCTTGTAGTCGGGCACCACCGACTAGAGCTTTCTAACTTCTTTTTGCTTTAGAGTTATACTTAAACTATGCTTATTTTTATATACGTCTATAGTATATATATACAAATTTAAAAACATATTTTGTTTAAATTCGTAGCTTACACAAAATTAATTACAATTTTAAATTAAATAAAAATTTTATACTTATTTTTTAATTTTGTTTGTTATTTTTTTTTTATTATGTACTGAAATCTTTTTGTCTTTAATATATTTATTATAATAAATTCAAATAAATATATTAATAAATACTCAACTTAAACAAATTTAATTATAATTATAAATACAATATAAAAATATTTTACAAATTTAAAAACTCTTTTTAAATCAATTTGTATTTAAATCTTTATGGAAATATTTAGCCGTTGAGCTCATATATTTCGTCTATCTGCACGCATGCATCAGTCAGCCTATGGATATTTTTGGAGTACAAATTGAAATCAAAGTTGCTTATACATACTCTATACATATATATATGTATATAGTACATATGTATGTTTGGTTTGGTTTTTCTTTAACTTTACTATTGTTAAGCATATATACATATACGATATGATATTTTTGTGCATGCCTTATTGAATAATATAATATCAAAATTTTTCTATTCAATTTATTTTGGCAATCTACAACTACTTAGAGCTTGCAACTTTCTAAAACATATTCAAATGGTAATACGAAAACCAAAATATATTTACATACAATATTTATATAGAAGTATATAAGTACGTTTTGAATGCCTTAGAAACTATCGCATTTTACAATCATCGTCGTGCAAATTCTCTGGAAACTCTCTGGTAAACAGACTCTATACACACTCTATACACACTCTATACACACTCTATACACACTCTATACACACTCTATACACACTCTATACACACTCTATACGAACTATACACCTATGCTTAACAATTTATACACAATTTCTCTTCATTTTCTGCTTTCGTATATATATTTTCTTCTCTACAAACAGTCTAATCACCATACTAAAATGATTTCTATTTTATATGTGGTTCAGCTTTATAAAAAATCAAAGAACAACAAAAAAAAAGAAGAAAAGAAAACAAACAAAAAACATTAAAACCAAACTCTAAACTCTGACAAACTTTGCTTACAGTAAAACCAAATGTGTGAAACAGTAGAATCATATAAAAAACCAAAAACAAACTAAATAAAATATATATATATCAATAAAATCTAAGTTAAAAAACACAAAAAAACATAAGCTAATAAAATCGAGTGTTAAAACACCATATCTTTGATAATATGATCAGCGCTGCCTGACTAGCAAACACCCTGAACCCAGCATCACTTTCTTTCGTTAAACACATATCTCAAATCAAGTAAAGAGTCTTTTTTCCGCTTACAGCCTTAAGGCATTCATAACTGTATACATTTGTATAGCTTTAGTCCGATTTATGTGACTGCCTGACTAGCAAATACCCTGAACCCAGCAACACTTTCTTTCCTTAAACATATCTCAAATCAAGTAAAGTGTCTTTTTTCCGCTTTCAGCCTTAAGGCATTCATAACTGTATACATTTGTATAGCTTTAGTCCGATTTATGTGACTGCCTGACTAGCAAATACCCTGACTTTCTTTATACACTTATCTGGAATCGAGCAAAGTCTTTTCTGTTTCCACTTAGCATCCATAACAGTATCAATTTTGACAACTCTAATTCATCACAAATTTCCATTTTAATTTTCAAATGTTTTCAGTGTCATGTGGGTTCAGGGTTCATTCTTTATACAGCTTTCGATTGTACATTTTGTATTGCAATGTGCTTTATACTTATACTCTATTTGATCCACTTACTGTACTCATTTCGTCAATATTGCCTTGTGTTTCTATACATATATTTCTTAGTGTTCATATCTCGTTTTGTGGCACCTAAAACTATTTCTTTTTTTATTTTTGGTTTTATTTTACGAATTATAAAAGTAATTTTTCTGAATGCTTGCGTTGAGTTTTTGTAGTCGATTACTTAAAAAAAAACTTATATTTGGGTTGCTACAGTGATCATTCGATATGATGACTTGTTGCTAGTTAACTGGCTGTACATATTGAATGTTTTCTGTAGTTTTAGTAAATTGTTTAGTGTAAATGTTTCGGGCATAAAAGCAATCAATGAAAAATATATATACATATAAAAAACTACATTTTTTTAGAGGTATCTTTGTTAATCATAATATAAATTGTGAAATCACTTGGAAATTGATTAAATGCTTAACACCAATTTGAAGTGCAATGGTATTACAAAATATATATACTACAAATTTGTATTATCCTTATATGGAAACAAAATAATATATATATATATATATGAGAAAAAATGTGACAAAAATGTACTCAAGACTTTTGTTCTAAACTAAAACTGAAAATGTGTTGGGGATGAAAATCAAGAAATTACTGCAATAAATAGAAGTTGCCACGATCTGGTTTCCGTTATGCAAAACTAGCTAAACACACACTAAACTAAAACAATGTTTAACACTCTAACTAACTATGCGATTGCTCAGCACTATTAACAATTCACTTTGTATATTAAAGGCCAAATTGAATTACTGTGAATTTCATCAAGTATTGTTTATATATAAATATATATATAAATAAAAACATGTATATATATTTATATATAATATCAAATTGTGTTTTCTTAGGGCCTATTTATGGCCTATAAATTATATATATATATTATTGCATTCAAGCACAAAATATTTGCATGCCTTTTAATTCTCACCGAAATTCTTCAGCAAATAAAAAACAATACAACAAAATAAATAAAAATATATTATTAATTATATAGAAATAAATAAACTATATGATTAGCTAGCAAACGAGTAAAAGCTGCTTAAATATTAAAAAAAAAACTGCAGCAACAATCATTTTTTTTTTTGGCGCTTAATACACTTGACAAGAAAAGGGGTTAAGAATTGTACATACAAAAATTAGCAGTTAAGTTATAGCAAAATATAACTATACAAACAGATACCATACACCAAAAGAAAAACCTGTTATTAACTAAAATTATACTATTTATTAATACTTAATTCAAATATCAACTAAAGGAAAGAAAATCTTGTATCTTTTTTTGTTTTTATCAAACTAAATGCAATAATTTCTTTGAAACAAAAGCAATATTTAAGTTTGAATGATTCAACTTGAACTAAGTAATTTCTTATTTCTCGCTATAATTGATTAAAACTGATTTTGCCTATAATCAAAATAGAAAATCCAACACATCAAATAAATCTAAAATAAAAAAGAGAAGAAAATTAAAGGTAATCAATATGCAACATTAAAGCAAGGAAAATAAACGTTTTTTGAAATTATTATAAAGAAAAACAAAAGGAAAAATTGTTTTATTTCAAGAAATTCTAGGAATTGTTCAATTGAATTGTTATTATATCAGCATAATAATTTATGAAGATCTCAGCTTAAACTTAATTTAAGATATTTGAGCTATAAAAATACTTAATCATTATTTAGACACAACTAACAATTGGGCTTAGCTAGCGAAAACTGTTGTCTCCACATTGAATAGTAAATTGTTTACAAAATTGCTTGAAATGTTGTGATAAACATAATAGTTTGAGAACAATTTAAAAAAAAGTATTAAGACATGTTTAAATACATAAAATTTCGCAACATTACAATATTTACAGCATTTCAGTCGCACTACTATTTTTATGAACACAGCTGTTTCTTTGTGTTGATAACCCAAGGGTTTGGCAAATCGGCTAAAACTTTAGCTTCTACAGTTTTACAGCTATATACTGAAAACTTAACAATAAAGTTACTATTTATTCACTCTATTAAAAGTAAAGTTATATATATATTGGTATATACATATACAGTCCAGCTCAACTGAATGGGTTTGACATTTGCAAACGTTTCAAAAGTTATAGCTCTACAATGAAATCTCCGAGTTGTATGAAATAAATTTTGTTATATAAACAAGTTGATCAATTATGACAAAGAAAAGTTTCAGCCCTGTAAATTTTCATTTTATATGATTTTTATTAATTTTTTCAAAAATGTAAAAAAGTAGATGTGAGAACTTTAGTTTTAACTTGTTATTTATTCTAACAAGATCAGTTCAATTGGTTTTATTAACTTCATATTTTTAGTATTATAAAATATAAAGCAATTTTGGATCGCGTAAGTCCTTTGCGAAAATTTTGAAAAGGACTAATGAAAGGATATTTGGAATGTAGCAAAAAGCAGAACAGACTGCAGCTTCTAGAGGTCTACAGCTACAACATTTCACAAATGCCAAATTGTGGATTGAGTAAAATGTAAAAAAATCCTTGGGGGCGTGGCAAATCGTTAAAAAGCTACATCTTCCAAAGCTTTGGAGCTAGAGCTTGAAAACTTGTAAGTTAAGTAACTGCAGAGTGTGGAAAAAAAAACTATTTCGTACACAGCTCGATAGATATTGTTATAAATTTAGATGTTTGTAGACTATGAAGGCTTTTTATAACCAAGTGAAAGTTGTGTTGAAGTTTAAGTCTAGAGATACAGAGGCTTGGTTTGCAGTTGTTTAATCATTATCTGCCTATTGGTATCTAGCCATCCACCTGGCTGTTAAGTGAAGTAAAAGTAAAATTTATATTCACAATGGCAAATTCTATGTTACTCTTTGGCATACCCATTGAAAATGGATTAGACAGGGTATACTTGTGTTGTGTGTGATATCAAAAACGTTATCAAAGTGATGCACGGAGCTCAACTATTCAGCTAGAACTGATCGGCGTCTGGCTCTGTATATTTGCCTCTAATTATTTCCTCAATTTATTTATGGCAATGGGAACTAATATGCCCGCTCATATGTCAATATAAGCTTAATCTATCTTAATAATTGGCTAAGTCTATAATTATCGTTATTCAGAATTGATTGAATTTATATAACAATATATATATTTTTAGCTAGATATATATGACATCTAGAAAACATAGTTTTGCAGGGTATTCCTTAGTCGGCAACATGCAACTCTTCTGTTCTTTTGCTGTTCTTTTTGAGATTGCAGCAAAATAAAGTTTCCCACGGTCTGCGGCGACACTGTTTGGGGCAGCTCCACTTGCAGCTCGCTGGCAACTGCTTGCCTGCGGCAAGTGGGTGGCCAGCTGAGGCAGCGAGCAGCGGGTTGGTTTGCATCTGATAACATGTGTTCCAGCTATTTACGTTTTTATTCTCTTCTTGAGACGATCTCTCGCATCTCGAGATGCCTCAGGCTTACTTAAGACTAGAGCTTGGAGATGAGGCTAATAATCAGTCTAAGACAATTCTAGACACGAATTAGACATGACTTGATGATGTATTGCTGAGATTGCCCGGCGTTGTGCGGCTTAAACTATAGAAAATTATAAGAAAAACTTAGATTTTTAAAAGCTATATATATTTATTTATAGCATGCAAGTATTACAATAAAAAATTAATATTCTTGATTTTTTTCAGCTTTAAGATTTTTATGCTCATATCATAACAAGTAAGAACGCTGCAGTCGAGCGTTACCGACTGCAGAATACTCATTCGCTGCCTAAACATACCGGAAAATGAATTTTCAATGTGCCACGCCCTAAGTGGGCGTGGATATATAATTTTTCATCGATCTTTATAGGATCATAACAGTAGCTCACATGCAAAATTTGGGCATTCGAGCTCTAACACTGTAGAAGATACAGTTTTTCCCGATTTGCCACGCCTATATATAGCTATATCCGCTATACTTTTTTGATCTTGGGTTGTCAACGCGAGTATATGTTCCAAATTTCAACTCTCTAGCACTTCAACTAATCGGGTTTCTCACATACCGGAAAATGCATTTTCCGATTTTCCACGCCCCCAGTGGGCGTATCAGCAAAATCTTGACACTTTATAATTCGAGGGTATACACGAGTATATGTTCCAAATTTCAAGTCTCTAGCTTCAATAGCGGCGAAATGGTTTGCGCTTATACGGACTGACGGACAGAGGGACGGACAGCCGGACGGACAGCCGGACGGACAGCAAGACGGACATTGCACAAACCCAATATACTCATTTCACTTTCATGAATGAGTATAATATGTTGTCCCTAGTCCGGGCACCCTAAACGCAGCTCATTATTACCGCTGCTGACAAGTTGTCAGCTGTTGGGAGGGGGATCTCGGGTGCCATTGAGATCCCCGCACGAACTTTGGCAAATTGCAGCGCGGGAACCGTGAGAAATTGTGGCGCTGTGTCATGATACATTGGGGCTATGTAAATGTCTGGGTGCATATCGTATGTGGCATGTGGTCGGGTCGCCAATATGCCGAACAGCCGGTGACCGTGGCCCCCACCGAGTGACGATTGTCAGCCGAATATGGGCCAACGCGTTGGGCGCCACTGCGACGGGAATTGTCCAACAGATTTTGCGTACAATTTGTGGGTCAGTTGCAACTGCAGTTAGCACTAGGCCAATTATGCTCGACGATCAAAGTTTATCGAACAGGAAGAGAGAGAGACAGACTGAGAGAGAGAGAGACAGGCAGAGAGAAGCCAAAAATAAGTTGCAGGCGGAAGTACGCAAATAGAACAAAATTAATACACAAATTGATGAAAAGTCGAACGAGTGGCAGGCCAATTCATATCGATTAGCCGCGCAGTTCCCAGAACGAAAAGCCCATTCCAGGGCCCATCAAATCCGAGCAGGCAATGCATATTTATATTACCCACTCGGCACTTGTTTGGTTTGGTTTGGTTTGGTTTGGTTTTTCCAATGCAACGGGGGAGAGTTTCCACGCACTTCTGCAGTGGAGCGTACGTAGCCTTTGCTTTCCGGTTCAATTGTGGGAAATGTATGATCACCCACACACACACACACACACACACACACACACTCAGCTAATTGTCACCACCGAAAAAACAAGTGAGCGCGCTCTAATATGGAGTGCTCGACTAACAGATACCCGAACTAAATGATGTAAAAGAACTTTAACGATTATTTGTAATGGGAGACAAGTCTCTAGCTTATATAGGTTGCCAGAGCGATGGGTGTACGTATTAGAATACATAGATGGACAGAAAGAAGGAGGCTTAAATAAATTAACTAACAAGCATTACTGCATCTGAGCTCACTAAGTGAGCCGATATATCAACATCGAACAAATTGCATTGATCTATCCCAAAATTGTATATATCAATATCGATACTATCGATGGTGCCCTCGATGCCTTTAAGAGCTCTAGGTTGAATGAACTAGGCTACTGGTCCTGAAGAAGGTTATCTATATATAATTAATGTGATAGCATATAAATAATGTAGCATACGATATACCCAATTTACACATTAAATATAGGGTATTTAAACAACAAACCAAAGAACCCAATCTGAAAATGCTTCATGCCTCGCATGCTCGAGTGAAATATTCAAGTGACATTCGTAACAGACATTTTGGGCGAGTGCATCAGGGACTAATGCTCGTGTAGAATGAACCACTAAATGAAATTCAAGTGGCGAGCGCTCACTTAACCCAGCTCAGCTCAGCACACACATATCGCTGGCACATCCATTGAAACATGGGAAGGGAACAGGGAAGAGGGAAAAACACATTCTCTTCCTTATAGACAGAGGGTCGCGCATGCGCATTGAACATTTTTATGTTTGAGCTAATGTCATTTCAAAGTGAATGTATTAGAGTTAAGATATTAGTATTACTAATGATAAACAATGATAAGGAATGAATGATATAATGATAATACAGAAAATTAGAACTAAAGTTTGATTTCTTTACGGAACCAATAAAATTTAGTCTCATTTGATATAATATAGTGAAAGATAAGAAGAAAATACGTAAGAAATTACGGATTGCTCCCAAAGGAAACAATATAATTTAGTCTCATTAGATATGATGATTTTTATTTATAAAAAAATCTTAAAATTATAAAAATCTTTAAGAATTAGCTAAATTTACTATAAAATTCTCTTATATATCTCTAAGATCAAGTAGTGCCGATATATAAAGAATTTTCTATATTTCATAGATTTTATAGATCCCTAAAGTTTTTTTCAGGTGCTGGTTGAAATAAGCTGTGAGCCACTGTATGTAGTTTGGTTTCAGATTGCTATAGTAACTTATCTATTAGTATTCATAAGCTTTAACTTATATTATACTTATAGTAGTAGTATAAAAGTAAGATAGTCGATTTTTAGTAGACATATTGATAAATGATATATGATTATTATAGATATATATATGTATATATATTTGATTGATATATAATATATTTGATTAATATATAACTACAATACATATAATAACATTTTACTCTAATATTCAATTTCTCTAAATAATACATTATTTTTCTATAAAAAACTAACGCCTCACATGAACACCTTTGCCTCAAATATTTTCATTTCATGAATTGCACGTCAGTTCCACTGTGCAAAGCTTCAACTGCGCTTGGCTAATGCTGCTTTAAGCATAATTCCTATGCGCTAATTAGGGATTATTTAATTTACCCTCTCAATGGCGGCTCTATGATTATGATTTACGCTGTTGCCATGGACTAAAATCTATGAGGAATCGTCTTTTGCCTGGCGGCGCGCTTATCTGTCGTATTCCCAAGTACCTAAAAATAGACACAAAATGTAACGCACTTGAAGTGCACTTTGAAACATCTTGACGCTCCAAAAACAAAAAAAAAAAAACAAAAACAGCAACAAAATGGAATACAAATAAAAAGAAACAAAAATTAAGACAAAAACATGCATTGCGGCACGACAGGCATGTGATAATATGTACATACATACATACATATGTATGTATGTATGTATATGTATGAATATAAATACGAGGAAGAGGAAGAGAAGAGCAGAGCAGAACAGAAAAAAAAGATGGCAAGCGGCCGAGCCGACTGGACTAGTAAAAGGATCGGGCCACGGACAGAGGCACGGGAACACGCACATGGACTGGCAACGGTATTGCAACAGCGACAGCGACTGCGACTGCGACTGGCAATGGAACATTCATGTGAATGTGGAGTTCAAGTGCATGGCATGACACAGACACGCAGCCCAGAGCGAGGCTCTGCTCTGTCTTTGTCTATTTCGCTGTTTCCCTTCCACACACACACTCTCTCTCTCTGCCGCTCTCTTTCGGTTGCTCTTTATGGCTGTGTGAGTGCGTCTGCTGCAAAGTGTTTTTCCCAGGCGCTATTTTTAGAGTTGTATAAATACAAATACGTTTTATATGAAATATTATTAAAATACATTGTCAAACAAACACAATATGTTTATATATGTATGTGTGTATATGTAAATATATTTATATAAATTATATTTATAAATTTATATTTATTTAGAACTAGGCCATAATAAATAATAATAATAACTAAAAAAAAAATATAAAGTAAGAATATGAATTTGATATCGACTACGCAATACTCTATAATACATGCTCTCTCTAGGTATAAACCTCTGTAATAAATGTATGTATATATATGTATATCAGCTTAGCTAACTGGTCTTACACGAAGTGTAATTTTAGAATTGTGCAAAGCTTAAACTGGTCAAATGAACCCACAAAGTCGCTGTACTCGTTCGGTGTGAAAGCGTATGTCAGAAAAGGCGGGCTCTGCAGCGCAAGACGACACTTGGAATGGGCGCCAAAGAAACGGACGAGAACAGTAACGGGACTACATACGCTGACAATGCAGCGAAAGTGTTATATGTGCGTGCCTCTCTTCCTCCCCTGCTTCCACTCTCACTCTCTCGCTCTCTCTCTTTCTCTCTCTCTCTCCCACTGCATGTGCAGTGTGCTATTATTAGCTCTGTTCGGCTCGCCACATGTGTTGTTGCCAAAGGCATTGTAATGAGAAGAAAATAGTACTCCACTTGAGGCAATGGCTCATATGGCAAGTTGAAGTTTGGCGCGCACACACACACACACACACACGCACAAAGTGAGTGAGTTATGTTTTATTTTTATTTGTGGATCTTTTTTTGGTATGCATTTTCCAAAAAACCCAGCAACAGTTCTCACACCCGCTGTTGCTCTTTGTCGCTCTCGCGTCGGCTCGTAGGAGTAGCCGAGTCGCTGCTCATATAAGAGGCTGAGCATGCCTACAAATTTGGACAGTCTTTGTCAGCAGCTCGGCGCGAGTGAACCACGGACAGCTGGGAATTGAGAGAATGGGCGTCATATACAAAATACTACAGCAACAGCGCCAACAGCAGCAGGAGATGGTTGATCAGCAGCAGCAGCAGCAGCAACAACAACAGCGCCGCAGCCTCAGCATGGAGCTAAACACGGCGACCAAGTGCAAGGTGCAGGCGGCCATTAAACAGCGCCAGCTGCACCGCCTGGAGCAGCGCACACAGCAGGAGCACGATGAATCGCTGGCCGAGCAGCAGCTGCAGCAGCTCTGCCGATTTCTGGCCGAGAATGCGGCACGTAAAAAGGTGAGTCTACCAACTGCTCCAACTGGCATCATTAGCTAATTGCAACTCTCTTGCCATCCTCAGCGTCAGCGGCTCAAGCTCCAACTGGATCCAAGCAATCGGGCAAATGCTCACTTACATGAAGCTGCTCCACACTCGGTGGCGGGCACACATGACATGGATCTGCTCATGGAGCAGTTGAGCACATGCAGCGAAGCCACGCCCACGCCCTCGCCCTCGCCGCCGCCCACGCCCACGTTCACTGGCAACAGAACAGTCACGTCGGCTGCACCACGCGTTAGCATCTTGCTGAAGATCCGCCATCAAATCTTCGAGCGCAAGCGTCAGCGGCAGCGCCAGCTGGCGGAGCTGGTGAAGCAGCGTCTGGTGGTCTGGCGGCCATGGTAAGCCACATGGCAAGCCCACACTGCCCACCGTTAGTTGTAATCAATGATCACTGTATATTCCTCTGCCGTGTGATTCTTACGTCGTTCTTCCATACTCTAACCACACACAATTTTTTTTAATATATATATTATTTTTTTTAATTATCATAGTTAATAAAGTTTTTTTTAATGTAAAAAATAAGAGGAAATATTTTTTATTATGGAGAAGGAAGTTAAGCGGCGTTGTGCGGCTAATGGAATGAAATATTCAATTTGTTCCTTTTATGTTGAAATCATATATGATTATATTGGATCTTTTAGTTTTTAGCTAAATAGGTATAGATTATTATATAATATATTATTTTATATTATATTAATATATAATATTAGTTAAATATGCATTATACTATCAGTTGAAAGTAGAAGGTGATATTATTATTAGCTGAAAGTAGATCAAAGCTTCGTTCCCTTCATTTATTTCATTGAACTTGAAAAATTGTTGAGCGACTTCATTCATTAGCTGCGTTCATTAGTTGATTTCGACTTGATTGTTCCAGATTAATTGAATATTTTCTGAAATTTCATATTTATAACCAAGAAGATGATAATTATATTCTTAAATAACTAAATTCATAGAGAGCAATATCTTGAGATAAAAAGAACTAAGTAGTTAGTTCAAACTAGAGTAGAAAAGTTTTTTTTTAAAATTTTAGTTGAATAAATTTCAAATTTTGTATGAAATGGTGAAAGTTTGTTCTTTTATTCTTAACAAGTAAGAGTGCTCTAGTCGAGACTGCTCGACTAAGAGATACCCTGAACCCTGGAAAGATGCGATATTCAAATCATTATACGCTTCCTTTATATATACATTTACACAAACAACACATACACACACACACATACACACACACACACACACACACACACACACATACACATGCACACGCACGCACAAGCACTTTCTCTGCTACTGCGCAGTTTACGCAGCGACTGCGCGCGGGCAGCGCTTGGGCTGCAGTATGGGCTATATTTTGGAAACTTATTTGTTGAATAGGTTTGCTTCTAGATATACTTTCGTAATCAAACTTTTACAGCGTAATAATGACATTCATATGTATGTATTTGCCAAAGCACAAGTCCCTAGTATTTGAAATACGTTTTTCAAATTTGGGGGGAAGGGGGCGTGGTATCCAAAATCCAAAAATTGCAAAATGTTTGTATTCATTACACGGATACACACAGTAAATCTGAAATCTATAGCTATAACGGTATTCAAAAACGAAGAAAAGTTATCGTTTTTTATCGATAATAAGGAAATGGGATGAGTTATCGAAAAAAATTGATAAACTCGTACTGCGTAGGATATACACGAGTATACATTTCAAATTTCAGATCTCTAGCTTTTGTGGTTTGCGAGATCACTGCGTTCACACGGACGGACAGACGGACATGGCTATATCGACTCAGTTTGTCGAGCTGATCAAGAATATATATACTTTATGGGGTCTGCCACGCCTCCTTCTGCCTGTTACATACATTTTCACAAAAACAGTATACCCTGATTTCCCATTTTCAATGGGTTCAGGGTATAAAAAGCTTACAAAAAACGGTTGCTCAATATTGCTCATCATCAAAGCGCACATAAATTAAATAGTGAATTTCTCACTTGATTTCCCAGCCACACTTACCAAATTTTATCTGGAAGTCACAAAGTTAATATTCTTTAAGAAAAATGTTACTTTTAGAAGATTTGACTATTTATTGTACGAGGAAAAATCAAAGATTGAAGCTTGCTTTCATATCCGACATCACTATAAAAGCTGACAGATATGGGTAAACTATTATTTATTTAATTTGGAAATTACGAATTCTACTGAAAACTTCATTGGCACTAAAAGGTATGAAGATAGACGAATCACACTGAGAAAGACATCTAATTCGCACTACTTATCTTCAGATATCCAGGAACGAACTGGTGTTAAAGCGAGTTCTTAAAAGGTTTAAAGATTTTGTTTGCATATAATATGATTTAGGGCGTATTAGCACCTCAATTTCTACATTTCTCCTCAAAAGTCTCTTTTAAATTAAAAAAAAAAACAAGGTTTGGTTGCTTTTGCCATTGCTTGAATCTACTGAACAGCCTGCTGCCCCTCGGCCGCGCTCTTTGCAGTCGTCAGCAAACTCCAACCTTGTTGGCCTGTGTAATCCGATTTCCCAGTTGCATTAAAACGAACCATTTTTTGTTTTTCTGTGGAGAATTGAATTAATTTATTGATAATTTGCTTTGCCGTGGCATTTGGTGAGTAAAACTTGATTTTATTTGACATTCATATGGAATTCGAAGTGGAATATATATATTTCATTAAACTTTGTTGTATGTATTTATGCATATGCATATATAATATATGTGTGTGTATTGAATATTGAACATTGACACCAATTGAAACGGTTTAATTCACATTTAAATATTGATCTATATATTTTTGGTTGATAAATGCATATTTATGCTGCTATTAAATAAGACGCTTTAGGACGCCAACTGATGTGGGTTTTCCTTGTATATGTATGTGTCTCTATGTCTGTCTGTCTGTTTGTATGTCTGCCTGTGTGTGTGTGTGTGTGTGTGTGTGTGTGTATGTATTTTCTATATATTTTCTTTAGTTAATATTTGCGATTTGCTATTCATATTTAATTCATATTTTGCTGCTTCATTTTTGCTTGCTTTCCACTGGCTGCCTTCATGCTGTGAGTACTCACTTCGGTGCCCGCCTTTTCATTTTTTTCTCTCAATTTTCTCCTTCAATCAATCATTCAGCTTACATATCTATATATTTGTTCTGTTTTTCATTTCATTTAATGTATATGTGTATAATATATATTTATTTATTTGACTTTTTCAATTTGAGCTGCGCTCGCACACGAGAAAAAAAAACAATTTTATTATTAAAAAAAAAAAGTTTTCCATTTAGAGTTTGGATTTTCTGTTTTTCCTTGCTTTGACATTCATATTTGTAGTTTGTTTCTATTTTATTTTTATTTCTTCTCAATAAATACTGTTTTCTTTGACATTTAATATATGTGTATATAGTGTTTTTGTATAGTCCGCATACTCGTTCACCAGGCATAGAGAGTATATTAGTGCAAAGTAAGTGTAGAGACTTGTCGAGTAGTTTACTTTTTTTTGAATGGAGATAAAATTAGTGATGGCATAGACAGTTTTTGGAGTTATATCTATAATCTGAAATGATCTATCAAATCGGATAATAAGTTCCTTGGAATATTTCAAAATATAGAATGATTTCGGACAACATTTTGCCTTCATTTAGTTGGTGTGAACGAGCATCTGGCAGTCGGTTATGCCCGACTTGCAAAGTTTTTGTTTTGTTTTTGTTTTAAGTTTCTCGTAGGTAGACAACATTTTGCACATTTAGATGCTAGGTACACACATTTATTTCTTTACGTTTTGCTAAGTAGTGCTGCAAGTATCTGAAATTGTTAGCGTACTCAAACCAATCAAAATTTGTTGGCAACCTAGGTCAGGAGACGTTTGCAAGGATACACTCAGTGATTGTGTGTACCCCTTAACAAGTTGTTCAAAGCGGGCATATTGAATGGGATTAACAAACAGATCGAGTCTCAGCATCAATGTCTTAACCATCTCAACAGCTGGAAATCTCAAATTATCAAATTTCAAATATTGATTTTTTGGTATACACAAATTTCGAGTTTTTCATTCTATCAATAAGACTAAAAGTAAATTAATTTATGGCAGGCAAAGCCTTGATCCTTAATCGTAGCACACATAGGGGCAAGCTGGACTCAGGTTTCTATAGCCTAACTTAACGTCAATAGCATATAAATACTAAAATTAGTTTAACAATCTATGTGAAACGGCTTTCGTCTGACGAATGTTTCAAGTTCAAAATTCAAATCAAAATCAAATTGATTTTCGAACTGAAATCCACTTGCACGCACTTAACTACTACATTCAATAGATAAATATACGTATATATAAATATATTTACTTGTTGTATACACATATATATGTGCATTTATATATATATATATATAGATATATATATATATATATAAATACATCAGTTTACATAAATATCAGATGGAAATGGATTCGTATTGATCTCATTCTGTGATTTGCTTTTTCTCTTCTTCTTCTTCTTCTGTTTTCCGAAATGTTTCTAAAACTTGACTATATAATTATATGGCAATAGACATTGTCTGCTTGGGGGGTTATTTCTTTATATGCCATTTACTACTGTGACACACACAAAAATATTTAAATATTTTTTTTTTTTAGATTTTTCTTGGTATTTTTTAATTTTTTTTTATATTTTTTTTAAATATTTTTTTTTTGTATACTTAACACGTTGAATGCTTATGAATATCTAAATGCTTTGACGCTCGATTTAAATGCATTTTGATACTTTTTTTTTTGTTAGCTAAGCTCTTCCGCTTGCTCGCGCAATGGATCGCTAACTGGCCGTCCGTCTGTCCGCTCGTCCGTCTGTTTGTCTCTGTGTCTTATGACTCAGCTCCTTACTGCTTACTTTAATCGCTTTTTATCTCTTTTCATCTTCATCTTCATATTCTTCTTCTTCTTCTTCTTCTTCTTCATCTCATATATATTTTTAAAATATCGCTCATGGACTTCTTTAAAATATCTCGTGTGGATCTCGTTTTCTCATTGTCTTCATCTCATCTTGCGCTTTATATTTAAATTCTTTGCAACTGTCTTCTGTCTGTCAGTCTGTCGGTTTTAGCCACTTTGTAAGCTCAGCTCAATAGCTCACTTCATTCAGCTTCAGTTCGAAATTGTGGCTCTTTCATCTGTCTCTCTCTCATTTTTAATCATTCAAAATGTTCTCCATGAATCTCCTCTTCCTTAGCTCAGCTTCTGCACAACTGCAACTGGAACTAACTTCGCTCTAACTTTGTCTTTGTCTTTGTTTTTTTTTTTCTTTTTTTTGCTACTGCTTTAAGCTTTGCTTAGTTTCTAGGCTCGTTCACCTTAACTCCAAATTCTTTCGCTTTAATCTCCTCTAAATATCGCTCAACTTCAAATTGTCTTCGGTCTGTCTCCGATATTTCTAATTCTCCTAACTTCATTCACCTTCCGTCCGATGCTCTTATGGATCTATCTTCTCATTTAGTCCTTCACATCATTCCTCGTCTCATCTTGCTCTTTATATCTAAATTCTTTGAAACTGTCTTCTGTCTGTCAGTCTGTCAGCTACTTAAGCTTAACTTCGCCTCCTGACTTCATACATCTTTATTCGCTTTTCCCAATCGCATTAGCCGCAGCTGAAATGCTCTTTGGTTTATCTCTGTTGTTTTTTTTTTCTTTTTTTTTTGGGCTACTGCCTTTAACTTTGCTTAGTCTCTAGGTTCATTCACCTTAACTCCAAATTTTTTCGCTTTAATCTCCTCAAAATATCTCCCAAGTTTAACGCCCCCAACTACTGCGGAGCTCCTTAACGTCTTCTGACTTTCTGCTATCTCTTCTTCTACTTCTTCTTCTACTACTTCTTCAACTTCTTCTTCAACTTCTTCTTCTACTTCTCCTAACTTCATTCACCTTTCGTCCGAAACTGTCGCGTTTCTCTCTTGATGAATCCCTCTTCGCTTTCATCTCCTCACTTCATCCTTTAGCTCAATATCTAAATTCTTTGGCTTGCAATTTTATAACCTGTATTGAATATTTATTTTCATATTTATGCTTATATGTATGTAAAGTTGTATATTTTATTTAGTATTCCTTGGATATTCATTTTCTACCATCAAAATTGAACAACACCAATAATTTTGCTTGATTATATATGTGTATTATTAGAGCGCTTCGTACGAGCATTTAAATATTTGATTTGAAAAGTTTTTTTTTTTTTTTTAATTTTTGGGAAAATTCTTCGATCAAAACTGCAAATTATAACTTGATTCTAACTTGATTCTAACTTGATTCTAACTTGATTTTAACTTGATTCTAACTGATTCTGTTGTTCGATCTGTCCGGTTTATAATCTGTAATCTGATTCTATTGAGAGCTGTGAAAAGCATAAAAGTTCCAGTTTCATCTGGATCAACGCTGATGAAAAGTATAGAAAATGTTGCGTCATGAAGAGTTATGGATGCGTCGAGAGATTTACGTATATGGCAAATATGTATTGTAGTTGGGATATTCCGGTAGATGGATGATAGATAGGTAGTTGGCTAGATGATTCTATGGCAATCGTAGGCGAATCGAGGCGATTTTGCGTTCTTAAACCTCACTCGGGTTGTTGTTCGATGTGGTGTGACGTGGTGACGGAAGTGGGCTGGGTATGGTAATGGGCGTGGTTACTGGCGAGAGCGTGGGCGAGCATGTGATCGAGGGCGACGAGATAGGCGAGGGCGATGATGGGGCCGAGGGCGATGATGGGGGCGAGTGGGGGGGCGAGGGCGTGGGTGTGTGCGTGGGTGTGGACACAGAGGATTGGGGAGTATTAGGCCGGGACTATATGCTGCTGGAACGTCCAATGCCGGATGTGGTGGTGATGTGATGATTACGCATGTTCACCTTTTCGAATCGCACCATTGGAACACCCATGATAGCCTGTGTGGTCTGTGTGAAGGGTCGGGCAAACTGGGTTACAAACAGCTGCT
The DNA here is from genome assembly GCA_035045365.1 of Drosophila leonis. NCBI lineage: Eukaryota > Metazoa > Arthropoda > Insecta > Diptera > Drosophilidae > Drosophila > Drosophila leonis. Next base: position 1,593,157 of record JAWNPC010000953.1, on the reverse strand, counting down.
GTTGCCGTTGCTGGCGGTGTGGCACTCACCTCATCCACCTGATGGCAGAGCTTGCCCTTTAGCCACGGCCACTTGATGGTGCGCATCAGCGTGTTGCGGAAGTCCTCACTGAACAGACAGTAGATGTAGAACGTTATCGAGTAATTGATCAGCTCCAGTAGATTGGCAAGGGCCCGAAAAACCTGAAACGGAAAGCTGGGCAACACCTCCGAGGCAATTGTCATGTGCAAGATGGCCATTGGGGAAACGCAGAGCAAGAACAGAATCGATGTGCTGCCAAGCAGCAGGAATAGGCGTCGCTCCTCGGCAAACTTGCGCGGATCATCGTCCTTCACATAGGTGGCACGGGTCAGGACCATCTGGCGACGACGCTCGCAGGTGCGACGATAGACCAGCATAATACGCAAGTTGAGGCCAGCAATCAAGACGGTCGGAATCAGCTTGAAGATAACCTCCAGCATTATCTTGTACACCGAGTAGAAGATGGTGCGCTGATAGATGTTGTTGTCCCGTCGCAGATACACATACACGTTGTTAGTGGTCAGCATGCACTTGATGAGCTCGCCCCGGAAAATGCTCGGCAAGTAGATAATGAAGGTCACCAAGCAGGTGATAAAGACAACAAAGCTGCAGCAAACGGCAAGCGTTAGCCGGGCTACAGTTCAATAGCTGTTCATACTCACCCTGGTGGGCCCATAACGGGGCGAGTGAATCCCGGATGGCAGACGGAAACATAACGCTCAATGGTCAGCACCAGCAGCATCATGACACCAACGCCTAGAACAAAGAATTTTATATATGTTTAGAGTTAGTTGATAAGCATGACCAAACAAGCGTGTTGCTCTTCTCGATAGCTATTACTCAACTGCTTTTTGTGTTATCGATAACACTCAGTTGGTCAAGTAAGTTCATAAGATTAGCCATTTGGCATTCTTCAAATTTGTAACTAAATTTCTGCTCAGCTGTTGTGAAGCAGCAATTTAGCTGGTTCATCTTGAAATTTAACACCACTCGATTATGTTCTCAGGAACAACGTCAGGCTCTTGGCTTACGCTAACAAGCCAACCACTTTGGTTGAAATCGAGGCGAACATTCCGCACGGAATGTTAAAGCGAGTCACTTCAAATTTAAGCCGACGCTTAAAGCACTGCCAGCAAAGAGATAGCGAGAACTTGAATATTGTTCTACAATATTTCATACCAAATGGCATTGATGTGTTTTTATAGCAAAACTAGAAACTATGTTAGATCTCACTTCATTTTTGTTTCATTGCAATGCTTGTTCCTATTGCTCTTATTTGGTCAAACAATATATTTGTAATGTGAATAAAAGAGAGAATTCTGTTTTCTTAATACTAGAAAATACTTACTATAATTTTAAAATATAACAAATACTAGAAAATACAATTTTTAAAAATTTAGAGTATATTACATAATATTAAAAAATAGTAGAAAATCATAGAAAACACAGGAAAAAAATATAAAAATAAAAATAAAATTAGAAGGTGAAAACAAATACTAGAATATATTAGAAAATACTAAGAATACAAGAAAGTTCATGAAAATACTGAGCAAATACTAGTAAATTTTTAAAAATACTGAAAAATACTACATAAACTCAAGAATATAATGGAAAGCATTAAAAACTCTAGGAAATATTAAACAAATACAAGAAATTAATGAATATATATAAAATATTAAAAATATTAGAAAATATTAATACTAAAATACTAGTAAATTTAAAAAAAAATATTAAAAATACTACATAAATTCTAGAATATAATAGAACACATTAAAAATGCTATAAAATAATAAATATATATAATAATATAAAATAAATAAATATAAAATATTAAACAAATACTAGAAAAAAATAAAAAAATACAAGAAAGTTCTTGAAAATACTGAGAAAATACTAGTAAATTTTAAAAAATACTACAAAAAATAGAATAGAATATAAAAATGCTTGAAATGAATAAATATATATATAACAATATATAAAAAATATATATAAAATATTAAAAAAATACTAGAAAATATTAAAAATATAATTCAAGCAAGTTCTTGAAAATACTCAGCAATACTAGTAATTAAAAAATACTAAATAATACTACATAAATTCTAGAATATAATAGAACGCATTCAAAATGCTAGAAAATAATAAATCTATATAATAATATAAAATAAATAAATATAAAATATTAAACAAATACTAGAAAATATTAAAAAACTACTAGAAAATACTAAACAAATACTAGAATATATAGGCTTTTAAGAAAATACAAAACAAATACTAGAAAATACATAAAATAATTGAATTACTACACAATACCAGCAAATATTACAAGAAATTTTACAGCAGTTTATCTTTCGTTTTATATTAAGTTCATGTTAAACATAACTTTAATTTATTTCAATAAACAAATGTATTTTATGCATGTTTTATAGTTCAATATAGGGTATCTGCTAGTCGCACACTTTGAAACCATAAAAAAAGTTGCATCAATTTAATAATATTTTCGTATTTCAGTTTTATATTCATGCTCATCTCTCGAGTGCTACTCGACTTTTTGTGTAAGCTCTTACGCGATGAGCTTTTTGCTTTTGTGTGTAGCAGTAGCAAGTTGAATGGTCACTTACCCAAACAACCGTTACCGAGGAAAAGCTCCAAGTGGGCCGTATAGAAGGCCGGTCCAAACTCCTCCCACTGACCGCGATCCTTGTGCACCAGCATGCGTATGCCAAAGGGTATGGCAAAGACAATGGCAAGCAGTGCGGCCGTCGAGTAGGCTGCGAACGAAACGGGAAATGTGCAAAGCTCACATTATAGCAGTTTTATGGCTGAGTTTATGGCATAATTATGGTGACGCTTCCGACTGTGGCGCGCCACAGGAAGCAACCGAAGCACGAAACCAACCGACTTCAACGAGAATGAATTGCTTCAAGTTCCTGTTCCTCTCGTTGCGCCTCCCTTTCCCTATCCCTTCTACACTCCCTTTTCCCCTCTCTCTTCGCCATATCGTTAATTTTGCGTTCCTTTTTTTATTTATTTTGCTTCTTTTTTTTGGAATAAATAATTTGTATACCCTGAGCCCATTTAAAATGGGTAACCGAGCTGGGATTGGTTTGTCTTAATGTATGTGACAGCCAGAATAGGTCTTCAGCTTCGATTTGAGATTGTAATAATATATATTTTTAATGATTTCGAGCTGAGCTTATTATATGGTATATCGATCTGAAATCTTAGCTTTAAGTTGTTAGCTGTAAGAACTAAGTAGATACATGTGTATCATCATTCCTTAAAGAACTACATAAAATATGAACTTCGCATTGCAAGACTCATGAGATAAGTGATATATCTTTCTTTGCACTCATATCTACGATATCGATAACTATCGATTTTTGATCTTGGCTTTTTAATTACTTGAAATACTTGAAATTTGAAAAACTCTAAGACTAGATGTATTGGTGTTACTTTTACTGATATTTTGCCCATTTCTAAAATATCGATATATATGCAGACATAACATATATGACTACAAATTTCCAAGATATCGGTAATAATCGATTTTAAACCCTTTATATATATATAGATTTATATATATAAACTTAAAATTTAATATATCTATATCCTTTATATATATACATATATATATCTATATATATATATATACTTAAAATTTAATATATCAATATTTATTATTTTTACTTTCGTTCTGTAATCATTTCCTTAATATCGATAAATATCCATAAATATGGATATTAGTCTAGGCTTTATAAACTCTACGAACTAAATAGATATATTACATAAAATATTATATATTTAATATTAGGATTTCAATCGATATTATATAAAGATATATAGTTAAATATAATAATATTGATATTTCTATAATATCGATAAATATCGATCTAACGATTCGACCCGTTAGTTAAATGAATTCGATATATCATTGACACATTGAAAATAATATAAAACATAGACGTCAACTTTGACCTATTCTAACATATTTGATCGATAAATATCGATCTGGAGGGTTCGATAAATGATGTAAATTAGTTAGAGATTCAATGGTTAAGCAGTTAGCTGTTCCAAGAGAAGAAGCAAGCTCAGCACAGCTTGTCACAGCAGCTTCAATCCTTAGTTAGGGTATCTGCTAGTCGGACAGTTGCGACTAAGCCGCACTTAGTTGATTTGTTGGCCGCAGTTTTTGTTGTGATATGTGTGTGTGTGTGTGTGTGTGTGTGAGTGCGTGTGCGAGCGTTGTTTATTGATTTACGACTTGTTTATGGCCCTATAATTACATTATTACTTATATGCTTGACTCGTGTGGGTCGGGTCCATTTGACCCGCTCCTCTCATGCCGCAAATTGCCGTGCACACAAAGCTTAATTCGGGATATATGACTTCCTGTGATGCAAACACACACACACACACACACAGACACACAGAGAGAGTTTTGTATTATATTGTTGGTCTAATTGGGTTGATGTCACATCAATATAAATGTCACTTTTGTGTGATGAGTGTCCATCACATGAGGCCAACTTATAAAAATCTGCTCATTTGACAGCTCTGTCAAAGGCAACGTGAACTGTTTGTAGTTGGCTAAAGTAGTCTAAAGGATTGCCAGCTTAGTGTATAAAAGGTTTCTAACTCAAAGGCATCTCGAAAGGGGATTATGCAATAAATATGTCAATGCAGAGCAGAGCAGCAGAAGCAAAGCGGCTGAGCTGAACTAATCCGACAGCTGCTGAATAATTTCTATTTACGCTTATTTCAACAACAGCCCAATTAATTGCTTTAATATGCAAATCAAGGAAAGATCGGAGCGGGCTTGGCATCATAACTGCAAAAGTTACAGGATCTAGTGTTGGCCGTAGCCTGACAAGAAAGTGGGATCAGACTAGATACAGAGTTAATTAATGCATTAAAATATTGTTGATGAGCGTGGATGAGAATTTGAATACAATGATAGAATACGTTTAGAGAGAGGTATAACTGGTTATACAAATATAGTATATATATGTATATACAGATGAGAATTAACAGTCGAGTATAGTAAGCCTAAGCCTTTTTGTCTGTCTGTTTGGTTGTCTGTCCGTGCGTCCTCTTGGGAAGTAATATAAGCTCTACAGACTGTAAGTTTTATATGCACATCCACAAGCAATACTTTTAGCAGTTCAAGTATAATAGATATCCACTTGAAGCTGTGTAAGAACAGCTTCAGGGTATTCGCTAGTTGAACACTCCCCATAGCGTGTACGTAAAAAATTGTTAAAAATTCTAATTTCATCTTCTTTTTCTCATGTTCAACTTATATTATGATATGGCAGTTCAAGTAAATTTTATATATATTTAGCTGATTCGGGGTATTTACTAGTTGAGCACTCCCGACTATTTGTCTTTGCTTAAAATTTTTAATTTATTCTTCTATTTCAACTCTTCAACTTATTTCAGTTCAAATATTTGATATAATTGTTCAACTTATAGTGTTGCAAAACAGTTCAAGTCTATTGTAAAAATATATATAGGCTTAAATCTGTGTAAAAATCTTTGTTCAGGGTATTTACTAGTTGAGCACTCTCAACTATCTGTAAGTAAAAATTGTTAAACATTCTAATTTCATCTTCTATTTCTTATGTTCAACTTATATTATCGCATAACAGTTCAAGTATATTGTAAAAATATATAAAAGCTTAAATCTGTGTAAAAATCTTTGTTCAGGGTGTTTGCTAGTTGAGCACTCCCCACTTCAGCAAGCTTACTTGTAAATGTTTCAAATTTTAATTTTTTCATCTAATTCAATCGTTCAACTCTGCTTATTATCGAAAATAACTCTGTATACTTATCCAAATATATTGCTTAGTAATATATTTGCAAAAGATTCTTTTGATGATACCCGAAATGATTCAATGTAATTTCAGTATATCTTGGGACATGTCTCAGGGTATTTATGGTTTTATACCATATAAAAATACTAAAGACTTTGCAAATAATTGACAAATAAAATAGTTAGTTCTTGCCCTAAGGATCAGACTTAGAAAACCACACAAAAAGCTATAAATCTGCAGTTCATAATAATATAAATATGAGTTTAAGGTCGACTTGGGCTTGCTTGACATAATTTTTGCTTTTACGTGCTGTAAGTTGGGCTCTCCATAACTTTTTCGGATCTATTCCCATGTGAGTCATAAAGCAAGTGGCAAGGGTCAATCACTCTCTCTCTCTCTCTCTCTCTAAGCTCAAGTGCATAACTTTGGTTAAAGCAACAAATGTATTGACGCTTCCGTGACTCGAGCAGCGCCTCTATGTGACAGTAGCAGAGTAGCTTCCCCCACTCACGCACACACGCACATCCATTTTGATAGAGAAATAGGCATAAAGCAAGTCGGACAAATATTCGAAGGCAATGACCGACAAATGGCAACGGAGCGCGTCGTAAAAAGGCTGCTGGCAGCAAAATATTTTTGTTATTTTAATAAAATGACTGCTCTGATTTCGGTCATTATTACTCGCAGGCCTTGGCAACAGCTCCCCTGCCCCACTCTCTCGCCCTCCCTCTCCCTCCCTCTCTCTCTCTCTCTCTCTCTATCTGAGTCCAGCTAACTTGGCAACTGCACGGCTGTTCAACTTATTTACTGCGAGCTGCCACTCGAGCTGAGACTGGTGATATTTCAGGCAAAAGGACCTCACTTTGCATTTATCCCGCACAGCCCAGCCCAGCCCCAGCAGCTACTTGACTAAGAAAAAAAACCTGTAAGTGGCAGCAAACGCTGGCGTTTTCCATTTTCCAGTTAACAACCATCACCTATCAGCTAACAGCCACCGCATCTTCCGCCGCCCACACAACAGCCAAAAGGCAATCAATTATGTTGCCATCGCATGCGTCTTACATTTGAGCCATTTTACATTTTACATTTTACATTTTACATTCTACATTTTATGCTCGCATTTGCAGAGCTACCTTCAGCACCTTTAACCACCTTTAACCACCTTCAACTGGCTGCCTTGCAGGCCAAACACTGCACAACAAATTTGCTTTTTGCTATTTGCTTAAGCCTCGCAGGCTTTTGGTCTAAACTGTTTGACTGCCAGAACAAATGCCAGCAAAATATCTTTGTGAAAATGCTATTAATTCCATTTGTGCTCGAGCTAATGGAACAGCCACAAACAGGCGTGGGCTAATCATAAAAAGAGGTGTATATATATATATATATATAAGATTATTATATAAATATATATACTATATATTCTTGCTCAGAATTAATCCCAATCTGTTAGTCCGTATGTTTACTAATCTGTCCGGGCGTCCTTTTGGAAAGTAGTAAAAGCTCTACAGACAGCCACACAGCAAAGTTCACGAAGGCTTATCTTAGAGGCTCAGAAATTCCTGTTTTAGAGTGGCCAGCACGCAGCCCAAACTTAGGTCCGATAGAAAATCTGTGGGGCATCTTGACTCAACGGGTTTATGCCAACGGGAAGCAATTTGGAAATTTAATTGAATTAAAAAATGTCATTGTCCAAGAATGGGAAAAATTGGACATCCAAATGTTCCAAAACCTGAATAATTCAATGCACGAATAATTAAAGTGTTAAGCAACAAAGGGAGCTCTAAGCATTTTGTATTGATTTTTGTTGAGTTTTTTGAGTTTTAAGATACAAATTTTGAATTTGTCCCAGTTACTTATTTCGTTGGAAAATATTTTGTTTAATTTTCTTATAATATGTTCGAAAGTGTTTTTGGATTTAATTCAATTGAAATATATTGATAATTTTATTAAGCTTAAACACCAATTTACTTTTTTGAAAAATCTTCAGGGTATTCGCTAGTTGAGCACTCCCCACAACTTGTTGTTGTTGAAAATTCTAGTTTCTTCTTCTATTTCTTATGTTCAACTTATATTATTGTCTAACAGTTCAAGTAAATTGTATAAATATAAAGAGTTGATTCAGGGTATTCGCTAGTTGAGCACTCCCCACACCTTTTTCTTGTACAAAATTCAGATTTCTTCTTCCACTTCCATTGTTCAACGTGTTTTACTATCTTTTAGCAGCTCAAGTATATTGCTTAAGCAAATATAAGATTTGATCTGTTCATGTTCAGGGTATTCGCTAGTTGAGCACTCCCCACACCTTTTTCTTATACAAAATTCTGATTTCTTCTTCCACTTCCATTGTTCAACCTGTTTTACTATCTTTTAGCAGCTCAAGTATATTGCTTAAGCAAATATAAGATTTGATCTGTTTATGTTCCGGGTATTCGCTAGTTGAGCACTCCCCACTACAGTCAGTTAAGCAACTGATTCAAAAAGATACTTTCATTTCAATGTCAGCTAAGTACTTAGACTGAATCTAAAATTGAAATTGTGAAAAAAATAAAAACAAATCTTAATTGAATTATAAATTTCGGTTTCTTCATCTCAGCTTCCTTTGCTGTTGCCGAGTGTAATGTGAGCCGCTTGAGTCCTTGCCACACGCCGCATGACTGATTGCACGCCGGAATTGGCAACATGCTGCGCCCGTTGACATGCTTCATTTTTTGTCGGCCAACGCATTAATCAATTAGGCCGCCCCAGAGCAAACGAGAGCCTCAGCTTAGCCAGTTACTTGCGAGCATTTAACAACTTGTCTAATACATTTCAACATTATTTAACGCGTTTATAGCATCCACGTGTGGCGACCGCTTGCGGGGCCCAACGACTTGAGGGAGACACTTGTAACATATGATAAGGCAAGTGATTAGAGCTATAAATCTAAATACATGTATCTAAGTATATGTAGGTACATATATAGATGTCGTAACAACCAGCTTTTGTCTGTAGATCTTGATACCTAAATGGAATTACTTGGATCATAGAACTGTCTAGAGAAATTCTTAGCAATATGATATGATAGATATAGATATAGATATAGATATAGATATAGATATAGATATAGATATAGATATAGATATAGATATGGATATAGATATAGATATAGATATAGATATAGATATAGATATAGATATAGATATATATATAGATATAGATATAGATAAAGATATAGATATAGATATAGATATAGATATAGATATAGATATAGATATAGATATAGATATAGCTATAGATATAGATATAGATATAGAGTGAAGTGTATCTAGTCTTCGTTGTGCCTCAGGCAGCTGCTTCCATTGTCTTTTTATTCACTGTTCCTCTTCTTCTTCTTCTTCTTCTTCTATTTTTTTTGACGCAATGCTGGCCGTGTTCCCTTCTTTCTCTCTAGAGCTTAGAGGCTTTACATAAATTTCCGAGGGCTGCCTAATCAAATAAGGTTCCCCAGCGCCAGTTCATACACCCACACACACACTCACACACACATATATTGCTTTGTATTGCTATGAGCCATTGTTGTTGAAGTTGCCAGGTCATTGGGATTGGGGCGGGGTCAAAGGTTAATTTCTTTAGTAGTATAAATAAGTGTGAAAATATTTGTATAAAAAAAAGAGAGTTTCTCGGAAAACAACTTTTTGAATGTGCTAAGGAACCCAAATTGAATTTAAATGCAGCGATGCGAGAGTACAAATCTGAACTATTCTAGGCGCTGCTAAGAGCAAGAGATAAATGTATAAAATTTAAAAAAAAACTATGTTTTGGATGAGTTATTGTTAAGCCTAACTAAATATAGTAGTTTTTTTGTAGGTAAAGTTTGCTTTATATAGAAATTCTTGATCGAAATGAGAATGAACTAAGATGTTCTAAACTAGCCCGCCTCTTCTGCTATATGTCTGTTTCTGTCTATCCAGAACTGAGCAGGTAGAAGGACAGGAAATAAGAAGTTTTTGTATATTGTATATCGTATATCATACTGTATCATACTATATATATATCTATATCATTCCTTATCATACTATATCATACTTTATATACTTATATCTATATCATACCATATATATCATAAATCATATATCATATATCATATATCATATATCATATATCATATATCATATATCATATATCATATATCATATATCATATATCATATATCATATATCATATATCATATATCATATATCATATATATATATCATATATATATATCATATATCATATATCATATATCATATATCATATATCATATATCATATATCATATATCATATATCATATATCATATATCATATATCATATATCATATATCATATATCATATATCATATATCATATATCATTTATCATATATCATATATCATATATCATATAAGTTTCATACAAGTTTCTACCAACTAGATGCAGCATATCTGACATAAAATTGATTGTTTGGGTATTTTCTAGTCGACTACTGCACACTGATTTGCTGTTTAACTTTGCTCGTTTTCAGGCCAAGCTGTGCCGAGTTATCGTAATTGCGCTGCAGGCAATGGAAATCGGCGATTCGTGGGCATTTTAAGTGAATGAAACTAAAATTGGCAATTATTCAGTGAATAAGTGCGCATTTCCAGGCGGTAAATGAAATCGAATAGCCAGCCATGGAGCAATGCGGCAAAGATGGGCAAAAAAGAAAGGAAAGGTTTCTCGGGCAGCAGCACTTACCTCGCATATAGATGTAGGCGGTGCCACGCATATTGCGTCGGGTCAGGACAATTAGGTTGAGCACGTTGCCAATGATGCCCAGGGCGCAGATGATGGGCAGTATCAAGCCGTAGCAGTATTCGCGCAGTGCTTCGGTGCGCGGATCCTCCACATCCTGTAAAATACACCCAAAGCAAGTAGAAGAAGAAGAAGAAGAATGAGAAAAAGGATAGCAGGCATTTGTTTAAGCGCACGAAACGAAGCCAATCGCAAGTAATAATAGTAATAGAATAAAAAAACAAACAAAAACAGTCTAACAGTCGGCTATAGCTGACTGCATAATACGCGCTCACAGCTCACTAACAAAAAGTTACTAATGGAAGGAGAGTTAGAGATACTTTTATATTTGTCTAGTTTTCTATTTTTTATTTGCTGCAAAAATCTTGCTCATGAAACGAATATGCCCTGATTTCGCAGTTGGTGCGCCAGCCAGAGAACGGTAAACAAAATCGTCAAAGCTCATAAATCATGCTGCATTTACTCTCTTGCTCATGCACACAGTTCACGGCTCAGCTCGTCTCTGTCGCGCTTGCAGTTCTGCCTGTCGCATTGTTGCCCAGTTGGATGGGCTGCTACAGATAAAAATTCAATAGTCAACTTGACACTTTTATTTGCGACTTGTTATGCACACACACGCACGTACACACGCACGCACACACACATGTCTGTGTGCATGTATATTACATTGGTCGCTCTTGTTCTATCACATCTCTGCCAAAATCTATCTCGCTCTATCTGCTGCACGTCTACCACTAAGTGGGTTGGCATTTTCGTATTGTAAATATGTTTTGCATGCTTTTTAGCATGTTTGCTTTTGCTTTTGCTTTTGCTTTGGCTCTTTGTTATGTTTTCCTCTTATTGCTGTGCTCTTGTTGTCGTTGTTGTCGTTGTTGTCGCTGTTGTTGTTGCCGTTGTTTCATTTTGGTTTTGTTACACCCTCTCCACACTGAGATAGACAGGCACCGCCGCCAGTTCACTTGAGTTCGCCTTTTCTGCAGCCTTGGGCGAAAGTTGTGCACAAAGCACCTTTTGAGCGGCAACAACAGCAACAGCAGCAACAACATCTAGTGCAACAGCAGCAAACTTTTGCACGTGCTGTGCTATGAAATGAGTTATTTCGCGTTTGCCTTGAATGAGACTTTGTTCATAACGTTTGCCCACATAGCCTGCTCTGCTCCCACTGTTAAATGGGGGAAAAATAAAAACACACACACAAACACATGAGTATTGTGCTGTGTGCTGTAAAAATAGGCAACAGCTCGCAGCACAGCTGCTCACAGCAGGAGCAGCCTCTACCCAACACACACACAAAGTATTGTTACTCAAAGAGCAGTTTGAATTGAACCCAAAATAAAAAGAAGCAGCAGAAAACAAAATATGATTTTAGTTCACGCAACTATGCTCGAGTTATAAAACAGCAGCAATTAAACTTGTTGTTATATAAATCTAAGCCATGAGCAAACTCTTTACAGTGGCAGCAGAGAGCAGCAACTTTTGCCTGTTGCATAATAATTAGTTGTTAAATTGTATAATTTTCAAATGTTATTTCCAGTTGAATATAATTGCTTAAAATTTCATTTATAACAATTATATTTCAAAATTTTCAAAATTTTAACTGCAATTATGAAAGTTCTAATTGAATAAAGGGCAAAAGGAAAGTTGTTATTGAATGAGAAATGAAGGAAACTTTTTTTTTTTATGAATTTGACTTTACCATTAAATATTAAAAATATTTTGAGGTATTTTTTTTTTGGGAAAATATAAATATGATTTTGTTGTTATATAATTTTTATATAAAAAGAATTTAAGCTCAAAATAAAATTTTAAAAAATATTTTGAGGTATTTTATTTTAAGGAAAATATAAAATGATATAAATATGATTTTGTTTTTATATAATTTATATATAATACAAAATATGCATGTATGTATAACAAGTAAGAGTGCTCTAGTCGAGACTGCTCGACTAAGAGATACCCTGAACCCTGCGAAGATGCGATATTCAAATCACTTTACGCTTCTTTTATATATACATATACACAAACAACACATACACACACACACACACGCACACGCACGCACAAGCACTTTCTCTGCTACTGCGCAGTTTACGCAGCGACTGCGCGCGGGCAGCGCTTGGGCTGCAGTATGGGCGATATTATGGAAACTTATTTGTTGAATAGGTTTGCTTCTAGATGGACTTTTGTAATCAAACTTTTACAGCGTAATAATGACATTCATATGTATGTATTTGCCAAAGCACAAGTCTCTAGTATTCGAAATACGTTTTTTTTTAATTTGGGGGGAAAGGGGGCGTGGTATCCAAAATCCAAGAATTGAAAAATATTTGTATTCATTACACGGATACACATAGTAAATCTGAAATCTATAGCTATAACGGTATTCAAAAACGAAGAAAAGTTATCGATTCTTATCGATAATAAGGAAATGGGATGAGTTATCGAAAAAAAATGATAAACTCGTACTGCGTAGGATATACACGAGTATACATTTCAGATTTCAGATCTCTAGCTTGTGTGGTTTGCGAGATCGCTGCGTTCACACGGACACACGGACACGGACACACGGACGGACGAACGGACGGACGGACGGACAGACGGACATGGCTATATCGACTCAGTTTGTCGAGCTGATCAAGAATATATATACTTTATGGGGTCTGCCACGCCTCCTTCTGCCTGTTACATACATTTTCACAAAAACATTATACCCTGATTTCCCATTTTCAATGGGTTCAGGTTCATGATTTTGCTCAAGGAAAATTTAGTTATTTGGATTTTGCTCAAATTTCTATAAATAATTTCATAATTTTAAATTCAAGAGTTTTTAAAGTTGAGCAAATGAAGTGAATGAAATTGTTTATATTTGTATTTAAAATTGATTACATAAATGAAATTTAATATACATATGTATAAATATATTTTATATTTCATTTAAATTGAATGCAACAATTTGTTGTAAACCTATTTTATTTATTTAGCTTTCATTCATAATTTTATTTATAATTTTGCTCAAGGAAAATTTAGTTATCTGAATTTTACTCAAATTTCAATAAATGATTTCATAATTCTAATAAATTTCAATGAATGAAGTTTTCTATATTTATATTTAAAATAAAATTAAATACATAAATGAAATTCAATATATGTATAAATATATTTTATATTTCATTTAAATTGAAATAAAATTTGATATATATGAATATATATTTAATTTATTAATTTTTGCAAATTAAAAATGATCAAAACAATATCGAAATTAAACAATTTGCTGCCGTTTGCTGTTTGGATTTGATGTGATTATTATGCTAATTGTTGGCTTGCCTCACGCTGAGCTGCGAACAGGTTTCACTTACCGCATACAGGTCGTCGCGCAAGTCGTTGGCGAAAATGTGGGTGGCATTGGTGGTGGTGCCCAGGACGATGCCATTGCTGCTGCTGAGATTCGCGCCCCAGATGACTGAGCAATAGGCGGGATCCTCTTCGGTGTTATATAGTCTTGTTATCATAGTTTTGCTCTGACGACCTTTCACGACTTGTTCCATATATCTATCTGCGTCTCTCTCTCTATCTGTCTCTCTCTCTGTGTGTGTAGACGTGTGTATTTATATGTGAGAGTGTCTGTGTGTGTGAGTCTGTAGGTGCTGGTATGTGTTAAGCCTTCAAGTATCCGCAGTTAGATTCTAGTTTAATTTGTGTAAGTAAAGAAAGCGAACAAAGGCGGCAAAGTCAAAGAAATTGCGTGTAAAAATAGCTGGCGGGAACAAGCTCATGAATGAATGCGGGCCCTCTACCATGTCGAAGCTATGTAATTTAAATGTCGACGATGACAACAACAACAGCAGCAGCCACAACAACAACAACAACAATGACAACGGCAACGACAACGACAACGACGACGACAACGACGACGACGACGACGACCCTCAACACCGGAACGACAGCGCCATTGAGATGAAGAACGCAGATAACAGCAGCAACAACAACAGAGAGACAGAGAGAGAGAGAGACAGAGACAAAGACTGTGACTAGCGGAAACGGAAGCGTACACTTTACTATAAAAACAAAAGCTGTAAGTGGATAGGGAGCTGGAAGCTGGAAGCTGTGAGCTGCCAGCTGGCAGCATTCATACCAATCATCAGTATCGGCGCCGAATGCCCAGGACACGTTACAGTTGACGCTTTGATAGCCATTGGCGCAAATCAAATCATTGCGAAAAAGGAGCAAAATCAAAATTGGAAACAAATTGTAAAGCAAACGCCGTGCTATAAAAATAAAATGCTGGAAATAATTGCGGCCTGTGAAATATGTTCGCAACGAATGCAAATCGTTTGCCAAGCCAATGTGCCCCAAAGCAAGTCGCGGCCCACAAAGTGGGCGCGGCACAAAATATTGTAGTTATTCCCAGATGCGCTGATCTGCCGGAACTAGCTGGGAATATATTGGAAATGAAGCGGACTTCAGTTGAAACTAGCAAAAGGACTTTGAGTTAAGGCATTTGAGTTAATTCCAATTTGGATCCAATAACCGCGGCATTTGCAGTTGAGTGAAGTGGGAATTTGTAGGGCAGAGTGCACTCGCCACTATTCTCAATTATGCTTTCCATTTGTGTCACAAAGTAAGAGAATAACACCTTGAAATTGAAGTTGGAGGCAATTGCTTTACCTGTGCTCCCAGAGCGAAGAAGCTGCGGGTTGGGTATTCAACTAGAAGCAATTGGTTTGCTTGATTACTATGCATAATATTTGATTTAATATATATAAGTATATATATATATATATATATATATATATTTATTTTTATTTTTATTAAGCTTTGCTAAAGTAGTACCTAAACGACACAAGTATAATGATCAAGTACAAAACCAAACCTCATGCTACACGCAAGACGAATTACTGTTGACTTAATTGCTATCATTAAAGCCATCCAAGACTCTAGACGAGGTCTGCTCGTAAAGTATGGTGAATTTTGAATTTCTGCGAATTTGTGGTGTTGGCACTCAGGTGCCTCACTTGTGTCTACAATTTTCAGTTAATTTTGATAATTATTTCTACGAAATCTTACGCCTTCTCTGCTATTTTTGCCTTTACCAAGAAATAACGCAAAGAATCTGCAACAAATTGTTGACCAAAAACTAGATACTTTTGAAGCCGCAGCCATCATATGCTCTGGACTTGGTCCCGAAACTGAAGATCGGACACGAAAACAGCACAAAATCAGAAAAAACCTTTTGATAGATATTTTGAAGAAATTATATTTTGAACTGCTGCGAGATTTGGGAAAAACGTTGGCAAAAGGATTGAAATATCTGATGGGTATTACTTTGAAGGACACAAAATTTATATTATATTAACAAATAAATAAATAAATAATAAATAAATAAATTTTGCAAAAAAACTTGCCTATTAAGAGATACCCTGAACCCTGCGAGCATCTGATATTCCAAACATTCTACGCTTCTTCGATACATACATCGAAAACAAGCCACGCTTAAACAACCAATTTAAATGATCGATTTTTATCGAGAGTAAGCAAAAGAGATCAATTATCGCAGAAAAGGACAAACTCGGACTGCGTGTGGTATTCAGGAATATACTTACATGTGAAAAATTCGAGTCTCTAGCATTTGTGGCTTATGAGATCGCTGTTTTCACACGGACGGACATATATGTACTAAGACAGACGGACGGACGGACGGACGGACATACGGACGGACAGGCAGACGGAAGGATCAACGGACTGATGGACGGACTGATGGGAGGACGGACGGACGGACGGACATACGGACGGACAGGCAGACGAAAGGATCAACGGACTGATGGACGGACTGATGGGAGGACGGACGGACGAGCAGACGGATGGACTGACAGATTGACGGACGGATGGAAGGACTGATGGACGGACTGATGGAAGGACGGACGGACGGACTAAATCGACTCAGCTTGTTGCCCTGATCAAGAGTATATATCCTTTAAGAAGTCTGTCATGCCTTCTTCAGCCTGTTACATATACTTTCACAAAACCAATTTACCCACTTTATTTATTTTCAATGTGTTTAGGGTATAAAAACACAAAATTCGTCATACTTTTTCAACTAGACAGATCTTTTATAGTAAATATTTCCGAACACCAGGCAATAGTCAACTGCCTATCTACAGCTATCTAAAGTGAAGCCATGACAAAAGTCAATTTGCATTAGAGAAAGTTTTTGTTTTGCAAAAAGGCTTTCAGAAGTCAAAAGAATCTAACTAAATCTGGAAACTTGGATAGAGGAAAGGCAAGGGTAATGGAAAGTGATAGAAAGTGATAGATGATATTTCTATATGCACACTTGCTGAATGTTTATAAGTTGTTGATATAAGAACTCAACTGTGTTGCCTTAAGCAAAGCTGAAAGTTTTCCATTTGCCAAGATGCAGCTTGAGTGAATCCATTAATGACAGCACACACAGCAAATCTAAGTCAAGGTATAAAATATTCGATAACTCTATTAAATTTACTTAGCCTAAATATTTTAAAGCAACTCTTTTAAGACACTTCTCAAGTCAGTTGCAGCAACTTTTGAAAAAGTTTATAAAGAAGCCAAACAAAAATGTCTAAAAATCAATTTCAGAACAAATGGCAAGAGACAATTGTTGTTGTTGTTGTTGTTGCTAGTTGTTGTTGTTATTATTGTTTGTTGTCAGTGTTGACAAGCGACAATCGTTGACTGAGCAGAGGAGAAAACGAGTTGCTGAACTTGCTGAAGTTCTGTAAACCAAAATGCTTGGCAGCTTATGCATAATGTATATTAATGGAAATTGAATTGAGTGCAATTAGAATATTGGATTAGTATAGTATATATAGATATATATAAATATATATGTATATGCGATGTGAATGGATTTGATACGTGGGGCTTACCTGGAAATACCTTAGGTTAGTCAATGGCTCGAATGCAATCGGTGTCGCTGTTGCTGTCGCTGTCGCTGTGGCTATCGCTGTGGCTGTCTCTAAGTCTCTTCTGCTTGGCGTCGCTTAAGTCCAACGAACTTCAGTGTTTGGCTCAAAGTTTCTTAGCACTTGAAGCGCTCGAGCAGATGTCGAGGCAATTTCTGTAGCTGTTGCTGTTGACACATGTTGCATGTTGGTCAGAGGCTGCAATCAACACGCTGCAATAAAAATAATACGCTCAGCAATGTTCATTTTGTTACACTCGCTTGACGAGCACACTTTATTTGTGTTTTATTGTGCGACAGCACGCCCTCAAAGCACTTGAAGGGGGCGCTCAATGGCAGTGGGGAGTGGTGGGTGGAAAGTGTTGGCAATTGGCAGTTGGGGTTAAGGACGCACCTCATGTGTCATATAAATGACGATGGCGACGCGCAGCGCACGTACGAGTCCTGGGGCCCTGGCAACAGGTGTGTTTTATATTCACGCACTCAACACGCGCCTGCCACGCCCACACACAAACACAGAGTGAGAGGGCGAGTGTAGTGGCAACACGCTAAGCGCTAAAATCAACGCTGACAGGCGACAGAGTTTCGCATAAGATATTTGATAAATTGCCCAGCCACAAGCCCGTGACGTTCAGCCAGCCAAGGCTGCAGGATTGAGGAGCGAGTGTCATAAAGCGGGACAAAGCAAGTGCCAGGCAAATATTCAATATATCAATGTGTCAATATATCAACACATCTTATAGACATATATACAAACATACATAGGTATATGTATATATATATTTTTAGAAATATATTTTATATATCTACAGCTGTGTTCATAAAAATAGTAGTGCGACTGAAATGTTGGAAAGCAAAATTTTGTGATAAGCATAATATTTTGAAAACAAATGGAAGAGAGTATTAGGTTATGTATATATATATATATATACCATACCTATGTATATTGAAATTGTTTTTAAAATTTTGCTGTACAACATTTCAGTCGCACTACTATTTTTATGAACACAACATTTCAGTCGCACTACTATTTTTATGAACACAACATTTCAGTTGTACTACTATTTTTATGAACAGCTATATACATATACAATATGTAACACATATTTTATATAATTACTCAGCACAGAGAGCTATATCTGTGCTATATCCTATATCTATATATATCTATACCCATGACTAAAAGTATAGAGTAGATATATCTACGCCTTTTTGAGGGCATGGCAGCTGCGTTAAACTTTGCTTTTTCCAAAGTTTTAGAGCTGGAGAAACACAAGCGAATGCTTTAAAATTTGACTGATAACTTTCTGTAGACTCTCTCTTGACATTGATTCAAGACTGGGGACTTGGAAAATTGAAAAAGAAAATAAAATAAAATAAAAAATATGCTGAGTTTTTTATAAAAAATTCTCAAATGTCAGGAGATTCGGCAGCTTCAAAGATAGATTCTAGAATCAGCCATAAAAACAGACTTTTGAATACATTTAGCTTTAATTGCACTGTGAAGGAGTATTATGCAGTCGGTTACACCCAACTTATTTTTTTTAAAACTTTTTTTTACATACTTTATTTTATATTTTATACATATTATCTATATACATATATAGGTATATGCATATCTATATATCTAAATTTTAAATCCTACATCTTTTTCTTTTTAAACCTTGAATAAATTAAAAAGAAGAGAGTTAAACCAAACTACAGCTTGTTGTTGTTATTAAGTTTTGTACTAAATTCTTACAGTGGCAAAAAAACTAATTTCCCTTTCAAAAACTCTGCTTGTCCTGTCCCTTCATGGCAATTAGTTGTGCCTGCCAAAAAGCAATCCCATAAGCTTAAGCTTTAAGCCCTTTATTATTTCGCTTACTAAACTGTAAGTCGACCATAAAAACGAGACTCGCTTAGCATTTATCATTTGCTGACACATCTATCGATGCTCCACTGTGGCCGTCACTTGCTCTAAGCACTTGCAGCTTGCACTTGCTGCGCCCGAATAAGTATGCAACACTTTAAGCCATTTGCATATGGCCCACATCACGCAGACGCCGTATGGTGGCTGCAGGGTTGCTGGGCTGCTGGGCTGCTGGGCTGCTGGCTGTTGGCTGTCGCTGCCGTCTGGGGAGATTGAATGACACAAAACATGACACAAACTTAATTTCCCCAAGGCAACCGCCGCCGTCGCCGCTAAACCAGAGGCAGACTAACTGCCCGAAAGAGTGACTGAATGAATCGCGGCCTGGCAACATGTTGTTGCCACTCGATAGGTGCGACTACCCCAATACGCTTTCGGCCAAGAGCCAGAGCCAGAGCAAGAGCAAGAGCAAGAGCAAGCGCCAACGCAATCGCACGCATCGAACTGTCATATTGTAAAAATGTCGCATAACTTATGCCAGCGATTATCATAATAATTTGCTAGTGGCCAGGACACTCGACACACACGAATGATTTGAGCGCGGCAATATGGAGGCGATGTGTGTCTCTCTGTGTGTGTGTGCGTGTGTGTGTGCCAGTGACCGGGCAAGGCCAGGTACAGCTACACACACACATATATATATTGTCTACACTTGTCGTAGGCGTTGTTAGTTTTTGGGCTTTTGCTATACTGTTTGCTGAGCACTTACAGTTATTGCGGTCTAGTTTCGGGCCAAAAGTTTTCATTTTGTTAAATAAACAAGCTTAAGAGAGAGAGACAGAGAGAGAGAGAGAGAGAGAGAGAGTGAGACTGAGCGAGCACAACAACAAAACAAAATGCCCGCCTGACCCTGACCAAGCCCAGCTAATGCCCAGTCTCAATGGGTCTATCGACGTCAGGCCATGCCAAGCAAACGATATTCGATAATCGACAATCGATAATCGATATCAGTGCTGTGAACTCCAGCTGCTCATATCTAGAATTCTTTTTACTGCTGCCTTTCAAGCGAAATTAGCAAAAAATATCATACATATTCGAAAAGTCACTTCCAATCTTCGTATGCTGCTTACTCAGATAGGACTAGTGTAGGACGTATATAAGACGAATATAGATCGAATGTTCACGAGCTTATATTTTTTTTCAATAACTCATTCCATTTGCTTATTATCGATAGCAATCGATCATTTTATTTTGCTTTTTTAGCATAGTTTAAAATTTTTTTGCTGTAATGAATTCACAGATTTTTGAATAGGAATACCTCCACCCTTGCTCATAAATTCCCAAAAAATTTATTTCAAATACTAGAGATTTGTACCTTGGCCAATATACACATTTGAATGTTATTATCATGATCGGAAAGTTTCATCAGGAAAGTCTATCTAGGAAAAAAGTTATTCAACAATTAGTTTCCCATAGTAAAGCCCATAGGCGCAGCTCAAGCGCAGTTGCTGCGCAGTAAGCAGAGCGCGTGCCTTTGTGTGTGTGTGTTTCTATGGTTTAATGTATGCGTATATGTATGTTTGTATATGTATGTGTGTGTGCATGTGTTATCTTTGCATTTGTATGCATAAAAGAAGCTTAGACTGATTGAAATATGCTGATATTTGGCAGTGTTCAGGGTATTTGCCAGTCGTGCACTCCCGATTAGAGCGCTCACATATGTTTCTACTGTTAAACTCGCTCATCTAAGATATAAGTCTTTTAAAATACTTAAGCACACTACTTCTATTCTAGTTCTAGAACTTACTAATTCAGCTAGCTACTAACTTGGTTTAATTACGGACCTTGCTCAGCCCTTCGCCCGTTTCGGACGGCCTTAATTGAAGCAACGGAAGCACCAACCCCAACCCAACTTGCCTTTTCCGCTGTTGGCATGAGACCTCTGCCGTTCATCTCTGTGGAAAGCAATACTAATGCTTTAATTCTCCAATTCTCCAACTCTCCAATTCTCTAATTCTCCCTCTACTTCGACACTCAGCTGAATATTCTCTTTTAAGTAAACTTTACTTTCAAAATGTTGATCTTTTCAAGTGTTTTGGCTAAAGGTAAGAGTATTTGTCAATTGTTGAACTCATCTTGGGACTTTATATTGTTTGTCATTTATGAAAATACTCACACACACACACAGATGAGGCTGCACTGTTTGACATTGATTTTTAGCATTTATGAGGCGCTCGATAGACACAAAGCGAAACGAAACAAATGCTTCATAAATCCTATAAAGACTTTGTTACGCCTCATTTTTTTTTGCTAGCTACAGCTATCTCCCTTGCTCGCTCTCTCTCTACTCTAACTCCTGCTTGTCTGTATGTGTTTATATGTATTTGGTCCCTGAGCTGGCATGATTAATGCCTTTGTTTGTATTACCCGCGTCGCTTTTGTGGCGTGTGTGTGTTTTGCTTGGTTTTGGCCTGTTTGCTGCCGGCCTGCCAACCAAATGATATGTTTAACAAAAAAGTTTAACGCAAATTAAGTCAAACTGGCAGCGCTTAACGATGTGCGACATAGATGAATATACCACATGTGTGTGTGTGCATGCATGTGTGTGGGTGTGTTCTAGTCCGCCTGCCAGCGGGTAGCTGGCCAATGTCCCCAAAAATTCTTGAACTGCCTTTAATTTACACACAAAATGAGCCTCGTCCCTTGCACGGCATACAGCAGGACAGCAGCGACAGGAAATCGCATTGAGCCGCACATTCTCACGCTAGCCAAGCACAAATTAAGTTTGTACCAGAAAGGGAAAAAAGCAAAAACAGAAAAGCAGGAAATCAACTCAAGTCAATAAATACAAAAAAAAAAAAAACAGAAAGAGAGGAAAAAACTTTGACTTTAAGCCCAGGCGACAGGCGGCGCATTACGCTAAATCAAAGCTAAATGAGTTTTAAAGCATCTGATTTATATATTCACAATGTGCTTTTAATCAACAGCTCGTGCTTCAAAAAGAAACAAAATCAGATTAAAGTCCATTCAAAGCGTCTATCAGCAGCTGTGATACAAAGCAGATCACACTGACTTACACGCCAGGACAGGGACATGATATCGATGATAGTGTCCTTCGCATATTTGTATATTTCTCAAAGAGCAGCAAATTCGTAGAGAAAATGCTGAAAAAAAACTGCAATTTGCAAATGAACTCTAATAGACGAGCTCAAAGTTAATTGAAACTCAATACATATATGTGTGTCCACAGATATACATACATATGTATGTCCAGCATTATTCACAAAAATAGTAGTGGGAATGAAATTTTGCACAGCAAAATTTTGTGATAAGCAAAATTTTTTGGACAGCAAAATTTTGTGTCCAACATTTGAGACGCACTGCAACAGAACTGTATATATGCATATGCATATGCATATATGCATACCTCATTTTCTCTTCAAGTCTTTAATTAAAGTCGACTGTTAGATACTCGCTCACGGTTCAATCACAAACGAAAGTCTGTAGCAACTTGACTGTCAAACTTTGAAGTTCTAGAAGGGGGTTCTCGTAACGCAACTCTAGACTTTTTGAGGCTAAGGAAGGACTGTGGAAGACTTAGCTTATTTTCGATTTGCCACGCCCTAGAAGGCGTGTCAGAAAAATCTTCACATTTCATATTAAGAAAGTAAAAACAAGAATTGAGTTCATGTGGACAGTCGTATGGAAGGATTCAGGGATGAAAGCACTGACAAACGGATGGACAGACGGACGGACAGACGGACGGACAGGCATATGAGGAGATGGACGGACTGACAAACGGATGAACAGACCGACGGACAGACGGATAGACAGATGGACGGACAGACGGACGGACAGACAGATGAGGAGATGGACGGACGGACAGGCAGAGGGACAGACGGATGGACAGATGGACAAACAGACAGAGGAGGAGATGGACGGACAGACAGACGAACGAACAGACGGACAGATAGACGGACGGACGGACACACGGACTAACAGCCGTATATTCACGCGAACACATGAGCGGACCGTTTTCTGAGCATTGCCCAAAACCAATATACTCTTTTCACGAAGTAAACGAGCACAAAGAAGCAGTAGAAATGGAATTTAATTAGACTTCAATGTAGGAAATCGACTAAATTCTCTTTACATTATGAGAATGATTTGATATTGAAGCAGCTTGTAATTGCATTCACATTGTGTCTGAATGAAGATTGACCAAACAAAAGTGATACTTTGTTCAATTACACTATCTCACTAGTTAAACAAGTTATCGATAACATTTCAATTTTAAAATATTCAATAAAATTTGACATTTGATTTTAATTTTTCTTATGCTAGCCAAATGTGTTGAAATGATGCAATTTTATTGAAATTTTTACTTGATTGTGAACAAGCAAAGTGGAATTTCGTTATGAAGTTGACGCTTCAATGCATTTTGTGGCGCAATTGAAGCACAATTTGGGCATAAGCATGAGTTCTTATGAGTCTGAAGGTTCTTGTCAGCTATGCTATGCGTAGCATAGAAAAAGACTTACAGAAATGGCTGAATTGGTTATCGGCAGGTTGACAAGAACTAAGGCGCAACGAACATGAAATGAGTTCGCTGACTGCAAGTTTCTATATATAGAGCAAAAGTAGGAGAAATAGGATCTCACATACATACAAATAGATAGATATATATACTTTATATATATATATATATAGATATGTATATAAATGTCTATGTGAGTGCCCACTTTAAGATATTCGGGCTTCTGTACCTTGGGCAAATATAACTATATTTAATGTGCAGTATTTAGCCATTTTGTAATTATCATAGAAAACGTTTAACGCTTTTAATGTATTCTGTATGCTGTAAAACGAAGCTGTCAATATTTGCATAGCTATTGAACTAAGCTAAGCCCACGCGCACTTCACTTCGTACTACAAATTCTGTTTAGCGGCAAAGCTGTTGAAGCCTAATGCTAAGCACTATGAGCATATGATATGGTTGTGTGTGTGTCAGTGTGTGTGTGTGTGTGTGTGTGTCTGTCTGCTTGCCAGACCATTAAGTTTTTAATTTCTATGCGGACTGCGACGAGGCGTCAACGAGTCGAGATGTGTGGGGCGTGTCTGTGACTGTGACGCTATCAAGCTGAAAGATCTTAGCAAATATATATATATTTTATATATCTATTATATATAATAGATATAAAAGAACAGCAGCAAATATGTTTGTTGTTTGCTTTTAATTACGCAATCGTTTTTTTTTTATATTAATTTTCTCAAAGGTGTGGCAGCCAATTAAGCTTTTAATTAAAAAATATAGAAATAAAGCGCGTGCGGCCCAAAAGCGAATGAAATAAAGAAAAATATAAAAAAAATAGATGTCGAAGCGAGCGTTGCATACTTGCAGGCGCCAACTCCGTAAAAAGAAATCTAAGTGAAAATAATTTAAAAGAAAATCGTGAAAGCGCAGAAAAAAAGCGAACTTAGATGGAAACTTGCTGGAAAACTTTGCCAGCAAGGACGAGCGAAACTGCTGAGTAGCCGTTGCTGATAACACTCTCTGACAAATTTCTGCTTTCTGTGCAGCTCAAAGGAAGTAGTGAAAGCAATGTGAAAATGTATTTTAGATATATATATATATATATTTGAGATATATATTTATATATATATATACAAACTTTCTGTTTGACAAAATTGTTGGCTAGTGCAAATGGGAGAGTTTTTAATCGAAGGCTTATCGCAAAAGTCATCAGCAAGAGTCGTTCAGGGTCAAAGCGATTGTGGCGAGGTGGCGCGCGCTCGTGACACGAGGCTGCACGATTAATTTGCAATTGAAATTGACATTTGTATGCAGAGCAGCAGCAACAGCATTAACACAGAGAGTGGCAGGGCAGAGAGGGCGACTGCCATAAATTGCTTTGACCCCAGTTATAAAACTTGGACTCAGTTTGCTTCACGCCCGCTGCAGCAAGTCAAAGCAGTCAAAGAACACTTCTTTGTATTAATTATTTAAGAATATATTTAGAGGCAGAGAAAGAGACTGAGAGAGAGGTCAATACATATATTTGCTGAAATTATTAAGAAATTAATTAAAGTTATTTATTAAATTTATTTGTACTCAATATACAAAGACGAAACGAAGAACTTAATTGACTTAGCTTGGCCAAATCGAAAAATATGTTTCAATTAGCATTTTGTTTGTGCGGCGACTTACAAAGTGGTCAAAAGGAAAAACTTAATTCAATTTAAGCATAAAATTTTTTTTATATTTGCTATAAAATGTCGTCAATCGACTTCGATTTGCACATTGTTAGCTTTTTTTTTTGCCAACAAAGCTACAAAATTATATATATATGACGCATGCAGCTGTGTTCATAAAAATAGTAGTGCGACTTTTCAGTGTTTGACAGAAAAACTTTTGCAATAAACAAAATATTTTGAAAACAATTTAAATAAATATATGCTCATTTTAATATTCATTTCAAATTGTTTTCAAAATTTTATGCTTATTACAAAATTTTGTTGTCCAACATTTCAGTTGCACTACTATTTTTGTGAACAAAGCTGTATATATACTTATATATAGATGTTATATATATATATCTATGTCTGTCTCTGTGCTCTGCTCGTAAATGACAATTATTGGCCTTGGCTTGATGAGAGTTGCTGCTGCAGCGTGCAATTTGACAACTTTTGCCAACTGCTATCAGTGGACAGAGTTAGCGTGTGTGAAAGAGATGACACTAAATATATATCTATGTGTGTGTGACAAAATTAGCTTTTATACGCTTTAGTTCTGCTTCTTGCTCTCCCATAGATATATATATATCTATATATATATATTTCTATATAGTTTGTTGTTTTTGGGGGAAAGCAACTCGACGCTGCCATTTGCCATTTGCCATTGGCAACGTGACTTTTCTTGGCGCTTGCAGCAGCAGCAGCAGCAGCAGCATCATTGGTAGCAGCTGCCTGGCATTGTTAGATTGTTGGCCTGTTGGCTTGTTGGCTTTGCTGCTGCCATGCCAAAGCGCATAACTTGTAATAACGAACCCAACCACGACCCTCACACGCACGCACACACACAGCATCGAACACATGCAAACATGCAGATGCACTTAGAAATCAAGCGGCGTTTGAAGCTTGTTCGTGTATTACGAACAAAACGCTGCTAAAAGTGCACTCGCAATTGCGTTGGAAAATGAGAAACGAGCAGGGAGCAGGGAGCAGGGAGCAGGGAGCAGGGAGCAAGCAGAAACGAGAAATGAAAGTGGAAATGGAAATGTTAACTTACCACACGGCCAGCTCTGTGGGCGTCAGCTTTAACGAAATTGTGAACACGTTGGCGGCGTCTATTGTCGCTTGTTGTTGTTGTTGTTGCTGTTGTTGTCGCTTGTTGTTTCACTTTCTCAAACAAACAAAAAAAAAAAGGGGAAAAAAAAAATACTTTTGCTTTTTGGTTTTCTTCTTCTTCGATCTTCCTCTTGGCAGTTGTGTTTATTTGTTGTTGTTTTGAGCTAGCTTAAAGTTTATTTTGGCAGCATGCGTTACTCAGTTGGCAGTAATGTTTATATATATACGTATCGGTGGGTGGACTTAAGCTGCTTTAGATATGAAGCTAATTATTAATAACTGTGGCAAATACAAACAGCAAAAAAAAAAGAGGAAAAAAAAAGAAGACAAGTCGAGCAGAAGTCGCTTAGACTGACTGCTCACATACTTACTAATGCAGTCACACGCATACTCACTCACTCACTCACTCAGTTACTCATGCACACACACACAGCCAGACACACAGAGTCACAGTTGCCAAATGCCAGGCGAGTTCAGTGCGTTGCATTTCCGTTGCCTACTTTTAAGCGCGCCAAGTAATTCTCACTATGCGCCTGCTTACACATGCACAGCACGTAACACACACACACTCACACACACACACACACACACACAGGCACACTCATGCACTCACTCACACATTCACTCACACTCTCAATATGCTTGTTATTTGCCACAGCACTGTCACAAGGAACAAATGCAAAATTTAACATAAAAAAAAGTAAAGCAAACTTATTTTTTTTTTATATTCACTATTTTTTTTTTTAAACTTTTTTAATTTTTTATATATATTTTTTTAACGCTGCCAATTAAGAGTCATTCACTTGGCTGCCAGCCTTCAAAAGTTGTCAACAACAAGCACCAAAAAAAAATACCAAAAATAACGGAAGCTTCAATTTTTTTTAAAAATATTTCTTTGTAGTTGACGCTGTGATTCGCTGCTGACCGTTGTCCATTCAAAAGTTGGCTTAAATGGCTTCAAGTTGCTGCCTATGGTTGCTGTTGCTGTGGCTGCTGCTGCACTTCCATGTCGTTTGGTTGCTCGCTGGCAACTAACTCGAAGTGGGCCAGCGACGCGACTCTTATCAGGAACGCGTCTGGCTACGTGAGGGATATTTTAACGGCCGCTGTTATTCCAAATTTCCCCAGCTGTTAGGCTGCTGTTAGCCAGAGCCCTTTGGGCCAACTGCAAGTTCTGCTCAACTGTGGCAAAGTCTCAAATTGTTTTTCATTTATTTTTTGTATATTAATAATTTTTTATATATTTTTTAGGTATTATTATTTATTACTTAACAAAAAACTAGCCATATGAAATTTTTAATTATTTATAGTTATAGAATATATTTTTTATTTATTTCAAATATTTATTTATATAATATTTGCATTACAGATTTATTATATATTTGAATTTTATTTTTTTAAATTTTTATTTATATTCATTTAACATATTAAATTATTATTAATTTATATTTATATATTTATTATTTATTTATATTTATATATATGCATATTTATTATTTCATATTTTTATTAAACCTTTTCATTCATTATTCATTAATTAATATTTATTTCAAAATTTTTATATGTATTCTCATGAAAAGCTAATATGAAATGAGAGCGAAAATTGTACAAAATAAAAATGGCTAATAAAAAGTTTTGTTTTTAATTATAACTTTTTGTGCTTGCTTAATTTGTTTAGAAACGTATAGTTTGCTGATTTGATTTTGCTGAAAGGATTTTGCTTTTTTACTCAACATTTTGCAATTCGTCAAGAAACCAAAGAAGAATTTTAATTTAGATTGCAGCGAAAAACAAAACTGTTTTCCATGTTTTCAAAGCGAACAATTAAAATTGGCTAAAACCGAGAAGCCAAGAAAGAGATAATATTTATGCGAAAGTTTATGAAGTGCAGAATTGGAATCTGTAACCGGAATAGCCTTGGCAGAAAGGGAGGGAGGTAGAGTGGCTGGTAGAGGGAGCGAGTTGAGGCGGGCTGCAGGGCAGTTAGTCAGTAAATTCAACAGAATGAAAAGGGATATTGGAGAGTGGCCGTGGTACAGTCTTGCTGCAAACTACAATTGACTTCAAATTACAACAGCTCAAATGTAGCCGAAAAACAAAAGTCTGAAAGGCCTGACTGGATAGGCCTCTGCAGATGCGAATCAGAAATCAGAGTCAGAAATTCTCCACTAATTCTTGGTTCTGTTTAGAGATGAAATACATCCTTTCATTTGGTTAAGCCCCCAAGAAATTTACAATACAAAGCTCAGGCAGCTCTAAGATTGTGCAAGATTTATAGGTATATTTGGAGTAGGCATAGCAATAGAAGCCCCTCTCTTCATATATATATATAAGAGAAAGACTTGTTTTTTAATATATTGAGCAGAAACTTGACTCGCTTTGAAGTGGACGCAGTGACGCAAGGCAATTATCATGGCTAAAGTCAAGTGCTGCAAAAGTCCACGCCTATGCCACAGCGTGCGCTGCGCTGCGCTGCGTTGCGCTCTGCTGCGCTCTGTTGCGCTGCGAGAAGTCAAAGCTAGAATTTAATTTCTGGTCGAGCAGTTTGCTGCGACGCGTCTCATGATATCATTGGCTGTGATAAGCAGGTTTCGCTGCTCTAAGACAACTTTGCAAGCAGGACAAGCGCACAAAATCAAAACATGAGCCGCACAGCAATGGCAATGCCAATGGCTAAAAGGGAGTTGTTGATGATGACAATAAACTGGTATCAGATGCAGATGCTGCTGGCCTCGCTGCTGCCTGCTGCCTGCTGGCTGCTGGAACTGAAGCCATCTTCAGCCTGTCAATGGTAGCTGGAGCTGCAGCAGTCAAGTGTTTATAAGCTTTGCTGCTTAGCTTCTCAGGTTAGGTAATCTATGCTGAAACATCAGCAGCAAATCTTGAGATGCTAATAGAAAATAAGACTACGCAAAAGCAGGAGCGGGGCGAAACAATGCGATAAAAAGCTTTAACTGATGATGGAATGCGCCGACTGTTTAAATTGAAAGACATTCGCAGTACGACAAAGAGATTTACATGGAGATTTATGTAAAATCGATGCTTGGATTTACCTTTTGCGAGCGCCAATGCAATGAATATGCCAAGAATTTGCATTAAATATTGATATGGGCAGCTGAAGAAAATAATTGCATAATTATACAATAATTACGACAGCGCTCAGCTGCCCTGCAGCAACATGTGTAAATGCCAGAGGCGAATTTCGGTCTTTGTGCATTTATGAAATATGCTAAATACGAGTAAGACAAGAAGACATGAGCTTAGCTCAGCTCTCAGCTCTCAGCTGGCAGTTTTTGGGCTGGCTGTGAAAGCAATCGATATAAATCTATGCCATGCACTTTTCTTAACGGCTGCGACTGTGGCGCTAAATAAGCTACCGAACAGCAGCTACTGTTTCTGCCACTAAAGATCCATGCGAAAGGTCCCCAACTGCTGCTGTGGCTGCGCCTTCGTTAGGGCAGATTGTTAGCTGAACAATTGTTAGCTACTAAGGCGATGGTGGCACTGCCACTGCCACTGCCACTGCCACAGTCAGAGTCACAGTCACAGCCACAGCCACAGCCACAGCCACAGCCACAGTAACTGGGTCTAAGGCCCACTTAGACACATGCACTCAACTGGGCTGGCACTGAAATCTTATGCTGCTGCTGACGTCGCTGCCGTCGCTGACGTCGCTGGCATCGTCGAGCTCACTTCAGAACTATTTCAATAAGCGTTACGTTATGCACGCGCCGTGTCCTTCACCCTGTTTTGCGCTCGAGAGTCGACCGCGACGTAGTCGCATGTCGTTCGTCGTTGCATTTAGCTTTTGTCATCAGCTGTTGTCATCATCATTGGAAGCGCAGTCGTCATCGCGCTGCCTGGCGCTGCCTACAACCAATTTACTGAAATTCTACATTTTTACATTTTACGATTGTCATTTTGATTTCGGTTTCTATTTGCTGCCAGTCGCCAGCTGCTCGATGATATTGTCCTTTTCATCGCTGCCGTCTGTCGACTGGCAGCACTGGAAACATGGCTGCAGCTTCCGTTTCCGCTGTGTGTGCATTGCACCGAGTAGCTTTGTTGATTGTCAGCGGCCTTTGCCTGCCTGCCTGCCTGCCATGCCTGCCTGCCTGCCTGCCTGGCATGCCTTGCCTCGCCTCGCCTCGCCTCGCCTTGCCATGCCTCCCTTTGACTCAGAGTCAGTGACGCTGGTTGTGCCCGTGACATGTCAGGTAACTCAGCACTCTTTACTGCGGCCAGTCAGCAGGCTGCTCGAGTCCTAGTTCCTAAGTACGACACCTTGTCACAATCAGTCGGCGCTGTCTACAACTGTTGCGACTTTAACTTTGATATTTCAGCCACGGACAGGATAGACAGTCGCAGAGACAGTCACAAAGACGGTCACGGTGAGAGTGACAGAGACAGTCACAGAGACAGTCACTGGGACAGTCACTAAGGCAGTCATAGAGACAGTCACAGAGACAGTCACTGAAGCAGTCATGGAGACAGTCACAGAAACAGTCACAGAAACAGTCACTGGGACAGTCACAGAGACATTCACAGAGCCAGCCACAAAGCCAGTCACTGACACAGTCACAGAGCCAGTTACAGAGCCAGTCACAGAACCAGTCATAGAGACAGTCACAGAACCAGTCACAGAGACGCTCATAGAGACAGTCACAGAGACAGTCACAGAGACAGTCACAGAGACACTCACAGAGACAGTCACTGTTACAGTCACAGAGAGACTCACAGAGACAGTCACTGTTACAGTCACTGAGACAGTCACAGAGACAGTCACAGAGACAGTCACAGAGCCAGTCACTGAGACAGTCACAGAGCCAGACATAGAGACAGTCACAGGAACAGTCACAGATACAGTCATAGAGACAGTCACTGGGACAGTCACAGAGACAGTCACTGGGACAGTCACAGAGACAGTCACTGGGACAGTCACTGAGCCAGTCACAGAGCCAGTCACAGTGACAGTCACAGCCACAGCCACAGGCCCAGCCCCAGGCACAAGCCCAAGCGCAGGCTGTGTAATGCCAACAACGCCATCGATATGTCTGGACAAGTCAAACAAAAACCAAGCGTGGCAACATTTTCTTTCTTTTTTTTTTGTATTTTCCCCGCGCTCGGCAAAAGTAGGTCAGTAGCAAAAATTTTTACAGCACGGCGGTTACTTAAGAAGTGCGTGCAAAGCGGTTTTTTTGGGGGGGCTGTGGCGGGAGTTTGGTGGGGGGGTTACCCTTAAGGGAAGTTGGAGTAACAAAGAGCTGGACTTCGTTGACATTGAAAAAGTGTATTTTATTTTTATTTTTTTGCGCAAAACTTTTGTGTGTTTAATGAGATGTTGAGGGAAAGTTACGAAGCCACCCTCGCTGTTGGTATTGTTGATATTATTGCTGTTGTCTTTTGGGCACGCCCCGTGTCTACGTACGTGTGAATGCCTATCATCCGTTCCCTTGAATGCGCCTCCACTATCAATTCCTATGCCGCTTCAGTGGGGCTCAGTCAGTTTACCCGTTTTGTTCGTTTGTTCACTTTTGGGGCCTGCCTGCCATAGCCAACAAAAAAAAAAACATAAAAAAATAGAGAAAAAAAATGAAAAAAAAATGCCTTGACGCAGCATGTTCTATAATATTTCGAGAGTGACACAGATTAGTTCGGCAGGCAAGCTGGCAACCCGTACACAATACTTGCCATCGCCTCCATGGAAATCAATAGTGTGTGTGGTGTAACATGTGTTCATCAGCATTGCCATCAGTCTCAGTCACAGCCTCAGCCTCCGCGTCAGCCTCAGCTTTAGCCCCAATCTGGGCCTACCTAGCAACAAAAGACACTTGGATGACTTCTGATAGCTCATTTCATTAACGCAGAGATGATTCTTTTCAATTTTTCTGCCATTTGTCAAAGATTCGTTTAAGTCGATGCCTTTTTGCATTTCAGTTCAATTAACACACGAATTGTGTGCCAGTAATTAAAAGAGAGACACCAAAGTCTGCCATTGTCTCAGCTGAAAATTGGAAATTCGATTTGCTTCGGTGTATTTCGGCTTAGATTTTTAATCAATTTTCTAGAAATTCGAATTGCTTCAGCCTGAATACCTGAATACCCCAAATGAACCATGCAAACTTCATATGAATTTCCATTTGAGAGCTCATGGACTTAACATTTTGTTTTCTGCCATGAGTCCATGAGTCCATGAGTCCATGAGTTCTCAAATGCCAATTCATATTAAATTTTCATAGCTCATTTCGGTTGCTCCTCCTTAAGCCAGAAATTACCCTAAAATAAATAATTGAAATTTCATTTTAACACATGCGTCAGAATGAGAATGAGCAAATGTAGCCAAGCAAATGCTATATTTGGCATACCCCAAATGCAAAATGACTAAACATATAATTGAATTGAGACAATAGACAATGGAACAAGTCTACGAACACAGGCCAACAAAATGTTTAGCAGATATTGCTAAGCTAGAAACAGTTTATGCCATGTTCAAGGTGGATTTGTAACTAGCATAGCTCCCTTCTTTCCTCTGCAGTACTAACTTGCTCAACTGCTCTACATTCAGTATTTTCTGTAGTATTTTTTCGAAGGTATCTGATCCACTTGGGGTCCACTTTTTATAAATCCAACTTAATTTACCCAAAAAAAATTTAAAAATTAAAAAATTAATAAATTAAATTATTTAAAAATTTTATTTTATTTATGTTTTTTATACAAAAACATTTTTTTTTAATTATACAAAATTTTAAAAATTTGTTGTTTCAATTTAGATTTATAAGTTTTAATTTTCAAACTTGAATAAATTTTCGTAAAATTTCAAGTCATTTAAAAAATATGAAATGGCTCAATTAAAACACTCTGATTCACACATTCAGCTTACTTTCATTTTCTTTTTTATTTAAATTTAAAAAAAATAAACAAATTTTTTAAAAAAATTATGAAAATTTTGTTTTGCTTTGGCAAAGGCACGTGCGCCTCTTGCTTACCAAATGCTGTTGGCCAGTGTTGTGTAATCTGTGACTTGTGATTTTGTGCAATTCAATTCGATTCAATTCCTCACTGGACGTAAGCTGAGTGACAACTTGATTAGTTTTTGGACAGCTGCAGTTAAGCATTAAATGCGTTAATATCTTGAGATACATGTGGTAATTTGCAAGCTAACATCATAATATAGCCGTAACTATCTAACCACCAAAACTGAGCAGCTGGCAAACTGTTGACGCCCCACTGGCTGCTATTGGCTGTTGCCTGTTGCCTGTTGCCTGTTGCCTGTAGCCTGTTGGCTACTAACTAACTTGCCACAGAATTACAAGTATATCAGTGATGCGAGCGGGTGAAGCGTACTGGCTTCTTTGTTATGTGTGTGCATTTAGGATTCAGTTACCAGTTACTTGCGGTCAGGGGTCACTCGACTCACTTGGCTCCCACACAGCCAGTGGCACTAATTGCCAGTTCACTGGTTGCCTGTAACCAATTCCCAGTTTGCCAGTTTGCCAGTTTGCCTGTTGCCAGTTTGCCTGTTGCCCGTTGCCTGTTGCCTGCTGCCTGCTGCCTGCACCTCCTCCGGTGATTACTCATTATTCAATCTGGCTGCTGAATGCTTTAATTACGTTTGTTTTGCCAATTAAAAACAAAACACGCAACACGTAACACGGTGGACCTCGGACAATGGCTACGGCCACTGCCAATTCGAGGTGCAATGACCTCGCCTCCTACCCCAAAATAAAGCGAGAAAAAAACAGTTGCTACTACGTAGCAAAGTGGAACGCGTTGAGTTGCTGAACACTCAAGACGAACGCTCATTTAGCACGCAGGTGCCGCAGCCATTCGCGACATGCTAAATCTCTGCCAGCTTAGTCGAGCGTCAACGCGTCGATGGGCCAACAAGAGCGTGTTGACGCACTTCCACTCCGTCCCAGCTGCCACAGCTGCCTCATCTGCCCAACCCCCTACCCAGCCCAGGCCCTCTACCTTCACCCCCATTTTACGCCGTGCAGCTGTGCCGCAGCCTTTGAGAAATTAATGCCTCCATTGTTTGCGCCATTGCCGCTAACTAATGCCGCACAGTGGGCCACAGCTCTGCAACATGTTGCTCAATTCTAATTGATAATCAGCAGTTCAGAAATTTCACACCCAATTGACAATGTCTATCAAGGCAGAAGATGTTTCCACGATTTACTGACTGTCTAGCCTCAAGTAAGTATCTATAGATATCTTCTAGTTGCATATGAAGTTCTTGATCAGGCTGATGATCTATTGATCTGTAATGAGATGAAATCTATTTAATCTATGATGAAAGCTGATCCATTGAGCTGATCTATTTGAGAAATGAGGAACTAGACTACTTCAGGCAATTGAGGGGTCTTAATTCCAGTCAGCTTTATTCAGTCTTCCAATCCTCTTGAGCTACTCAGTTGTGGTTTGCAAATGAATCAACAAATCAAAGCAATGCAAATGGTTCATAAAAGTTTGTTATGTAGGTGAGCTGCAGCTGAACTATAGATCTTTTAAGAACCATTCGCATTGCTCATTTGTTGATCATTTGTTGATCATCGCTTTGCCTTTTATTTAAATTCCTTATCTAATGGCAACATTCCTCTTACAAGTAAACCTTGCCTTTACCTCCATTGCCATGGACTCCCATGGGACGTGTTGGATATGTCGTAAGTTCTGCGTTCAAGCCTGAACTTGGTATTGAGGACCAACTGCTGATGCCCGGAATATTTAAAGGCATTCTCAACGACAACATGATCGAGTCTGGGGAGATTAACGAAAAACACTTGTGCACAGTTGGGTAAAAAGGCAACTTTTCCATGCACAATCAAGCTCAATCATGTATGATCTAAGACAACAACCAAACATATAGCAAATTCAATGATCTATGATCAAAAGACAACAAACAATTTATAATTAGATCAGCTCAATCCATTCACAATTAAGATCAATGATCTATGATCCAAGACAACAAGAAAATATATAGAAAGATTAATGAACTATGATCAATGAAGAGAACAATGTCAAATTAGAGTTAGCTCAACCTAATCACCTCAACATATTTTAAATTGGTTTGCCAACCACTGTAGCATAGTTGGCAGAACTTTATTACCCCGGGCTGCTGCGTAGGCTGAGATTTATTCAATTTAATTTGAAATCGGCGTCAATGGGCTGCTGTTTGGTGTGGAACGTGGAACGTGGCACGTTACGCGGAGCGTCGCATAGGAAGTTGGCCATGGAGTTCGGGCCAAAAAGGACATGTGATTAAAAATTGTTTACAAAGTTCATTGACACGCGAGGCCAGGCGAGGCGCTGTCGCAGCCGCAGCCACTGTCGGAAGCCATTCATTCACAAGCGAGCAGCAATCAAAGACTGCCTAGCAATTTGGCGCCTATTTCTCTGCTGCTGCTGCTTCTACTACGTTTCCTTTTTTTTCGGTCACAGCTGTAATTGATTTTGTGCCAGGAGCTCGTCGCGTCAACATTGTAGGCGCGACTGTGATTGACTAGAAGATATCCAGTGCGTGGCTCAACTGGATCAGCCAGGGCGAATCTCTCAGCCACATTCAAATGGAATACTTAACACTTGGCCACAATTCCGCTTACAAATCATATCTATCAATATGTGTCAGAGATGTTTTCCTGCACAATTTGTGGAACAATTTGCTTTTGGCAAACATCATTATTTATAAGCCTTTTAACCTTCATTGTTGGGGGTACACCCTGAAGCGTCTGCTGTTGTTGTTGCCGCATATCGCTCATACGTCAAGTGGGCACAGCTGCTCAGCATAGGCTGGGCATTAGAATGGAATTGGTAGGCAGACAACAACAATCAAAATATATCCGCCTGTCAATGATCTTCATTTTTTATGTATGGCGGGCGGCGGGCATGGGCGTGGCGGGTCATTATTAATATTTTCTTTTTTACTGTGACACGCTGCTGTTATTGTTGTTGTTGTTGTTTTTTATTTGCCACTTGGTTGTCTGGACGATAAATAGCCGGCATAATTGTCGCTTTAGCCTGGGCCCCTGCTCTAGCCCCTGCTACAGCCCCCGCCCCAAGCAGCCACATGCCGTTGGCAGTTGGCAAATGTTTTTGATTTACTTAACGGCGACCAAACGAATCGCAGTCTCCCAGCCAGTTCAGGCTGGATTTGGTCTCCATTTCCATAGCCAAGGCCCAGCCCTCGATTGACCCAATTTCTTTCATGCTTACGACTTTCTCTCTCTCTCTCTCTATCTCTGTCTCTCTGGTTAGTGTCCTCTGTGGTTAACTGCTTAAGAAATAATTCATTATGTATTTGGTCGGCATGTCACTTAATTTGAGTGGCCTTCGTTACCCATTTCCCATCGCCCATTTCCCATTTCCCATTTGCTGGCTGTGCGCATTCAGCGACGCGGGCAATTTGCCTTCAAACTAATTGTTCACGTTGGAAATCGATTAAGCCTCTAAGCGAGTCACAGTCACACTTCATATCCACACACACAGTCGCTCCCTGGCCCCCCTGATGGACAGCTGTTTTTCGTGTTTTATATTCGAGTAAAATTGTTTATTTTACTTTACTTTTATGGGCTTCGCCGTTGACAGCAATTTGTTTGCCCACAAGAGATGTCTGCCGAGGACTGGCTGAAGAAGCAAAACAGTTGCTTTATTTTGTTACTGTCATTGTTCTTGTTGTTGTTGTTGTTGTTGCTGTTGCTGTTGTTGCTGTTGTTGTTGCTCCCAGCAGACCTTCGAGCATCAGCTTTGAAGTGGATAAGTATATTGTTAGTTGAATGTCAATGTGAATAGTTTTGTCGGATGCAAATAAATCGAAGCAAAAGCCATGGAGATATCGGATGTGGAACGTATTGCTTAGCAGCTCAAGAGCTCAGCGCTGCGTTGACATTTTGGATTGACTTGACTCTACGATTTACAGTTACAATTGGCATTAACTATATATGTATTACCCTATGAATGCCTTTCAATGTTGTTATGCAGACCAAGCACAGAGCGTTGGAAGTTGGCCATTAAATGCATTTGATGCTCTTCTATGCGATTCTCTGTCTGTCTGTGCTTGTCTTTCTCTTTCTCTTTCTCTTTCTCTTTTTCTTTCTCTTTTTCTTTCTCTGTCTCTGTCTCTGTCTCTCTCTCTCTCTCTCTCTCTCTCTCTCTCTCTATATATATATATATATATATATATATATATATATATATATATATATTATCTTTGTCTATTTCTCTCTCTCTCTCTAGTTTCATTCTTTCTCCATATATACATATATCTCTCTCTTTCTCTTGCCTCCTCTCTCCTTCTTTTTCTCTCCCATAGCTCCCCCCATTCTTCTTCAAATCAATTTACAATAAAATTATATGATTATGTTCGCTCGCTTGATGCGAACACGAATTCTGCTTAAGCTCAGTGCACATTATTAAAGTCAATGCCACGATACACCTTCGAGAGACTTGAAGGTGGCTGGCAGTTGGGAGTCTATGCATGCATGTATGCATGTACATATGTGTGTGTGTGTGTATGTGCTATCAGCTAACAGCTCTGTCCAGATTGCTGGCTCCATGTTCATAAGCTTGTCGAAACTTGCTTTCTCTAATAGTTGCAGGTGTTGTTGTTGTTGTTGTTGTTGTTAGCCTTCGTTGAGCTGGCTGGTTGGCCTTCAATCCGCCACCCTGTCGCATCCAATTAACTTTGTTTGCCTAATCAGAATGCAGCGTACATTCGCCGTACATCGCCGTCCTATGGCGAGTTCCCAAAACCCCATGCGCCAGCATCGCCCGTGTGACTCTGCCTGTGCTGTGGCTGTGACTGTGGCTGTTGTGGCTTTGCCTAGCGCTAGTCGGTCAGCCATGTCTGGGTTGCCCTTGCTCAGCTCAGCTCAGCTCAGCTGCGTGCGTGCCAGGACTTTTGCCAGGCGTCTGCCACGTCGTCATACGCTGCAAACTACAAGTCTGGCCTTGTCCGTTTTATGGACTTTTATTGAAGACACACACTCAGACTCACACACCCAAGCGAACTCTGTGCCAAAATAGTTCCTACTTTCAGCTGTCTCAGACAGCAGACAATATTTGGGATAAACACGAAGGCAACTGGCTTCGCGTCGAGGCTGCTCCTTGTAACGCCCCATTCATTAAACACCAACTTGACCCAATTTCTACATTTTATATCGCCTTCTCTCACTCTCTCACTCTCCCTTCTTCCCTCTTACTTTCTCTGCTGCCGAAACGTGCTGCAAGTGGCATTTTATTGCTCTCGCCTGGCTAAAGCATGATGACTTTTTTTTATATATACCCAAACTGGTTAGCAAAACTGCCCAAAGGAGCGTTCGCAGACTCGCTTAAAAAGGCAGTCATAAATCAATGAGCACCTTCTTACTCCTATATCCATAAGCGAAATCGCCCAGAATTACTTTTGATTTTCACATTTTACATTTTTTCCTAGCTTGCGAAGGCTGTGCTCGAGCTAGGCGTGGCCAGTCCAGTTGGTTGGTCCAGCTTTGCAGTTCGGCGCAACTGTTTCGTTGCTGGCACTTCCTTGTTGCAAGGACACTCATTTAAGTCTCTTTTCTATCTTAGCTTTAAATGAAAATTTAATAGAGAGCAGATTTCAAATTGAATCAATAAGTTTCAGCCAAAATGCGACAAAGTTCTGTGTGCTGGAGAGCTTGAACTTTGACTCACTTGAATGGGACAGATTTTCAATTTATATGAAAATAAAAATTACTTAAACTTAACTGAACTGCAGTATTTCGAGCAGAAACAAGTAAGAGTGCACTAGTCGGCAGTGCCTGACTAGCAGTTACCCTGCACCTTGGGCTGATCTAATATTTCACTCATTCTACGCTTCTTTTATACATACAAATGCAAAGACAAGACACGCACACACACACACTCACAGATACACACACGAACAAGCACGCGCTCTGCTCCCTGCGCTGTTAACGTAGCTTATCGGCTTAACCATGGCAAACTAATTGTTGAATAACTTTTGTTCTAGTTGGACTTTCCTAATCAAATGTGACATTCAGATTTATGTATTTCCCTAAAACACGTGTTTCTAGTATTTTAAGTAGGTTTTTTGTGATTTTTTGTGGGGTAGTTGATGATACATATTGGGTAATTGAAAAAGTCTTTTCGTATTTCTAATCAAACTTCAACTCATTTTTTTTTATTTTTAATTAACTTTATTGAATCCATTCCATCAGTGTAAAACTGATTATATTATATATATAAAACAATATATTCAAAATTCGAAATAGTCAAATATAATAATTGAGAGAATTCGCACTCGAAGCACATTTGATGACATGGCTTATGATGGATTCAACGCTTAGCACTTTAACTTAAGAGCGACAGATCTATAGACATATATATATATATATATATATATATATATATATATATATATATATATATATATATATGCATATATATATAGTTATATATGTAACTTACATAATAACTGCTGTGTTCATAAAAATAGTAGTGCGACTGTGCTTTAAATATTAAACAACTAAATTTTAGTAATAACCACAATATGTTGAAAACAATTTGAAACGAATATTATTATGACTAACGATTATTATGACTAACATATTTTTCATTAATTTTTTTTGTTTTTTTGTTTGGTATAAACTCAGAAATTCAAAGCTTGAGAAAGGAAAATGAAAAAAATTCAATTGTTCAAGAAAATAGTAGTGGGTACTAAAAATGTAAAAAAAAAAGATTACCATATTATTGTTAATTTTTAATAATTTAAATGTGTTTTTGTTACAAATTTCTGAACTAAATATATTAAATATATTTGGTCAAGAAATGGATATCAAAGCAAAGATTCAAGTGCCTGAAGTGGCCTCTGCAATCTCCAGACATGAGCCCCATTGATAACTTATGAAGTCATGTGAAGTTGCAGCTTGCGAAATATGGGGTGACTCCAAGTGGAATGATGGAGTTGTGGGAGAGGACCAAAGACGAGGACAAGGACAAGGACAAGGACAAGGACAAGAAAATGGTACGACGCTACACACAAAGTATGCCAAATCGCATTAAAGAATTTTAAAAATCAAAAGGGCTGTAGACCCATTTAAAAAAAAATATATATATTTATAAAAATATTTGTTTAAAAATAACCGCAGTGCAAAACTGTAACATTTTACTTCTTTTTACAAGCTAACCGAATGATTTCAAATCTGTTAAAAGGAGAGGTAAATAATGTACTAATAAAACAAGACTAAGATCTTAAGCATACATAAAGTACAAGCGAACAACATTGAACTCTTGTTACAGTTTGGCTCGTCAGTGTATATAAAAAGATTTTAATAAAACCAAAAATTTTAGTAATAACCAAAACATAACAACAATTTGAAACGAATATTATAATTAACATATTTTTTATTAATTTTAATTTATTTAATTTTTGTCTTTTTTTGTATAAACTGAGAAATTCAGGGCTTGAGAAAAGAAACTGAAAGAAATTCAACTGTATGAAAATCATGAAAATAGTAGTGGCTACTAAAATAGTAAAAAAAATAACTATTTAATATTTATATTAAGATTATCATTTTTTTTCATTTTTTATTAATTAAAATGTTTTGCTATTACAAACTTATGAACTAAATATATTATATGTAAAATAATTGCAGTCAGTCGTGCCGTTTTACTCTCAACATGTTTTGCATGCTTATTTCGTCCTCAGAGCGCATCCACTAGGTTGTTGGTGCTCGAGCTTATTGGAAACTAACTATAGGTTGATTAGTGCAGCTGCTGCAAATTGTCTAAATTGGCTGTATACATGCATTTAGTAGCGGACAGCATGACAACTTGCTCGAGTTTGGCACAAACTTTGCGAAACTGAACTCGAGCAACTTTGGAATATTGACAGCCCTGCAATATCAGCATACACAAAGTGAGGCCAGCGTCATTTAGTCGCATTCAACAGAACTTTTGTAGGGTCAATTGGGAAAATAAAATGAACATATATACATTTATGGTTTTTTAAAGACACTTCCAATTTAAAAACAACAAATACTTTGCTATATTTGCTTGCGTCGCAGTTTAAACATTTATTTGAAAGCGACAATTGGGTGAGCAATTGTGTGGGCTTTAAGATTATGACTAAAGATACAAATGTGCTGTTTATAACCAGGTGATGTGTGTGCTGATGACTTTTTCTGGGTTGATAATGTGCGATTATTAATGGAAAT
This sequence comes from Drosophila leonis, assembly GCA_035045365.1. Lineage (NCBI taxonomy): Eukaryota > Metazoa > Arthropoda > Insecta > Diptera > Drosophilidae > Drosophila > Drosophila leonis. The sequence goes on along the minus strand of JAWNPC010000953.1, from coordinate 1,551,207 downwards.
GCTGATTGGCACAGGGGTAGCTGTTATGCTCTATAGGCTTAGACTTTGCTCATATAAATTTTATTAAGTTCGATTGTTCATCAAACTTTTGTTTGAAAAGAGGTGTCTGTAACTATATGAGGTGTCTGATATATGACTACTTATATACCTTGTGATCGGAAAGTAGTCGGAAACTCTCATTTAAAATGCCCCCGCTGGATAATTTACTACTGAGTTCGACTGGTTTGGACAGCTGCTGTAAGTACTCCGGCTGACAGCTGGCGCTTATTTTTGGCATAGTAACTGAGGACAGTTCAACATAACAAAACAAGTCTCTAGGTCTTATATGTTCGGACAGACGGACAGACGGACAGATAGACAGACAGACAGACAGACGGGCAGGGCTAAATCGACTCAGCTCGTCTTCCTGATCAAGAATATATATACTTTATGGGGTCTGCCACGCACCCTTCTGCCTGTTACATACATTTGGCAGCTTAACAAAACCTTTATACCCTGATTTCCCATTTTCAATGGGTTCAGGGTATAAAAAGAAATTTTTAAAAATATTGAGCGCGGGCTTTATTAAATAAGAATTTCCGGGTACTTCTCAGTATGGATCACCTAGCTGTCATACCTGTTTTGCTGCCAATGAGTTTTTTTCCCAACAAAATAAATAATAGTTTTCCTATGTCTGTCTTTTATAGCGACTTTAGGTCCAGATGGATGAGCATCAAAATAAGACTTAATCTTTGATTTTTCCTTAAAAATTCAAAAACTTCATATCTTCTTTTGGAAATTTATTCAATCAATTTTGTGGCCTATACAAAAACAAAATTTTGTTGTATTCACAATTAAATTTGGGCTCGCTATTCTTTTGATCAATTTTTAACAAACATCTTTCAAAATATATTTTTTATATTTAAAAAAAAAAATACTTTTTGAAATGACAATGAAACAAAATTTAGTTTACTTTAAGAGCAATAAAACAGAGTCTAATAAAAAAAGTCTATAGCTTGAAGGATATAGAAAATATAATAATAATATAAATATAAATATAAAAGTCTTAATTTGCATATCCACAATTAAGGAGAACGTGAAGGTTGCGCTATCTTGAACTTGTTTGTGCATTAACCTAAAGCTATAAGCAAAAAATCTTGCTAGCTCAACACTTTAGATGGAATATACTCTATGCATATTGTTGTGCTGAGCCATGTAACTAAAGGGTCTAGCAGCAGCCAAACATTACAATGAAGGCAGTAGGTATTTAAAATTATACTTCTTTGTCATTCTATATATCAAATTTAATATTATAAATAATAAATATTTTAATTTAATTCAATTTAATTTAGCTCATGGCCCATGGCCAAGCGCCTTAGAAGAAGACGGCAAAAATACTTAACATAGTGTGATATTTTTGTATGTTGATTAGGGGTATTCCAACATCATTTATGCTCAAATATCTAAAATTAGGAAAAGTTTGTTCAAGGAAAGGGTAAACGTTTTCGATGATTTGAAACAATCTTGATCTGCGTGACGTAGAGGGTCCAGCTTAACAGACAGGAGAATGGACGGAGATTGATTGACTTGGCTATTGAGGCTAATCAATATATATATATATACTTAATCAATCTATATCTGCCTGAATATATATATTCCTGAAGTATATATACATATATACATATACATAATTTCCATGCTCTGCCTACTTTATTCCCATTTCATTTAAGAATGCTTCAAGACTCTTCCTTTGCAGTCTCACTTAGCGTTGCCAGCTTAAAGGCTTTTGACATCAATAATCAATAAATAGCAAACTCCATTAAATAAAAAGCTTGCTTCATCTCACAGCAATTAACTTTCTCGGTTGCTCTCATTTGATTCCTATTTGATTAGCCAACTCGTATTTCGTGTTGTGTCTACACACAAAAGTCCGTTTCTGTTTGGCTAGATGAGCTTAGCTCGATACTCGATAGAAGTTTAAGAAAACGCAAACAGTTTGGCTTTGGCTATTGGTTGATTGAGTAAACATGTGATTTAATTGAATTTCCATCTCGATGTTTGGCCAAAAACTGAGCTCTGTCACCTGCGCACTTTCATCCATTTGGCCATCGGCTGTCAGCCAGAGATCCATCTCAGCGGGTGAGCAACTCTGTGCACGTTTGGCTTGGCCATTGTTTTGGCTTGGTCGAGTTGAAGGCCTTGGGGATAAGCAGCCACAGAAGGACGTGCACCGCGGGCAACCCAAAAGTTAAGAACCTGCGCCCAGGGCCAACTACCAAGCAGCGAATCAATGGCCAATCAATGGGCCAACTTAAAGTCCATTGAATTATTCGTAAGCCATTCGACAGCAACGACACCATTAACTAATGGCAATTACCCGACTCGCTGTACTCGCCCCATCTCTATACATTATGTATCTGCTAAGACTCGAGACTGGGGACTGTGGACTGTGGACTGGGGACTCGGGACTCTGGCCTCGGGACTCCTGACTCGGAACATTTTGTTGCCAATTGGCCTTCTGCCTGCCAATGCTAATTTTTGGACAACTTTTTGCGCAATGCTCAATGCTGCTGCAGTTCACAGATTTCCATCGTCTATATAATATTGATTGCCAAACATGATTTTCAGCACACCAACACACACACACACACACACACACACACACACACACACACACACACACACACACACACACACACACACACACACACACACACACACCCACACACATACAGAAATCAGTTACACATGTATCGCATTAATTATGCGCAGAGTTTCCAAAGGCTTTGGCATTTTCAGTTCATTTATTTATCATATGAAAAATTCAATATAAATCGTCGACTTTTCATTCCCAATTTCGAGCAAAAAATGCAACTTTTTCCATGGATGTGCAGCTTTTTCAACAGTTTTTTGCAGCTGCATGGTTATACCTTTGCGTATATGTGTATATTCTTGACAAATAATATCAGCCGATTGCATATTGAATAAGTAAGTGTTTTATAGTAGGGACTGCCCGACTAGCACATACCCTGAATCATGCAACGAGCTGCTATTCCAATCACTTTACGCTTCTTTTAAACATACAAATGCAAAGACAATATACACACAATTATATATATACATATACACAAACACACACATAAGCAAGCGCTTTGCTTACGCAGCAGCTGCGCTTGGACTGCAGTGGGAGCTTGCCAACTTCTAGATGGATTTTTTAATCCAATTTTCAGAGGGAGATATGGATATTCATATGTGTGTATTTGCCAAGGCACAAGTCTGGAGTACTTAAAAGAAGTTTTTTGTGTACTTGATAAGGGGGCAGGGTAGGTATCCAAAATATGAATAAGTCTTATTTGCACTGCAATCTATACAGTAAATTTCAGCTATCCAGCTTTACGGAATTCGCGATAATAAAGAAATGAAATGAGTAGACGGACAGAAGAACGGACAGACGGACGGATAGACGGACGGATAGACGAACAGACGAACGGACAGGCGGGCGGACGCACGGACAAGCGGACGAACGGTCAAACTGACGGACGGAAAGACGGACAAACGGACGGACATACAAACAGACGGACGGACTATATGGCTATATCGACTCAGTTCGTCAGCCTGATCAAGAATATATATACTTTATGAAGTCTGCCACGTCTCCTTCTGCCTGTTACATACATTTGCACAAAACCATTATGCCCTCTCATCCCATTTTCAATGGGTGCAGGATATAAAAAGCTTGTCAATCAGTTGCAAAGGAATCGTCATTGAAAGTTGCATGCAAATAATATCATTGAAAATATATAAAAATGAATTTCAAATAATAATTTAGCTTGCCAACTTTTATGCCTTAAACTTCGTTTAAAAATGTGATTTTATGGTAAAAGGCAGCAGTAGGCATGGCAGCTATCAGAAAGCATATTTATAAGAATATATATATATATATATATATATATATATATATATAGTCAAATGAGCCATGTCCATCCGCTTAGCTGCTCTCGCTAACCACACTTAAGCTTACGGATGGGGGAGGTCTTTAAATATTTATGCCTTAGTAAGTCGTGGGCAACGCAAGTTCAACTTTGTTAGCTGCCAAATCACTTGCATATCAACAATGAATGGGAATTTGAGCTTGCAGCAACCAACAAAGCAACTTCGAGTAACTATGATTAGTTCACAGTCAGTGAATAGTTTCGATTTCGTCACTTTGGTTACATACACGCATTTGGCTATCATAATTAGCTGCTGAGAATTTCATTAAGAACGTGTATCTAAAACCGAAGTTATGCAGTAATTAATTTGCCATAGCTGTGGCAGATGTACGAAGCATAACCATAACCGCTGCATAAGCTGTTATGTCTTCTCTCTGTGTGTGTGTGTGGGTGTGTGTAAAGGAGAAGCAGCCAAGAATGTTTACAGCAACAGCTCTGCGCAATGCTGAGCTTAACACAGTTGGTTGTTCGATTCATTCAATGGGAAATGCTATTTCCCATTCATAGGTTTGCCTCTGAGGCACTTGATCTGGCTCATTTACCGTTTTAACATATTTGTCTGCATACAATATATATATGTATGTATATATAAGTTTATAAGCTACCTGAGTTGGTATTCGAGCAATCCGTAGTAAGCCTATTGCATATTTGCTTTACGATTAACTAGCATCTAGTAAATGTCCTAGGCAACCGAATCAAAGGCGCTAAGGCGCAAGAAGCCAGCGCAACGCTGTGTGTTCAGTTGTGGCGCACGGCCGTTTGGTGCTTATGCAAGGCGAGTGGAGGTCGGTTTTGCGGCTTGTGGCATTAATGTGCATAATTTAGTGAGCTTTGCACATTCGCATGTAAATACGGCGCGGCAGCGAATGGAGGCGAGAGCCATTCGTGGTCGCTGGCAGATGCTTTTACAGCTGCTGCTGCTGCTGGTGTTGCTGCTGCTGGTGTTGCAACTGCTGCTGCAGCTGCTGCTGCTGCTCCTGCATTTGTTGCACTTGTTGTCGCTGTGAGCACATATTTTAGTGAGCGGCGACGCTGCTGGCCACCGTCAAGTCGTCGCCCACGCTCAATTTGTCACTGGCACACACGTAGCGTGGTCAAAATAATGTGACTGCCACAACAGATGCTGTGTGTGTGTGTGTGTGTGTATTGACTTGGCTTTTTTCATTTTGCCTCTGCCACACACACACACACACATTCATTTCTATTCATTTCAATTGTACTCATTCACGAAGTAAGCAAAATTAAAGTACGTGCCCCTTCAGCTATGCAATGCAATTTTTATTGACTGCAGCCACAAAGCACAAGGACGACGAGGAGGAGTCTCAGTCTCAGTCTCAGTCTCAGTCTCAGTCTTCATCTCTAACAACAGTTGAATTCCATCAAAATGTATCAGCAGCTGGCTTAAAGCCCAATCGAACAATCGAGAGGGAGCGAGTGAGCAGCCTTCATCTCTAGCTGCAGCAGATGCAATGGCTTCGTCGTTATTTCTGTAAAATATTCATTAACCTGATATTCATTAAAAATGGCACGCCGCTAACTCGTTAGTTTTAATGGCGCCAACATTGCCAGTAATATATCCAAGCAGTCGGGCAGCCAGTCAGCCAGTCAGCCAGTCACTGTCGTCATCGTAACCAAGTTATAATCATTAGGAGCATAGGGGCCAACTGCTATGTAGGGCAGTCGAGATGCAGCACACACACACACACACACTTAGACAGTTTAGTTTTCCCTTATCCTTCAATCAACCCCACTTCACTTTACATATATATCTATTTCTATATAAATATATAAATATATATTGTGTTTCATGCATTCGTCCGTCCCAAGCATTGCTCTCTTTTCATTTACTTTGCAAGCAGTTTTTGTGTGCAAATTGGTCTGCCAAACGAGATGCAATTTGTCCTTCATATCGATATGCTCGAAAGTCTGTCAACTGCAACTTTGTTAAGTCCGAATGTTGCTTCGCATGTGCGTCTTGTGCAGCAAGATCTTGATGCGCATCAGAAAGCCCTTTTCAAATGATTTTCATATATCAAGTTGTTGTTGTTATTGTTGTTGTTGTTGTTGTTGTTTCCTGATGATTTGCAGTTGCATCTTGCTTGGAAAGTATTCATCGTTCTAATTGCTATTGAAATATGATTCGCCTTCCGGCCTGCAGTCTAAGGCCAAAATGTTAAATGGCAACAATTTCATTTTCAACTTTCAACTCGGACTTTCTGTAGCTCCAACATTAATA